>CM070582.1:5052688-5621337 GCA_036346355.1 Rhipidocladum racemiflorum
TGTATTAGCGAGCTCACCCTGCAGTTTTATGGTGGATTAAAATCAATATAAGCCATCTATTGTTTTGAATCTAATGGTTGAAATCAATTTAGATCTAGTTATACCACCGCTTGTAGTATTGGTAGTAAAATTCAGAAAGGGGGTAAAAGGATAAGAAAAACTATCTTATTATTTGTCCTCTACGGTAAAATACGTCATGTGATCCTGATGAATGGCGGATGAATGGATAAGAAGCCTCCGAAGATCATTAGGTATTCGGTGAATCGAAAACTGTGAATGAATTAGAAAAAGTCTAAAATATCTCTGATGAATGGATAGGAAAAGCCTAAAATACCTTTGAGGAATGGATGGTTAGATTTGATTTCTACTACCACTATTTACTACCTATGTTATCCACCGTAAAATTTCTCTTTATTTATACCTTAACACTTTCCCTCACACTCAGGTCTAAGATGTGGAGCGGAAATGAGCTAAAATTATTTTGTTTAATTACGCTAATCGGATCTTAAACTTAGGACTTGTTGGATCTCATACCATATTCAGTTATATGCAACACTATATTAAATTGCATGCACCAATTAGTTCATCTAAAAGAATTAAGCTACGAGAAAAAACAAATAATTCACTTACACTTCAAACAGGAGATCGTCTTGCTGCGGTCCAAAAAGAAAGAAACGGGCCAGCCATCCATCCATCCATCAGGACACTTCAATCTTTCTCAAGTGCATGCTTTTGGATCTAACAGTGGCAGTGGATCCCATCCATGTGAGTTCTTCATGGGCAGAGGGAGTTTCACAGCACAAGGTACAACTTCATGATTGGCTGGTGCTGAGTGCCCTGTCAAGTCACACATCACAATTAGTCTGTGAGAGCAACTCACAAGGCAGGAATAAAAAGGAGGTGACATATATATGACACGATGGGTACGAGCAAAGGCTGTAAAGATCGGGTTTGGTCTTTGATGGACAGGTGCCATGAACAGGTGGTAATAAGGCCAACACATACCTGATGCGCATGCAGGGTGCTGCTCTTCTGAGGTATCACCTGCCTGAGAAGCCTTCCCGATCAAGCACAAGTGAACTCACAAGTGGACAATGCAATGCGCCTCTTGAGAATAATATGTGGCGCAGTTGAGCTTTATAATCGTATTAGATGACTCAACAAGCTATTGGTATGCGTCTATCTTTATGACTCGACAAGCTATTGGTTTGCGGCCATCTTTAAGACAAACAGAATTGCCCGTGGGCCGTGCAAAGGGTGCTAGCAGCTAGCCTACACAAAGCATGTTTAGGCCAGAATAATTATGACGGTACCAATAACTCAGATGAAAGGCCACGGTTCCTTAAGCTGTTTCAGTCAAGAGCTTGCTTAAATTTGAGATGACGCTCTTTTCCGCGCATGCATGCGACGGCGAGCACCTAACCAACATGGAACTGTACAGCCTTACATCGCAAAATATCAATTCATGATTGATGATATTCTGAAAATGGTCACGAGAACAAATTAACCTGCTGTCACCTCTGAAAGTGAATCAGTCTGGCGATCCAATCAGGAAAGGACTAATTGCTCCAGATGGCGCGTTGCTCATGGCATTAACCAAAGCAAGGAATCACTTTTTACACCAGATACGGGCATTGCATATGAGGCAGATGAAATATGCCGTAATACACGACTGACAGTTTAGCTCGCGAGATCACACGGTCATCTGACTTCTTGTTTCCACCTTCACGAGCTGCCCAGTCATCGAAGATTACTGAAATTTTAGCCAAAACGCTCACATCTATTATGATGGGAATATAATAACATCATTGTTGAGATATAGCATGACTTTTTGTCATAATTGTTTAAATATGAATCCATATCTAATGGGTTTTCTTGTATAAATAAGGCACCCTATTCTACAAGAAAATGAATCTAATAAAGAGGAGAGTTTTGCCTCTCTATATTGTGTGTGCTCTTCGTTATTGTTCTGGTGATTCGATTAGTGCATTATGTGTTAATATCCGACGGTAGTCATTGTTTTACAACTAGTTATCAACAGGAAGCTCCCTGAGTGTAGTTATTGCACATAAAAAAATTAATATTAATTTTTCTTGATAGCCACGCTTGTAGCACCGCCGACAAATATGTGTTGTGAGGGCACAAATATGTGCCCTCAAATATGCGCTTGATTCGATTAGTGCATTATGTGTTAATCTCCGACGGTAGTCATTGTTTTACAACAAGTTATCAACAGGAAGCTCCTTGAGTGTAGTTATTGTACAACAAAAAAAATTAAGATTAATTTTTCTTGATAGCCGCGCTTGTAGACCGCTGACAAATATGTGCCCTCACTGGGTGATCGCCGCATGCATGCATGGCCCCACTCTGGACTGCCCCCACGATCGTGCGCCCACGTGCTGTGCACCCTGCTTGCCACATGACGCCGTGCCAAGCCTAGTGTCGCGCCACTCCTAAAGCTCTGCGTCGTGGGGCGCGCCGTGCAAGCCACGCTCACCGCGCCCGAAGTGCCCCGACCTACCGCAGGCCGCCAAGCTACATAGCCTTATTTCGGAAGGAAAAAGGAAAAGAAATAAAATAGCAATTTTGTATTTTAACCCCTGAAGTTACAGTTATTTACGATTGACGGTTGAAATATTTCTTTAAGGACCTTGAATTTCCTGTAAATCCAAAAAACAATAAATAAATTTTGAAAATTTATAATAAATCTTGGAAATTGAATTTTTAGTATAGGGCCTTCCATAATTTTGTTGAACCTTATACTTGGCGCACTTTTTAAGCTTCATATCTACAGGTTTAATTTCATGGCATATTTTCTTTTTATCTATGATATTTTTATTTTCTGCTATTTTTTATAATTATTAAAATTGCTTGATAATTAGAAAAAAAAATTATGAAAAATATTAGGAAAATTTTGAAAAATGTTAGATAATTATCTACTGTATAGGTACAAACCAAACTTTACTGATAAGCATGCAATAGAATATTTTACCAACAGTAAAATTTAATCTTGCTTACATATATGATATGTTAGACTTCGCAAAGAGGGAGTTTACTGAGCTTGCCCTATATGGTAGAAATTATCTCACCTGCACAATGGATGCCAAGATCAACTTGACAGATCGATCTCTTGGAGCTACTATCACTCAGCCTGAAGCTGACACTCCTACTCTTCGTGAAGCTACCAAGTGTGCAGCCCTGCACTTTTTGAGGCTAATGTGGCTGATCCATTAACGAAGCCTCTTCCGCAGCCTAAGCATGAGGCGCACACGAGGTCTATTAGTATTAGATGCTTAATTGATTGTCTCTAATGCAAGTGGGAGATTGTTAGTAATATGCCTGAGAGGTGATCATAGAGATGGTTGTATTACTTCTTTGTTTATGATTTCCTGAATAGAATATTATTCTTGGTTCCTTGAATTAACATTGTTTATATTGATCAACAAGTATGTGACTTGTTCATGAAACTCTTTATTATTGTTATGATTTTATTCTAAACTATCCCTGATCTTCTATTATAATATGGAACAAATATAATTAATGGATCAGCACATGTATTGATTGATGATCACGATTCACGGATCATAGATATGGAGATATCAAATCAATAATATGGACACATGTGTGAAGAACATGGTGTTGGATTGACCCATCATGAGACACTACGGGAGTTGTTATATTCTTAAGTGTCATCAGTTGATCTCATACATAGTGTATGTGGAATCATTAAACCTGAGATTGTCATAGTTTCCTACATGTGTAACAGTTTACTTAGGGGTTGCCAAACATCATTCCGTAATTGGGTGGTCATAAAGGTAACTTTCGAGTTTGCTATGTAACATGTTGAGGAATGTGAGCAACCAAGATGGAATTTGCTCCTCCTATATAACAGGAGAGATATTTCTGGGCCCCTCAATGCGATTGGATTAAGAAAGTGCATGGCCATGCGAGTGTAGTTGAGGAGTCAACTGCAGCTGATTAATCCATTACATGAATGAGTGAATGATTGAACTATCATAGGGTGACACGTTTCTCGCCTTGAAGTTCGATCTGGTATCGTGAGGCAAAGGGATTGGTATATGAACACTATAAAGTTTTGTCTATTTTATTTTTATGTGCATTTAGGGGACTACATGACTTTTGATTTTTTTCTGTTGTACTCTAATCGACCCTGCATGTCATATTGTATAAATGCTTCTGCCATTATATGTAATATATTTTGTATGGTTGCGATTTCAACTTTATAAATGTGCGTACTAGCTACTGATCATGTGACTAGTGTTGTATAGAGATAGAACCCATTGTTGGTATTCTGTACCAAGAATGGGGGCCTTATAGATGCTTACCATGAGGGCACCACACATATCAAGACGGTGAGACAGGATCAATACAAGCATGACTACAACAAATTTGAACAGAACTTTGGTAAAACCCTAGATGAGTGTTTTGGGCGTTTCACAAAGATTCTAAGTGATCTATATGTAGTAGGTTGCACATACTCTGACTCAGAGAACGCTTGACATTTCTTAATTGCACTCGATTTTTGGGTTTGGGAGATGAATGTTACTACCATCAAGGACACCATTGACTTATTGACTCTGAATCTCGATGGGCTTTACTCCGGACTCAAGACTCCTGAGATCAACATCGTTTCTCATAAGATGAAGTCATAGTCGATGGCCTTGGTCACCGATCTCACCTGCTTGAGTGTGGTGGTGTGAAATCATGTGCTGAAAAATTGGCTTAAAGAATTACTTTTGAAAAATGTGTGTGTACATGTGGTTCTTTTAGCGCCGGATGGAATTTCACAAAAACAGTAAGTTTCGCAGTGGCGCCGGACCAAACCTCAAAAAACAGTAAGTTCCCCATCTGCGCCGGACCGTTTTCCGTGCTTGCGCCGGACCAAACTTTTGGTCCGTGGTGAACGGCGATTTGAAGGTCTTTCTCCATATGTACACCAGACTGATTTTTGTTTAGTCCGTCGTGAACATGTTTTGTACCGGACCAAGTTTTACAAAAACAGTAAGCTTCTATGTTACACCGGACCATGCACGTCGGACCAAATTCTTGGTCCGGCGTGAACGCATTTTTAGCGTTATTTTTGCATGTATGCCGGACCAAAGATTTAGTCTGTCGTGAACGTGTTTTTGAACATGTTTGCTTTGATTTAAACCGAGAATTTTGCGTGTACACCAGACCAAGTTTTTGGTCCGTCGTGAGTTGAGCCGGACCAATGTTTAGTCCGACGTGAATGGTTATTTTGCTCGATTAGGGTTTTGAGCAATTTTGAAATTGAATTTTGGTTTGAATTTGAGATTATGAAATTCGTGAGAATTTCATGATGCTTGTTTTGAAGTGGACTTTATGCAATGCTCGTGTGAGTAGTTGCATGGATTGACTTTGAGTCAAGTCGTGAACTTGTGCTCGAATTCGTTTCTTGTTTGCTCATGTGCAGGTATTGCTCGAGGGAGAACGTGGTCGATGATGGGACCGGAACTAGGTTCATGGAGGAACTGAGGTTCAGGACTAGGTTCAGGAGGAACTGAGGTCTTGGTGGTCAAGGATGTCATGCGGGATGTTCGGGCTAAGAGAATGGTGCACATGAAGAATGGTTAGTCACGTGAGTATGGCAGGTGGGCTATACGCGTGCAGAGTTGTTAATCACGTGAGTATGGTAAGGTTGCCATACGCGTGCAAGAGTTGTACTCGGTCAGGTTGGGCCAAGTGGAGTTGTGTTGAATACATACTCTTTCTAGGATTAGGAGTGGGACTCCTTCTAGGATTAGGAATTGTATTCTGGACTCCTTGTGTTTTGCTCCTTTAAATAGGAGGGGTTGTCTCCTGTTGAAGGGCATCAATCAGTAAGAGCTTTAGGGTTTGTACTCTTTTGATTGGAGTACTTTAGACAAAAATAAATAAAGATCAATTCTTCCAGATCCTTTGCGTTCTACAGTAATCGCGAAGCTACAGTGCACGCGTTGCTACAGTGTTTCCTGTTTTGGCTCTTGTTTGCATGCTTGTTCTGGTTCTAGATTGGTTTTTGTTCTTTGAGTTTCATCTTGATTTGATCCATCCAAAACCTCTCTAGGGTATTGATTTAGAGTTCCTCAAAGTTTAGTTGATTAATCTTTTGTCGTTCTTGATTAATCTACAAGTTTTGATTAGATCAATTTTCGTCAAGTTCTGTCACAGCAAGCTTGCAAGGTTCATAACTTTTGATTCGTAAGTCCGATCGAGCTGATTCTTTTTGGGTTCGATTCATACTGGAATCTAGTTTCTTGTGTACAAATTGTAGATCGATCCGACGGTTGGATCGCCAGAAATGCGTGATTTACTGAACCTCTGTCAATCTGTTTTTATTGAATACGAGGCAATTATTTGGTTCCATTTTGGGGTGAAGTTTTAATAGATAAAAAATTTGGTTTTACATTCCGCACAATCATTCACCCCCCTCTGATTGCTATATCCGTATACTTCGATCCTACAGGTGGCTCCAACCACATTCGGGCAAACTGCTTCAAGCTGGATAAGGGCAAGAATGACTCTGGCGGTTTGGAAAAGAATGACTACACTGACAAGAACCACAACAAGAAGGCTCCAGCTTGGGACCCCACATGTGAGAAGTAACACAACTTCTCCAAGAATAAGAAGCTCTTCCACCGCATCCTCGCTGCCCTCGACGACACAGCCTCTCCGACACCGTGGCATGGAGCAATGAGGGAGAGTATGTTCCGCAAGAGAAGAATAAGGACAGTGATGACTTCACCAGTATGTGCTTCATGGCCAACACCAATGGCATCAATGACGACCAGCTCTACAACCACTCGAACGAGTTACCTTATTATGACCAGCTCAATGATGCTTTATGCAAGCTAGAAAAATTTCATGTTAGGGCTAGAGCTAGATGCATTGAGCTTGAGAAGGAAGTAGGTACCTTGACATGGGAGTTAGATTCACTTAGATCTAGATCTTCCCATGATGCTAATGATTGTACTCTTTCTGATGCCTTGCTTGTGGAGCTTAAGAACCTAAGGACCATGCAAGATAGTGTGCTTTCCGAGCTTGAGGTTCTTAGCATGAATGATGCTAGCACTAGTCCTACTGATGCTATTCCTATTGATCATGTTCACAGTAGTGCTTCTTGTGAAAATTGCCTAAAATTACTTGCTGAAATTGATACCACGATTGCTCACCTTAGGAAGCTTTCTATTAGGAAAGAAGAACTTGAAAATTTTGCATCTTAGGACCCAGTCAACTCATGTGAGGACTGTAGGCAACTAAAACTTGACAATGATACTTTAAATATCAAGTGTACTAAATTTGCTAAGGACCTACTAGCTAAACCACAAGAAGACTGCTTGCGATGTGTTGAGATTGAAGGGGACTTGCATAGGATCCATGAGGAGCTTAGGAGGAAGCTAGAGGTCTAGGTTATTAGGATTAGGAATACCGAGTATGTTTTTTGTGTGGCCCTAAAGATTGAGGCGGCCATGTATAGGGAAAGATATGCACGTGTTGTTCATTCTTCCTCTTATGGCACTTCTTCATCTTGTTACGCATGTTCTTCTTGTGCCTCTCTGTTCCAAGAGTCTGAGTATCTCATGAATACTCTCAAAAAGTTTGTTGGGGGGTAAGAAGAAGCTCATTCTTATCCTAGACAATCCAAGATTAGCAGATTTAATCAGGGTCTAAGATTTGATTACATGGAGTACATTCTAGCACATCCTCCAACAGTTGTTTGTGCCTCCAAGAGTAAAGAAATTGTGATTGCTCCTAAGACTAGCACCACAGTATTTCGGTTAGCACGCATTGTCCATGGGATCTTGGATGAGAAGGTAGTTCTTCCTGCAACTTCTGCATCTGGTAAGGCAAAGTATACTTGCACCTTATGTTAGAAAGATGGACATTTGGCTGAGATCTACTTTAGGCATGCCAAGATCACATAATGTGGGCGTGTTCATGCCCTTAGGGGTATTCAGGGTCATCCCCAGACTCAGAGTGCTCTTAATGCACCCACGGATCCTACACAGGCTAGATAGTCTTCTATTTTTGGACAGCATCCAGGACTTGGTTTTCAGGCTGTTCCTTCTGGTTTTAGTCCTGGAGCTGTTTGTGGTTAGGTTTTCCAATGTCCTCTTGATATTCCTCGTTCTTTCCATCAAGGTGGATATTAGTAGCGTGAGTTTACTTCCTCTCGTAGGAGGTCTGGGCAGCGTTGCAAGGATGGTCCGGTCTTTGCTCACCGGTGGACCAACCCAGCACAAGTTCCCAGATGTCTCGCAGGAGTTGATTCTAGCTTTTGGAGAGTTGAGCCATGGAGAGACGTTAAAGTTTAATCTTTGTTATTCCTTTGACTTCTACTTCTACTCATTGTATGACTCAATATTGGATTCCAAGATTTGCATTGATCTGTCCCAATACTGAGCTATCAAACTTTCACTCTCTTTGATTCAGGTTCATAGGGCAAGGAACGGAGAGGTTTAGATCATAGACTCTGGTTATCCTTGTCACATGATCGAAGAGTCTCGTTGGTTCTCTTCTGTAGTCCGTGCCCCTGGTGATGAGCTAACCACCTTTGGGGATGCTTCGTCAAGTAGAGTCATTGCAAAAGGTACCATATGCATTAATGGTAATTTCATTCTTATGGATGTTGCCTTGGTGTATAAGCTGCATTATAATTTTCTTTCTGTTTCTCAGCTTACCGATGATGATTTTGAGGTAAGCTTCAAGTGTAATGCCTATGGAATTCTCGATTCTCCTAGAGGGTTGGTTTGTAGGATTTCTAGGTTTGAGAGAGTTTTTCGTGCTGATTTTTTTATTCTTCTAGTGATTCTCTTTGTTGCCCAGTTGCTTATGAGTCCTTTGATTTCTCCTTCTGGCATAGGATGCTTGGTCACATAGAATTTGATCATTTGACCCGAGTTAACGGCCATGATCTCATTTGTGGTTTGCCCAAACTCAAAATTACCGAAGACTTGGTTTGTTCTCCATACCGTCATGGCAAGATGGTTACTGCTTCTCATCCCCCCATTACCATGGTGATGACTGATGCACCAGGACAGTTCTTACATATGGACATAGTTGGTCTAGCTAGAGTGCAATCAGCGGGTGGGAAGTGGTACATTTTTGTCATTGTTGATGATTTTTGAGATATTCTTAGGTATTTTTCATTGCCTCAAAGGATGATTCTTTTACCTATTTTAGAGGTTTGGTCCATATATTGTCTTTTGAGCGATAGGTGCCTTACAAGTTATACGCAATGCCAATGGCATGGAGTTGAAGAACTCCTACTTTCAGAGTTTCTATGAGGAGTCAGGCATTGAGCATCAATACCCTTCTCCTTATGTCTCTCAGTAGAATGGTATAGTGGAGAAGAAGAACATGACTTTGGTTGAAATGGCCAGGACGATGATAGATGAGTACATGTTTCCTAGGAAGTTTTAGGCTGAGCTATAGCTGCTGTTTGCCATGTGTCCAATCGGGTTTTCTTGATAGCACACTTGATGCATCCCTCCCGGGTGCGCACATTGCCCTTCGCGGCCCAGCCGTATGGCGCACGTGCCTCGCCCGGTGAGCGGACTGCCCAACTGGCCCAGGGGTGTGAGCCTTGGCCTAACGAGGGAAATACACACCTTGGCTACCATAGCCAGGCCATAAGAGTCCCATGTGGCCCCCAAAAGACTAGCCTGATGGGGGGAGGGTTGCTCTCCCTTTTAAGGTGGTATTCTCTTCCATCCACAAGCAAGGTGGTACTATCATTCTCACCCTCTTGTTTCGGGACCTAGCTCTGATACCACTTGATGTAACATTGGGTGTCTCGATCTTTCGATGAGAATGATAACCTTCGATTTGGGTGGAGACGACTTTGACGATCCGACTACAACGTCAATGACGATGCGCCTTAGCAATCGCTAAACCAACTCTAGAGGGTTATTGACCTTGCCGTGGGCACGATCAACCTGATCACGAAGATCAATTCCTGCAAGCAATCGAAGAACAAGCAAGAACAAGGCAAAAGCAATCTAAAATTGCAAATATAGATGAAGTATAGAAAAAGTTGGGGTTCCGATACAAGGAGCTTGTTAGGCGGCCGTTGAGCACGTCTAAAAGACTCAAATAGTAGCAAAAGGCTAAACTATCAAATAACCAAAACCCAAGTTATTTTGGGAGACTCCCTAGCTATATATAGGAGAAATAGGAGGCCAAAACAGTGCTGGGGTGTCCAAAACACATCCATGGCCGAGTAGGACTCCTATTCCTAGTTTGACTCGGATTTAGAAAGATGACCGAACTTATTTTGCAGATTCCCATTGACTCGTAAGGAATTTGGACATGAGGCTAGATCCGTTGGAAAGAGGACGTCGAAACCTTTCAAACAAGTACTCATATACCCCAAACACCCTTTTGGATCAAAAGTTATGGTCGTTTTAAGTTGGTGCTGTCCTAGAGGCCGAATCCAAGTTGAACTTGTGCACCGGAAGAATTGGCTTCATGCTTGACGTTTGGGAGTCCTTCTCCTTGGTTCCTAAGGACAACAAAATCATCACAAGGAATAAATAGCATTCCATTCATTAAATTATTTGTATGCAACCCGAGGAACGCATTCACCTGGCAATCGAATTGACTTGCGCGAGCTCGAGTAATTGGCCCTTGTATTACATTGTTGGTTTCAATTGGTTTTGTAGGCATGGCCGTATCCATGGTAGTGATGTCCTCATCAACACTTGCACCACACTTCAAACAAGTTGAGGTATGGATGCAAGCTAAATGCTGCTCATTTTTGTGTCTTTGGATGCAAGTGCTTCTTTCTGCGGCAAGAGGACAAGCGAGGCAACAATCGGCTAATACTGAGGTGTTAGTCATCAACCCCGACTGGACAACCCCCTATTTAGACTATTTGATGAAAGACGAACTTCCTGAAGACCGCACGTAGGCAGAGCGCATCGGACGCAGGAGTAAAAGTTATATAGTAGTCGGGGAGGAACTTTTTCGAAAGAATGCTTTCGATGTACTCAGACGATGCATATCAGAACAAGAAGGCAGGAATCTCCTCAAACAAATCCACTCGGGAGTGTGCGGGCATCATGCAACGTCAAGGACCCTAGTCGGAAAAGCTTACTGCCAGGGCTTCTTCTGGCCAATAGTGGTAACAGACGCAGAGGACATCGACCGTACCTGCGAGGGCTGTCAATTCTTTGCTCGGCAAATCCATGTGCCAGCATAAGAATTGCAAACCATTCCTATCACCTGGCCATTCGCAGTCTGGATGCTTGACATGGTTGGACTTCTGAAGAAGGCACAAGGCGGTTTCACTCACCTATTTATCGCCATCGACAAGTTCACAAAGTGGGTCAAAGCCAAGCCGGTCACCACAGTCATGGCGGCAAAAGCAAAGGAATTTTTCCAAGAAATCGTGGTCCGTTTCGGCGTCCCGAACAAAATCATAACAGACAATGGCACTCAGTTCAGAGGTGTTGAATTTCAAGACTGGTGCAAAGAGCTCAGAATCAAAATCTGCTTTGCTTCCATGGCACATCCACAGAGTAACAGACAGGTCGAACGAGCCAACGGCATGGTACTGCAGGGGCTAAAAGCAAGGGTGTTTGATCTTCTCAATCCATACGCCGCACGATGGGTCAAATAATTGCCCTCGGTACTCTAGGGGCTGAGGACTTCTCCCAGCAGAGCAACTGAGCAGTCACCTTTCTTCTTGGTGTATGGCTCAGAGGTGGTCTTACCTACCGAGTTGGAATTCGGATCCCCAAGAGTCCATAAATACAAGGAGGACAAGTTAGAGGAAAGCCGAGTGGAAGACATTGATCGACTGGAAGAAGCCATGGATGTCACCGCAATTCGGTCAGCCAAGTACCTCCAGGGCTTACGTCGCTATCACGACCGCAATGTACGGGGTCATGCTTTCTCTAAATGAGATTTGGTTCTAAGAAAGAATCCAAAAAGCGAGCATAAGCTCTCCCCAAGCTGGGAGGGTCCCTATATTATTGATGAAGTAACGCGCCCGGGAGCTTACAGACTTAGGGCAGAAGACGGTGTCGTCATCGGCAACACTTGGAACATAGAGCAGCTACGTCGTTTCTACACCTAAACTCTTTACACACCTATGTTATTATGAATAAAGTTATTTCTTGCCTTACGACTTAGTTGTTGCTCAACTAAGCCCTAAGCCGGGGGATACACTTAATAAGTGTACATTTGTACTTGCACGCATTCCCGAGATAAAGTTTCTTGCCTTACTACTCAGTCACCCAGCTAAGCAGAAAGTCAGGGGCTACACTTAATAAGTGTACGCTTGTATGTACACGCTCCTTAGAAATGTCTTTACTTGTGTCTAGGTGGCACTCAAGAAATTCTGAGTGCACGAATACTAATCAAATGAAAGAGAGAAGTGGCAAACTTCAGTCACCCAGAAAGCGTGATCGGGACAAAAGGCCATGAGCCAAGTCCTGACACTCGGGGACTGGACCAGTCAGGCAAAGCATGCGACACAAAAGATCAAACCACTCGGAAATGAAAAAGTAGAGTTAACAAGTGACGAAGACGAAGTGTCAAGACTCAAGAAGTCAGTTCAATATTTTACATGACCTTCGAGTACCTAACTACAACCCCAGCTCCAGATTTTCTACCAAGTCGGCAGAAATGCCCTGGACAGCCTCGAGAAGGGCGGTGACTTGGTCGTCATCCATCGTGCTAGCAAAGCCTTCCTTGACGGCCTGGAGATTAACTCAGGGATAAAGGGACTTCACAATCGCTAGGGCTTGGCTAGCGCTTGTGGTCGCTGTCTTCCTCAAGTAAGTCCCAAGCCGCTCGGGCACCTCCTGCAAACGACGGAGGACCTGGTCTTCATTGCCCAACCCGCCGGGGTGCAGGAACACTAGCACCGGCTCTGAGGCTTGGCGGAACATCGCATAAGTAGCTTCCGCTTCCTTAGCTCTCTCGTCAAAAGCACTGAGCTGTGCTTGCGTCCTATCCTTGTATTTTGCAGGCAAGTCAGGCTACTGTTAGGAGTATTGTGAGAGTGATGGAAGTAAAGGAGAATCCAAGCAAAGAAGTGCACCTGCCAGCTCCCGTGCCGACTCCTCTGCGTGGGTCTGAGTTTGAAGCTCCGATACCTCCAGAGCCTTGAGCCGATCTTGGAGTTCCAAGATGGCGGAGTCCTGAGCTAAAGAAGCAACCGCCATCAGAGAACAGCTACTCGACGGCAGCAACAAAATGTTCAAAGAAAATACCTAACTTGGAGGGAGCCAGATACATCTATTTTCTCCAAGCGTAAGGACTGAACCTCGGCTCGAAGCTCTCGAATCTCGCCCTAGCTCTCGGCTCTGACCTGCTCCATTTCGGCCACGTACTCCTTGTGTGCTTTGATTTCTGGAAGGACTCATTGAAGAAACTCATATTTCTTCTTAGAGCGGTCTTCCAGGGATTGAAAAGAGCAAGAAAGGATGAAGACAATGTGTTACCAAAGGCAGATGAGAAAGAGAAGGGGAGGAAGTCTCACCCGAATCAGTTGCGCACACTTGATGGAGTACTCAAGGAGCTCCTCCCTTTCCTTCTTCTCGGCCATGTCATCGACCTGCCCCCACTCGCCCGCCTCGCCAGACCACGCGGCTTGAAGGAGAATGGGCTCGGGACGTGGGGGCGGTTGCGCTGTTTGAAGGATCACCCCCACATGGGGGAGGGGGCTAGTGGCCGGTTCCTGGGCCGTTGGGCTTGAAGGGGACCCAAGACTCGGGCACGGTGGTGAGGCAGCCCACGCTAACTCAGGGAGCGCTTCGGCCTCCTTAAGCACGGAAACACTTGTCCTGGGCCCCTAGGCTTGTTCAGGAACATCCTGAGGCCCCGTCTCTGGGGGGACTTCAGTCAGAGTCCCCACGAGGACCTCAGCCAGCACATCCGTGGGCACATCATCCGATGACTTCTTGGTGAAAACAACCGCTCAGCGCTCGAATTCACAAAGCAAAAGCAAGATTCAAATAGAAAACTAACCTGGCAGATCTCCTTATCTTCAAACTGGGCCCCGACTATATGGAAGGACCACCAGCAGAAGGGCCCGGTCGCAAGCTAGATCCTAATAGTTGCGGAGCGGGTTGCGCCGGAGGCGGAGCCAGGGGATCTCGGATAACAGGGCCCCCAATCTGGCGCCGAGGGTTTGGAGGCCCCTTAGCACTTGGATCCTGGACCGAGTGATGTGCTAGTCCTTTCCCCTTCTTGGCACTCAGATCCGCGATAGGGGGGCTAGCTGGCCTCTTCCTCTCAAGGTTTTTCGGGGAGAGGGGGTCTGGGATTGGAGCAGCGGAGAAAAAGGCAATCTGATCCTATAGGCGACAACTAGTCAGCGAGACTATTCAGAAGCCAAAGGTTAGAAACCAAAGAATGCAGAAGACTGCTACCAGAGGCGGGAGGTTTGCCAGATTAAAGGGTGTCGGGCACCCCGAGGTGTCGGTCTGGGTGCCCGTGGCGAAGAAGTCACCTAGCCGCCGGCGCAGCACTCGCTCTGGGATCCGCTCGGGTGATTCTCGAGTATGGTCGCCCTCCCCACTGTACTCAAAGCCCAGGTGGATCCGCTCCTTGAGGGGCTGTACTTGGCGGAGGACGAAGTTAACGGCAATGCCAACTCTGGTCAATCCCCCCTCCTTCAGTGCGTTGATCATCCCCAACAGCTCCCCCACCTAGTCCATGTCACAGTCGGGGGGTGGGGGGGTCGAGACCCAAGAGGGGGGAAATTTGGGCTTGCGCTCGACAAAAGCCGGAAGGAAGGGATCAGAATTAGCACAGTAAAATCATTCCTGATGCCAACCTTTGTTGGAGGTTTTGAAGGGGATTGAGAAGTAAGACTTCTTCAGTCCGTCCCGAAGCCAGAGGCTAGCACCCCCAACTACCTTGGGGGCATTCTTGCTCGGGAACGGCTTGAGAAGGAAAAGTGTAACACCCCAATTTTTGCTTTTCATGAATTTGAATGTTTGCACTTTGGTGAATTTTTGGAATTTTCTGGAATTTATTTGGATTTAATTTGAATTTATTCCCTTTTGAAGTAATTAAAGAATTAAAAGTTTTAAATAAAATTTTGTTGGAAATAATTTATTTGAGTCCAAAATGTCTCAAAGTATTTTCCAGAATTTTTTTCTGGAATTTTTCGGAGTATTTTGCTATTTTTCTTGAATTAAATGAATTTTTGGGAATTAATTTAATTATTTAATCGCTGGAAAAACCTATCGGGTTTGTACTGTTCATCCGACCGAGCTGGACGTGTGTCCGACTCGAGCCCGACCCGGACCGTGTTCGAGCCAGACCGAGCCGGACCCAAGCCTTAGCCCTGCTATCGTTGGATCTCGATCCAATTGCCAGCGTTGCGCCACGTCGCCCAATCCGAATCCCAATCGGATTCCGCCGCCGCAGCCGGGTGGGCCTCGGTTTTCGTGGATTTCACGGAAGCCAAGGCCCCTATTTAAAGCACCACCACCACCAGCGTGTTCCCCGTTCCCATGCGCACCCGTTGCCCTAAGCCGTCGAGCTCGAGCCGCCGCCGCTCGCCCGCGAGCGCTTGCCGAAGTTGGAGGAGAGGTCCGCCACTGTTTTCCACCGTTTCCGCCGTCGTCCGCCGTCCTCCACCGTGTTGGTGCCCGGATCCGGATCCGCCGCGTCGAGCCGGGTTGAGGGGTACCACTCACCTCACCAGAGCGTGCCTGAAGCACCGCGGGGCTCTTCATCGTCTTCGTCTCCGGCAACCGCAGGCCACCGCATCGCCATCGCCGTCCGCGAAGCATCTCCACCATCGGATCGCCATCCAACGTTCCGGATTCGTCCACGTTGCTCGAAGGTATTTCACACATTTCTGTTTATAGATCTAATCTCAGCCGTTGGATCTAAATCCAACGCCCTAGATTGTGCCACGTAGCCATAGCCGCACCGTGCTTAGTTAGATCCCAGCCGTTAGATCTAGATCGTACGGTTGGGGTTAATCCGCGTTGTAGCGTTAGATGCGATCTCAACCGTTCGATCGAGATCGAATGGTGCAAATCAAGCCACGTGTCGTGCGTCGGGTCATGCCACGTCGCCCCCCAGCGACGCGGTTAAACCCGATCGAATCTTAGCCGTCCGATTCGAATCGAACGGTCCAGATCAAACCGCGTTAACCCGCACTTTGGCGGATTAGATCCAATCCGGACCGTCGGATTTCAAACCGACGCCCAGATTGTGCCACGCGTTTGGGATCCGGACCGACGCGGTCCATGCGGGCGTCGCCCGGGCGTCGCTTATGTCACGCGTGATGTCAGCGTGGGACCCGCGTGTCAGCGGCTGGCCCAGCGGCTCCATGACGTCACCCGTGACGTCATGCTAACGTCACGATGGGACCCGCGTGTCAGAGCCGCTCGGCCGAAGCGCGGTGACGTCAGCGCTGGCGTCATCCAGTGGGTCCCACGTGTTAGTGACACGTGCACCCGTGGACCGGGTCCACGGTGGACCGAAGCCGAACCGTGGGCCGAGTCCATGGACCGGCTGACGTCATGCTGACGTCATATTTCGATTTTTCAATAAAAAAATAATTCGGTGGAAATTCAAATTCCATGCTGACGTTAGTTGACGTCATAAATCCGGATTTTCAATAGAAAAATAAATGAATTATTCGGTTTATTGATTTATTTGAATTTTCAAACTTCAAACGCTTATAACTTTTGTGTTTCAACTCCGATTTGAACGATTACATTTTCTAAATTTTTATAAAATTGAGATCTACTTAAATATGAATTTTAATTAATTTTTTGACATGAATTTTTTCTCTGTTTATATTTATTTAATAGATTTTTAAAACTTTAAATAATTTTAACTTTTGCATTTTAACTCTGATTTGGGCGATTCAAATTTCTAAAAATTTGTAAAATTATGCCCTTACTGTTTATGGACTTTATTTGAACTTTCGAGCAATGTGTATGTACTGTTTTTTATTTATTTATTGCTATTTGCACGCGTTAGAGTAGACGTGGAAGTTCCTGAAGGCTTCGTGATGTAACACTGGGTGTCCCGATCTTTCGATGAGAATGATAACCTTCGATTTGGGTGGAGACGACTTTGACGATCCGACTACAACGTACAACGACGATGCGCCTTAGTAATCGCTAAACCAACTCCATATGGATATTGACCTTGCCGTGGGCACGATCAACCTGATCACGAAGATCAATTCCTGCAAGCAATCGAAGAACAAGCAAGAACAAGGCAAAAGCAATCTAAAATTGCAAATATAGATGAAGTATTGAAAAGTTGGGGTTCCGATACAAGGAGCTTGTTAGGCTGCCGTTGAGCACGTCTAAAAGACTCAAAATAGTAGCAAAAGGCTAAACTATCAAATAACCAAAACCCAAGTTATTTTGGGGGGCTCCCTAGCTATATATAGGAGAAATAGGAGGCCAAAACCAGGCTAGGGGCGTCCAAACTACATCCATGGCCGAGTAGGACTCCTATTCCTAGTTTGACTCGGATTTGGAAAGATGACCGAACTTGTTTTGCAGATTCCTGTTGACTCGTAACGAATTTGGAGGTGGGGCCGGATCCGTTGGAAAGAGGATGTCGAAACCTTCCAAACCAGTACTCATAGACCTCCAACACCCTTGTGGATCAAAAGTTATGGTCGTTTTAAGTTGGTGCTGTCCCGGAGGCCGAATCCGAGTTGAACTTGTGCACCGGAAGAATTGGCTTCATGCTTGACGTTTGGGAGTCCTTCTCCTTGGTTCCTAAGGACAATAAAATCATCACAAGGATTAAATAGCATTCCATTCATTAAATTATTTGCATGCAACCCGAGGAACGCATTCACCTAGCAATATAATTGACGTGCGCGAGTTCGAGTAATTGGCCCTTGTATTACATTGTTGGCTTCAATTGGGTTTGTAGGCATGGACGCATCCATGGTAGTGATGTCCTCATCACTTCGAAGGTGAAGTTTTGACCTAGGAGCCAGCTCAAGACCAAGATCAAGTACTTTTTGCTGGCAAGTCATGCTTTGACCATGTTGATCCTACTTTTAGAAATTAATTTAATTTAAACTATTGCATGCTATGTTGATTAGAAAATGCTTTAATTAATTCCAGGAAATTAGATAAGAGCCAGCTTGCAATATGACACCTTAGTTATTTAATTATGTGCCATGAACCCTTGTCACCCTAGTTGTGGATTATTAGTTGGATATTATTAAATTGCCAACATGGGTATTTAGACAGTTGTAGTATAATGCTTACACCTGCCACGTATACATGACATGATTTTGGACAATTACATGTTAACCTTGACTTAATGAGATATAGAACATATTTCTGGAAAGTGGCATGTGTTATTGATGATGATGTTAATGGTACGTGGTGCCGGTAATCAACTGGGGGTTTGATAAATAGTTTCGACCGGGGCATGTGGCAAGAATGATTGGGTGGGCCAGTTGTGGCACCGGGGAAGTTGATTTGGTTCTTCGGGTAGTCTTGCCTTGGTCACCCTAAGGACTTAACCTTGCAAGCCTTTGAACTGAGTCAAACGTGCAACCACATGTCTGTAATGGGACGGACCTAGTTGATTAAGTTGCTAATAACTTACTTGTGGGACCTCGGGGTGTCAACTATACCTTTTGTGTAGTTGTACGGGGGAGCGTACCGAGGCTACGGCCAGGTACCCATCTAACGATTGATTGACCTAGACTTCGCCTTTGCCAAGGGAAGGGTTAGTGTGCAATAACCGGGGAGGCCCACTTGTACAGTTAGAGGTTTCCGAAAGACTTTGTTATGGACACTCACCTTTGTGGTGTTTGGCTGTATCTTGTGGGTAAAGTGCATAACCTCTGCAGAGTGTAAAATCTATTCGAATAGCCGAGTCCGCGGCAATGGACATTGCTCGGGAATTACAGTCAAGGGTTAGACTTTCATAAAAATGACTTGACTTTGCAAGAATGGTTGGTTTGGGACGACGAATTGGACCTAGGATTGGGAAATGCTTTATTTGTGAGATCATTGTGAAAGTACTTTATTCATTATTGTTTTACCGCCTTGCAATCTATTATTGTATTTACTCATGCTACTTTACTGCAAATGAACCTGTTAGCCTATCCTTTGTATTAAGCTCTGCATGTAGAATATTAGCTTGCATTCTGTGCATGACTTGCTGAGTACCAAGTACTCACCCTTGCCACAATATAACATCAGTTGAAGAAGAGTCGACACCAGCTTTGGAGGAAGAATACCAGGAGGAGCCGTCTAACTAGGGAGCGAGCCCAGTCAGTTGCCTGTGGTATACTGGATGGCGCCATGAAATCTATCTTATTCCGCTGCAGTTATTTCTCTTTAATAAGTCTTTGCCCTGCGAGGCGTATCTTTGTAACTTGACCATAAGGTCGAGCAACCAGTTTGGTTAATTAATTAAGGTTCGTTGAGTATGATTGTGATATATACCGATGTTGAAACTATGTGCACTAGTGTGATCCTGGACTAGTGCTGAATACACAGAGGGTCCGGATTTGCAAATTCGGGTCCCGACAGAGGTGGTATCAGAGCCATACTAACTGTAGGCTCACCCATAGTTAGAATGGTTGTAGTGAAGTTAAAACCTATTTTCTAAAGTTAAAATTTGACAAGATGATGAATGAAATCTAGACTTATCCCCTTCTCTCTTGTTCATACCCCTTGCTGAATTCTTTTTGTCTCCACTTTGGTTTAAAATGTTGCGTTCTCACGTGAGTGTCTCTTGGCAGATGAAGATGCTCAACAACTACGCCGAGCGTGCAGGAGGCTACGCCGCCGAGTTGTGGCGTATGTTACAGGTGCTTGGAGGTTTCGAGAGGCCACTTTACCAGGGGACCACCATAGTGCAGGCTGGATTGGTCACGGCGTGGGACGTCAAGATCACAGTGTATGCTCGAGAGAAGATGAAGTTCAGTCGCCCATGCTACTTCACAGCCAGGAGGTCTATATTTGAGATGGGAATCCAGGAGGTGTCATGTCGAGCTATGAGGCACATCGCTCGCACCTACTCCAGAGAGCTGGAGGGCACAGTGTTTCGCCAACACCCACATCGAGACAACAGGATCGAGCGGGAGCCGATTGAAGATGAAGATGTCACCGTCACACACTTGGCGAGGTTCATCGTCGCGCAGGAGGATGCACTTGATGACACGGTGCAGGAGCTGGAGAAGGCCCGAGAGGAGATCAAGAAAGAGAAGAAAAGTCTGCAGGAGGGTCGAGAGTATATGTCCCATCTTCTGTGGAGGACTGATGAGCTGGAGATGGCACTGTATGGACAGGAGCCAGAGCCAGTACTGGAGCTGCACGAGCCATACCCCGAGGAGCCGCAGCCAGAGCCAGAGGAGGACGTCGCGTCGTCGACCACAGCTGTTGTTGGTCACGGAGACTGATTCGCGCCGATGCCGCCACACCCACCAAAAGGAGGTAGTGGAGGTTGGATTGATGACTGAGCGTTAAGCTTCGTAGTTGAGACTCCTTCGTCGAGTCGCGTTTAAGAATAAAGAGTCACCCTTAGAGACGTTAGACTTCAGTGTGATAGTTGATTTGGATTTTCATTGCTTGCTGAGTGTGCAGTATGTGTTGCAAGGCTCTTAGGCATTGTGCCTCCGTACCCAGCGATTCCATGCTTCCTTGAACTCCCGTGCACATTGCTTTTCCACTCTTTTGGCAATCTATCTTGGTAGTCTTTTTTGGTTTCAATGGCGCAACCTCTCCCATCGTCTTCTGTCGACTAGGAGAGGGTGCGGGTGCTCACCCAGCTTGCGCCCGAGGGGGTTTTGCTCCTCCGTCGTGGGACCCTCGTGCCCCGGTGTGAGCCCAGGGAGATCGTTATCTTCGCCTTGGAGGTGTTTGCCAGTTTGGTGCCGCCTTTCTCCGAGTTCTTCCTCACCGTCCTCCACTTCTACGACATCCACCATCTTCACCTCACCCCCAACTCTGTCGTTACCCTTGCCATCTTCACACACCTTTGCGAGATGTTCGTGGGGGTGATGCCAAATCTTCCTCTCTTCCATCACTTCTTCACTCTCAGCGGCCTCCCTGACAACGAGGTCGTGGGGAGTTGCCACTTCCATCTCTGTGATGGGCTGGACCCTCTCTACATTCCTGTCCAGGCGAAATCCAACTGGAAGACATGGCGGAGCGAGTGGCTTTACGCCATTGACGACAGTGGAATGGATGCCTTGGTGGTTCCGTCCTCGCCGGCAAGAGGTGGCGAGGAATGGGGCTCGCTCGTCGAGGAGTCGGCGGAGCTCCAAGCCATGGCGGCCCGCATCCGCCACCTGCGGGACACCGGGCTGACCGGGGCAATGGTCGTCCGAGACTTCGTCGCCCGGAGGATCAGCCCCCTCTGTATGCGTGCCCGCTCGGTGTGGCAGTATACAGGAGACGACGACGTGACCTGATGAGGACATCACTACCATGGATGCGGCCATGCTTACAAACCCAATTGAAGCCAACAATGTAATACAAGGGCCAATTATTCGAGCTCGCGCACGTCAATTATATTGCCAGCTGAATGCGTTCCTCGGGTTGCATACAAATAATTTAATGAATGGAATGCTATTTAATCCTTGTGATGATTTTATTGTCCTTAGGAACCAAGGAGAAGGACTCCCAAATGTCAAGCATGAAGCCAATTCTTCCGGTGCACAAGTTCAACTCGGATTCGGCCTCCGGGATAGCACCAACTTAAAACGACCATAACTTTTGATCCACAAGGGTGTTGGAGGTCTATGAGTACTGGTTTAAAAGGTTTCGACGTCCTCTTTCCAACAGATCCGGCCCCACCTCCAAATTCGTTACAAGTCAACGGGAATCTGCAAAACAAGTTCGGTCATCTTTCCAAATCCGAGTCAAACTAGGAATAGGAGTCCTACTCGGCCATGGATGTAGTTTGGACGCCCCTAGCCTGGTTTTGGCCTCCTATTTCTCCTATATATAGCTAGGGAGTCCCCCAAAATAACTTGGGTTTTGGTTATTTGATAGTTTAGCCTTTTGCTACTATTTTGAGTCTTTTAGACGTGCTCAACGGCCGCCTAACAAGCTCCTTGTATCGGAACCCCAACTTTTCAATACTTCATCTATATTTGCAATTTTAGACTGCTTTTGCCTTGTTCTTGCTTGTTCTTCGATTGCTTGCAGGAATTGATCTTCGTGATCAGGTTGATCGTGCCCACGGCAAGGTCAATAACCATCTGGAGTTGGTTTAGCGATTACTAAGGCGCATCGTCGTTGTACGTTGTAGTCGGATCGTCAAAGTCGTCTCCACCCAAATCGAAGGTTATCATTCTCATCGAAAGATCGGGACACCCAGTGTTACATCAAGTGGTACCAGAGCTTCAATTGATTGGTGAGAATATTAGTGCCTTAGGTTAGTTTTTGATTCCCTTCCTAAATTGAAAACTACTCCACAAAAAAAATTCAACCTTTAGTTTCAATCTGTTATTTTAGTGAGTTTTGTTAGGTTTTGATCCATTAGATTCCATGTTTTAGTTGCTGATCTTTCTTTTCCTTCGTGTAGCTTCAATCCTTCAATTCCGTCCAGTTTGGTATTTCGAGCATAACTTTCACATATGAACTCGGATTTTTGTGTTCTTGCACTCTATTGAAAGCTGAGGATATAAGCTTCAATTCCTTCCACTGTCAACCAATCAAATTCGGTGATCTTCAAACAATAATCTAGGCGACAAGTCTGCTGCCCTAGAAAAACATAAGTACATCTACCTTTGGAAACCAATTCATCCTTTGTGAACACTTTGATCCTATTTGAGACTAGCTTGTTGATATTGCTTAGGGCTGCTCTACTTGATACATTGCATAATCTTCAGTTATCATATCATATTATCTTGTGACACCGAGTTAGGGATTCCAAAACTTTGTTCATACTAGTGTTGGCCGAAAGTCGCCAAAAGAAAGAAAAGAGAAAGAGCCAAAAGGCCAAAAAAGGAAAAGAAAAAGAATATTGTGGCCGGTCGCACTACATTGAGCAAAACCCTAATTTGTGTTCGTTACTTTTTATATTGTGCAATTTATTAATTAGCGAGCAATCTTGTGCCCTTTTTACATTCTCAAAGCAACAAGTTAGCGTCTCTCTACGACTTATGCAATAGAGCTTTTGGTGCATCACTTATATTTTATAGGTCATTCCTTGATTGCATAAGTGCCATTATCTTTGCGTGTGTGTTGCCTTCAAATTCACTTATATCTTTGAGATCGGCAACTAGGGCTTGTGAATTCTAGTTTGGATCATTACTTATCATTACAATAACTAGAATTATCAGATTGCATAGGAAATAAATATTGCCTATCCAAGCTCCACATCCAACCTCGTACTTTTGTTCGGTCCCTTAGCAATTGTTTTATCAAAGCTTCGGAGAACTTTTGACCACGCCAACGGCCGTCAACACCTGCTGCATGTAAGAACTTGTAAGAGCTTTGGTTATAGGCTTGAATGTTGAGAGAATTGCCACCACCTCCTTGTAGTTGATAGGAACATTATACTTGTTATATTGTTTTCTTGTCTTCTACTAACCATGTCAGGTGATGAGGATTCGTTGCATCACTCTCCACGCGCAAAGGGAATTGTTGCTAGAATGTCGCTGCAAGAAGACCGCCTCCGGTCTATCGAGACCGCTCAGAGAGTTGCTAACACTAATCTTGCTACTATTTTTTCTAGACTTGATACGCTTGCAGGTACTGCCGCAGGAACTTCCAATCCTCCACCTCATCTTCTAAGCAACAAAAATGGCATACTACATGCTCAGGTACATGTTGATGATGATTCTCTAGGTAAGGTTAAATTCGCCATTCCACCTTTTAATGGTCAATATGATCATGATGCATATATTAATTGAGAGATAGCAGTAGACAAAGAATTTGGCAAGTATGATTTGTTTGAAAATGAAAAGATTAGGATTGCTGCTAGTGTGCTAAATGAATATGCATTAACATGGTGGAAACATATTTGTAGAAAAGAGAGAAAACCTAAAAATTGGAAGGCCATGAAAAGACTTATGAGAATTGACTATGTCCCTGAATATCACACTGAATTTTTGTATACTAGACTCCAATGCTTGAAACAAGGAAATAAGTGTGTTAAGGAATACTATGAACGATTGCAAAATCATTTGTTGCGTTGTGGTTTAGTTGAAGGTGAAGAAGCAACAGAGCTTAGGTTCATACGTGGACTCAATCAAGAAATTCAGGATGCTCTTGTTGATGAAACATATAGTTCTCTTTCGGAATTGGTTGTATGTGCTTGTAGAGTTGAAAAAATGCTTGCTGAATCCATCAAAGAATCATTAGCTTCATTTGAGACGCCCATTGTTGCACCTTCTTTTGTAGCTAACATTTTGCAGAAAAGTGAGCACCATCGAGAGAATGATGTAGAAGAGCATATGGAGAAAGAAATGATCAGTACTACCCCATGTGTAAGTGAAGAGATAATAGTTGAAGAAGCGCCTACAACAGCTGATGAGAACTTACAAGGTAATGTAATAGGTATGGACTTTACACATAGAGAAAATAATTTTGAAGAGCTAAAACTATCCACAAATCATGCTATCGTAGAGCAACTATTAGTGGAACAAATTGTTGATTTTACTTTGTTACAAGATGAGCTGCTTGCTATTTCTTGTGATAAAGAAGAGTTGTGTGATAATACTTCACTTATATCCATGACACAACTAGCAAATGGACATGTCACTTTTGTTAACACACTAGACACTTATGCTGAAAATAAACATGTCATTCACCTCACAAGCGAAAATGATGAGTTGAAATTGATGTCTTCTTTAGATACATTAGGTTACACTGAATTTGATGGTCCATGTGATCTGAATTATTTAGAGGAGAGACTTTTTGTACATTCTGATTTATCCTGGTTATCGCGAAATATTTTTCATGTTATTGGCAAAAATAGTGAGAAAGGAGAGTATAAAGCACATCGAGTTTACATTTGTTCAAATTTTAAACCTCCGCTTGTTATGCAACAATGTCATCAATTTGATAAGTGACATATCACTAATCATGTCATATCAAGTACTTTTGGTTCAACCTACAAGTCACATGATAGTTTTCAAGAAAGGGAGTATATGATTGATAGAAATTCTCGATCCATTGATTTGATTGCAAATTTTCATGTTGCTTTGTTTCCTGTCGCTCCTAACATTTTACAGGACAATATGATGGAGTCGAGGACGACTCCACTTCAAGAAAGGGAGGATGATGAGACCATGCTCATCATGGACAGCACTAACACTATATACATATGGTCATCACCAAGTGTTGCTGCAATTATATCAAATGCTTGGTTTTATCGACCCCCACCTTGGCCAGCACAATTAAGTTGGCGACACTTCATGGCATCCTCTACTTCGTATGCATCTACTACGATGACTCCATGTGCATGGCTTTATCGACCCCCACCTTGGCCAGATTTAAAGATATACTTGAGAGAAGATGATGAGCTTGAGTCGAGGATGACTCAAATGCAAGAAGGGGAGGATGATGAGGACATCACTACCATGGATGCGGCCATGCCTACAAACCCAATTGAAGCCAACAATGTAATACAAGGGCCAATTACTCGATCTCGCGCACGTCAATTATATTGCCAGCTGAATGCGTTCCTCGGGTTGCATACAAATAATTTAATGAATGGAATGCTATTTAATCCTTGTGATGATTTTATTGTCCTTAGGAACCAAGGAGAAGGACTTCCAAACGTCAAGCATGAAGCCAATTCTTCCGGTGCACAAGTTCAACTCGGATTCGGCCTCCGGGACAGCACCAACTTAAAATGACCATAACTTTTGATCCATAAGGGTGTTGGAGGTCTATGAGTACTGGTTTGAAAGGTTTCAACGTCCTCTTTCCAACGGATCCGGCCCCACCTACAAATTCGTTACGAGTCAACGAGAATCTGTAAAACAAGTTTGGTCATCTTTCCAAATCCGAGTCAAACTAGGAATAGGAGTCCTACTCGGCCATGGATGTAGGTTGGACGCCCCTAGCCTACTCCACCCAAATCGAAGGTTATCATTCTCATCGAAAGATCGGGACACCTAGTGTTACATCAAGGAAATAGGAGGCCAAAACCAGGCTAGGGGCGTCCAAACTACATCCATGGCCAAGTAGGACTCCTATTCCTAGTTTGACTCGGATTTGGAAAGATGATCGAACTTGTTTTGCAGATTCCTGTTGACTCGTAACGAATTTGGAGGTGGGGCCAGATTCGTTGGAAAGAGGACGTCGAAACCTTTCAAACCAGTACTCATAGACCTCCAACACCTTGTGGATCAAAAGTTATGGTCGTTTTAAGTTGGTGCTATCCCGCAGGTCGAATCCGAGTTGAACTTGTGCACCGGAAGAATTGGCTTCATGCTTGACGTTTGGGAGTCGTTCTCCTTGGTTCCTTAGGACAATAAAATCATCACAAGGATTAAATAGCATTCTATTCATTAAATTATTTGTATGCAACCCGAGGAACGCATTCACCTGGCAATATAATTGACGTGCGCGAGCTCGAGTAATTGGCCCTTGTATTACATTGTTGGCTTCAATTGGGTTTGTAGGCATGGCCACATTCATGGTAGTGATGTCCTCATCATCCTCCCCTTCTTGCATTTGAGTCGTCCTCGACTCAAGCTTATCATCTTCTCTCAAGTATATCTTTAAATCTGGCCAAGGTGGGGGTCGATAAAGCCATGCACATGGACTCATCGTAGTAGATGCATACGAAGTAGAGGATGCCGTGAAATGTCGCCAACTTAATTGTCCTGGCCAAGGTGGGGGTCGATGAAACCATGCATTTGATATAATTGCAGCAACACTTGGTGATGACCATATGTATGTAGTGTTAGTGCTGTCCATGATGAGCATGGTCTCATCATGACCCACACTTTTTCGAGTAGTAAGTCTCTGCTCTTTGCTCATTCGTATTTCTTCATGTGGTCGTTGCTTCTTTAACCGATCTTCGTTCTTGCTTTTGCCTCTCAGGCAAAGGGAACTTGGATGACGTCTCCATCTCTAGATGGATGTCCACCCTGCTTCCCCCGTGCAGGGCATTCTGGACTTCCCTGATAGGGCCAGACCGCTCTACGATTTGGGGTCCAGGGAGAGGCTTCACATTGTGAGCCACTTCCCCTCCATGGACCCTATCGGGCCATCAACGCTGTCAGCCCGTGGTCCTTTGAGGATCAGGGACCCGGCTCCGACTGATGACAAAAGTGCAAGCAAGTGACCTACATCTCCTAACCCCCCCGTGCAGACCCCAAGAGGCCTCGCACTAGGGGTCAGACTTCTGCTTCCATCGACCCCGTCGCGGCTACGAGCGCGCAGGGGGCGATGGGAGCTCCCTCCGGGGCGGCGAGCACTGCCGCCCCGGAGGTGGCGCCGGTTCTTCCAACATCAACCTCATTGGCGCCCTCTCCAGTGGCGCTAACTCCTTTGGCGTCGAGGGCCGCTGTGGCCACCGGGCTTGCTCTCCTGGCGGCCTCCTTCGCCTTCCGGTCGTCCCAAGGGTGGCCGTTCCATGCGTCCCCGTCGGGCCTGTGCCTGCGACACTAGCCACCGCGACGGGGACTTTCGTCCATGGTCTGCTAGGTATCGCCGCCGCGGTCCCCCAGCCTACCGCAGCTGATCCTGCCGCTCCTTCTCCCAGCCTGGCTGCGCTACTCGCCGAACTTAGCGCAGCGCAGATGTCCTTGGGCGACCTCCTTGCAGCAGCCATCCAGCGCGAATTGCAGCTATCATAGCAGATGGCAGTGCTGCGTGATGAGCTATCCCAGGAGCGGGAGCGAGGAGCGGCGCTGTTGTCCTAGGAGAGGGCCACTCGGGCGGCCCTCGTCACCCGGGCGCAAGAGGCGGAGGTGGGGCAGGAGCAGGCATAGTCCTAGCTACGCCGCACCTTGCATAACCTCACGGTCATGCTCCGCCCTACCTTTGAGAGCATGGCGAGGAGCCTGGGATCGTTGGGGTTAGTGCTCCGCGGCCCCATCGAATCCACGGCTCTGCAATACGCCCACAGCCTCACCCGGGTCACCGAGGCCCTTGGCGGCTTGCCAAGTGCCCTGGCTGCCCGCTCCGCCCAAGAGGGGTGGGTAGTGGCGGTTGCCACCGCCTCCTTCGTGCTGGCGAGCTGTGTTAGCCACGACGCCTCCTTTTATCCGATGGCCGTGGCGACCGGCATTGAAGGAGATGAAGCTCAGGCACGGGCTCGCGTGAGCGAGGTGGCAGAGCAGGTGGCCAAACTGATGGAGATGGCAGTCCCTGAGCCCGACGCCGCTGCAGAGGAGGAGGAGGCCCAGGACCCTGTCGGGCATATCGAAGTTGCAGGCAACGAGTGATCGCCCGGGCCGTACTCCTTTCTCCCTTTGTCTTTCTTTTCCTTCTACATGTAAGAAATTATCCAGTAAGTCCAATAAAGTTGGCGCTTTTGGACTTTACCTGAATGTTTGCTTGGCCCTCTTTCGTTAGCGCTATCTTGGTTCGACCATTGGGAGACCAGCCCTTGGGCTGGTCGCGACATGGTGACAAGTCAGGCTGGTGTTTTTGTACTCCACAGTTGCCTGCATGCAGCCACAGGTGATCGAATACGCGCAGAAAAAAGGCCAAACGGCCAAAAACTCCTGTGAAGGGTTAGCTTTGGTTCCCTTTAGGCCTTTGTGATTTCGGGATTTAGGCTTGCGGGGCAGCGTGTTAGGGGAACGGGGGAGCCAAGGGCGGTTGGACTTAGCGATGTCAGCAGAGCTGGCCGTCTTAGGAGACTGGGCCGCACGCGCCCCCTGGTCGCGTGGTCCTGCACGACTTAGGCGCCGGAAGCAACCGCTCATCACTCAAAGGACTTTTTTGCGCGAGGACCTTGCACGTGATTCGTCATGGTTCCTACATTTTTGGGGACTTAGGTTTCTTGTGACCTGGGATTACGCTCACGGGGCAGCGTGTTAGGGAAACAGGGGAGCCAAGAGCGGTCGGACTTAGCAGTGTCGGCGGAGCTGGCCATCTTAGGAGACCGGGTCGCACGCGCCCCTGGTCGCCCGGCCCTGTATGACTTAGGCGCCGGATGCAAACATATGTCAGCCAAGAAAAGACCAGACAAATCAGAACCAATGATGATCACGACAAACTCTACCCTTCTGGGCGCGCGTAGGAAAGGAAAAGGGAACCAAAGCAAAAGGCACTTTTGAAATCAGCAACTTCTCTGTCGAATGGCAGTCGCTGGGCTGGCCAAGGGGAAGCTTGCCCTTGCAGTCAACCGGGGGGACCACCAAGCTTTTACATCTCTTCAAGGGTAGAACTTCCACAGTAGCTCCACGTTCTGGGAGTTCGCCAATTACTGACCGTCTTCCGTCGCCAGTCGGACCGCCCCGGGTCAGGACACCGAGATCACTTTGAAGGGGCCCTCCCAGCTGGGAGACAGCTTGTTGCGACCAGCATGCATTTGGATCCTATGCAAGACCAGGTCACCCACCGCCAGTGTTTTTGGCTGGACCCGGGAGGCTTGGTACCGCCTAAGACTCTGTTGATATCAGGCTGTGCGCAAGGTTGCCCGGTCACGTGCTTCTTCCAGAAGGTTGACGTCGTCTTGGCGAAGATCCTCCTGGTCATCTTCCGCGAAGGCTGAGGTTCGTGGAGAGCCGAGCGTCAGCTCGGATGGAAGGACAGCTTCCACTTCGTAGACTAGGAAGAAAGGTGTTTCTCCAGTCGCCTGGCTGGGTGTGATTCGGAGAGACCACATCACCGCCAGGAGTTCTTCTGTCCATCGTGCCCCTCGCTTGTGGAGTCGATTAAAGGCGGTCTTGAGGCCCCTCAGTACTAGCACGTTGGCACGCTCCGCTTGGGCATTGCTCCTTGGGTGGGCCATCGAGGCGAAGCACACATTTTTTTCCCATATTGTCACAGAAGTCGAGGAAGGCCGCGCTGGTGAACTGAGTGCCGTTGTCGGTGATAATGCGATTGGCGACTCCAAAGCGAGTGGAATCATCGATTTCCAGGCAATGTTCATGAAATCAGCTTTTGGGGTTTCTCCCAGTCTGAGGTTCTATGATAAAGTGTTCTTAGGAAGAAGTGCACTTCCAAATATGAGGTGGAAACCCAAATTTGTGTACTTTGTGGTACCTGAAGAGGAACACGGTATGCTACTCTAACACAAATTAAAATTTCTATTGCAAAACTAGAAAAGCTACTCGCAAGAAGGAGATCATAGATCAATTACCACTAGACGCGCAGTTGCGGAATCCTTCGTGCATTGATGTAGTGGATCGTTCTCGGCGTGGATCTTCCTCGCTGTGGATTGCCAGGGCCCATCAGCGCGTAAAGCCCATGAGGTCCATTAATTACGGATCCAATCTAACTTAATGCGTCCCAGCCCGTTAAGTGTGTGACCCTGTAGGTTCATGCGCATTTGGACATACATTCGGAAAACCCTTTTCTAATCCAATAGTTGGTAGCGGCTCTTTGCAGAGCATGCCAACTTCCAAACGCATATGATCAAAGTACCGACGTAATAATCCCTTTGCCAAACTATATGAAGATTGAACTCAAGGTGAGAAGCATGTCATCCTTTGACAGTTCAATCCATCTCTCGTATCCATGATATATTAATAAGTTGTGATTGACTTCTCAATCACGGCATGGCCATGCACTTCCTTAATCATATCACACGAGTGACCTAGACATATATCTCTGTTACACTGGAGTGGCAAATTCCATCTTGACTGCTCACTTCCCTCTGCATGTTTCATAGTAAACATGGAAGCTACCTTTATAACTATCTGGTTAGGAAATAGTGTTTGGTAACCCCAAGGTAAACTATTACATATGTAAGGAATGTGACAATCTCAGGTCTTAGGATCATACATCTACTATGTATGAGATACACTGATGACACATAAGAATGTAACATTCTCACAGTGTCTCATTGTGGGACTATCTAACCCTTGTTCTTCAACATGTGTTCACAATGTATTGATGATACCTCCATATCCCTTGATCTATGAAACATGATCATCGATCAATACATGTGCTGATCTATTCATCGTTGTCCACTACGATGATATCCGATCAGAGATACTTACAGAATTATATCAATAAGTAAAGAGTTTCAGAAGCAAGTCACATACTTGTTTATCAATATAATGATATACATTCATTGGACCAATAATCATATTATTATTCATAAACATAGTCATGTTACAGTTATCTATATGACTGCCTCAAGGGCATAACACTAACAGTACCATATACACAGAAAGTAATGAGCAATTACCCTGCGAGGCAAGGATAATGGAAGATCTGTTTGGCTCATCATTGACCGAACCATGTCTAACAAAGTTCGGTTCCGTCGTTTGGACACGCCATTCCATTGAGGCGTTCCTAGCGGAGTAAGTTGCGGAACTATTCCACACTGCTTTAGATGATCACCAAACTCTTGGCTCAAGTATTCGCCACCACGATATGATCGTAAGTGTTTTATTGATTTGCCAAGTTGATTTTGCACTTCGTTCTGAAACTATTTGAACCTTTCAAAATTTTCATATTTATGCCTCATTAAGTAGATATATACATATCTACTAAAGTCATCGGTAAAAGTTACAAAGTACTGAAACCCACCTCTAGCACTCGAGCTCATTGGTCCACATACATCTGTATGTACTAGGGTCAACAATTCACTCGCCCTTTCATTAAAACCTGTGAAAGGGGCTTTTGTCATCTTGCCAAGTAAACAAGACTCACATATTTCAAATGATTTAAAATCAAACGAGATTTGAAGTCCATCACCATGGAGCTTCTTCACGCGCTTCTCATTTATGTGACCTAAGCGACAATGCCATAAAAAGGTATGGTTCAAATCATTTGGCCAAGGCCTTTTGACATTAATGTTATAGACGGGTTTTTCTTTGAGTTCAAGGACGTACAACCCATCCACCATGGGGCAACGACCATAATAGATATCATTCAAAAATATTGAACAAACAAAGTCCTTTATTCTGAATTCATAACCGTCATGTTCCAAACAAGAAGATGAAATAATGTTTCTACTCAAAGCTGGAACAAAATAACAATTATTGAGTTCTAAAACTAATCCTGAAGGCAAATGCAATGGGTAGGTGCCAACGACAAGACCAGCAACTCTTGCTTTATTCCCCATGCGGAGATCCACTTCTCCTTTTGCCAAGTCTCTACTCTTTATCAGCCCCTGAAGTGGAAGTCACATTTTCATGCTTCTTATCTGCTAGGTACTTTCCGCAGTTCCATTTCCAATGTCCTGACTTCTTGCAATAGAAGCACTGGGATTCAGGCTAAGGGCTAACTTTAAGCTTCTGAAACTTAGTTTTGAGGCTCGCGATCTCATCTTGAGCCTTGCCTTTGCCCTTTCCCTTTCCCCAAGCCTTAGCTTTCTTCTTTTTGAAGGCAGTTGTCTTCTGAACCATCATCACATGATTGGGTTTTTTCTTAATGCCTTCCTCGGTAGCCTTGAGCATCCCATGTAGTTCGATCAGGCTCTTCTCCATGCTATTCACATGAAAATTCATAATGAACGGCTCAAAGCTCTATGGCAGAGATTGGAGAATTACGTTTGTAGCCAGACCAAGGCTAAGGGGAAACTCAAGTTTTTCCAATCTCCCAATGTATCCAATCATTTTGATCACATGTGGGCTGACCGGCCAGCTTACAAGCAAACAAAAGCTTTGAGATACCATACCTCTCAGCCCTTGCTTGATTCCCAAACATGCCCTTCAAGCCCACAATCATATTATAAGCATCCTGGTCCTCATATTGCTTTTGCAGCTCAGAGTCCATGGTGACAAGCATGAAACAGCTGACCTTTACAGAGGCATTAACATGTTTTTCATAGTCAACCTTCAAATTTCGAGGAGCATTTTCAGCTGGTTCATCAAGAATTGGATTCTCTAGAACATATTCTTTCTTTTCATGTTTGAGAATAATTCTCAAGTTGCGATACCAATCCACAAAATTTGTTCCATCTAGTTTTTCTCTTTCCAAAACCGACCTCAAAGCAAAACCAGGTGCAGCGGCAATAGCAGTAGTAGGTGCCATTGAACTACAACAAAAACATGCAAAGTTTATAAGCACTATGTTTATGTGAAACTTTCATTAAACATTTTAACAAAAGATACTCCTACTTTATGTCCCCTTTATGGACACAGTGAGTATTCAAGATCCATATTCATCAAACAATAGTGAGCTTTGGCGTCACTGCTAGAAATTTAATGACATAGGTAAGCAACAACTTTGCTAATTACATCTTATGTAACTCTTGTTAGTTGAGCATGAAAACAGGTAATGAATGCCTCCATCAACTCGACTCATGGCCAGGTCAAGCCGCCCCTAGGGCTCACATGAGGGAGGGAGCACTTCCCGTTTTCGGGTGCCAATTAAGAAACCTAGCCTCATGTGTGTTTTCCTAGACACCAATTGTCTTGTATATGTTCCTTCATTACCGAAATCATGTCCCAACTACTTATGTCCTCAAGCCCAAAACCGTTTTGATAGCTTGATTAAATCAACCATTGTTATGCGCAATGTGTCCAACACATCCCTATCATATATTAAGATAGCCATTGATATACTACTTTGGCATTCATATTAATAATGATCTAAATTCTTGATAGGTGCAACAATTGGGTGGACAAGTTTGATTTAAAATTTTTAACTATGGGGATGAACAATATCTACTATGAACATGGTATCACATGCAATGAGCATAAAGAAAATAGCAAGGATTAAACACACATCCACAGAAAATCAAAAAATTAATCTGTGAAATAGCATGGCCCTTAGCATTAGGATCTCCATCATCATGCTTGTTTGTTCACCTAGCCATCTTGCTTGATTGTTCACCTAGCCATCATACTTGATGCCACTATCTTCATCATTGTAGATGCAACTCCTTACAACTTTGATAATGAATTTTACATGAGGGTTTCAAACATCACAAGTCGCACGCAGGTCGTTATACAATTAAAATAGCCATATGGCTTGACACGGCACACATGCCATGTTATAATTACATGCATCACATACACATAGGCCATATTATTTCACATAACATCCAGCAAAAACGAATTAAACAAATATAGATTCTACGACGGCGGGGTCCAAGGGTAGTGCCCAAGGAAGGGGCGGCACCCCTCGTGGGGTCCAAGGGGCAGCGTCCTTGGAAAAAAAATTTAGAGACGTGTGTTCTGTTAATAGAAAACACCCTCAAAATTTCCACGGATCAATCAGATTGACCCAATCCGATTCAATCGTGAACCCTGATGGCGGTAACCCGACCGGTAAGGGCAACGTTGTACCATGAATGTTGGTTTGGGTTGGTCCCATATGGTTGCGATTCGATCGTGAACCCTGATGGCGGTAACCCGACCGGTAAGGGCAACGTTGTACCATGAACGGACTCACCCAAACCAAGATTGATTCGGTTTGCACTTTCCTCAAACCCTAAACCGATCGATCTCATCAACGGCCACCTCCACCAATTCATCACATGAATCGGTTGAACGTGTAATAGATCCAATCTACTATCCTCACATACCATATGTGCAACACCTAGATCACGAATCTATGCGAGATGGCTATGATACCACTGAAGAGGAACGCGATATGCTACTCTAGCATAAATTAAAATTTCTACCGCAAAACCAGAAAAGCTACTCGCAAGAACGTGATCATAGATCAATTACCACTAGACGCACGTTGCGGAATCCTTCGCGCATTGATGTAGTGGATCGTTCTCGGCATGGATCGTCCTCGCCGTGGATCGTCCTCGCCGCGGATCGTCCTCTCCACGCCGCAGTAGCAGCAACGTCACCACAGCAGTCCACACGTCCGGGGATGGAACGCCGTGTGTCGGCGTGCAAGCACCGTGTCACTCGGTAGGGGCAACGAGAGGTGGAGGCTAGGGTTCTGGACGAAAGAGATGTGTGACGCCCACCATTCTCCTCTCCTTATATAGCCACGCGACGAAACCCCAAGCCAGGGCCCATTAGCGCGTTAAGCCCACGAGGTCAATTAATTACGGATCCAATCTGAATTAATGCATCCCAACCCGTTAAGTGTGTGACCCTATAGGTTCATGCGCATTTGGACATAGATTTGAAAAACCCTTTTCTAATCCAATAGTTGGTAGTGGCTCATTGCAGAGCATATCCACTCTCAAACGCATATGATCAAAATACTGATGTAATAATTCCTTTGCCAAACTATATGAAGATCGAACTCAATGCAAGAAGCATGTCATCCTTTGACAGTTCAATCCATCTCTCGTATCCGTGATATATTAATAAGTTGTGATTGACTTCTCAATCATGGCATGGCCATGCACTTCCTTAATCATATCACACGAGTGGCCTAAACATATATCTCTGTTACACTAGAGTGGCAAATTACATCTTGACTGCTCACTTCCCTCTGCATGTTTCATAGTAAACATGGAAGCTACCTTTATAACTATTCGGTTAGGAAATAGTGTTTGGTAACCCCAAGGTAAACTATTACATATGTAGGGAATGTGACAATCTCAGGTCTAAGGATCATACATAAACTATGTATGAAATACATTGATTACACATAAGAATGTAACATTCTCACAGTGTCTCATTGTGGGTCTATCTAACCCATGTTCTTCAACATGTGTTCTCAATGTATTGATGATATCTCCATATCCCATGATCTATGAAACATGATCATCGATCAGTATAAGTGTTGATCTATTCATCGTTGTCCACTACGATGATATCCAATTAGAGATACTTACAGAATTATATCAATAAGTAAAGAGTTTCATAAGCAAGTCACATACTTGTTGATCAATATAATGATATACATTCATTGGACCAATAATCATATTATTATTCATAAACATAGTCATGTTACAATCATCTATAGGACTGCCTCAAGGGCATAACACTAACAGTACCATATACACAGAAAGCAATGAGCAATTACTCTGTGAGGCAAGGATAAAATTCACTTAGGGTTGTGCACGGTTTTACTGAATTGAAAAACCGTTCCAAAAAAACCAAACTGAACCGGTCAACTCGGTTTCACCGGTACACGAAATTTGGTATGGTATGAGAAGAATCTGACTTTTTTTATATGGTTTTTCGGTAAAAAAAAAAAACCATGACTAAACCGAATGCCGAAATAAAAAAAATACATATATAATTAGATAAAGTAATGGTGAAATGTGTATAAAGTGCGGTTTTACGTGGAAATACTATTACTATATTTGTCAAAGTAATAGTCAAATGTGTTTAATAATTTTTACGAACGTATAATTAGATAGAGTAATAGTTGAAGGTGTGTATTAGAAATCGTATCTCTGTCCAAAATGATAAGTAAAAAAGAATAATTCACGTTAGTTTGGTAAATATGATATTTACCGAAAACGAAATATTATAGTATTTACCAATACCGAACCGAAGTTCTATTTGATATATTTGGTATAACCTTTTCATTACCGTATTTAAAAAACATATTTATCAATTATATTGTATGTACAGCCCTAATTCACATGTTTGTTTATGCGGGCAGTAAAAGAAAAAATTATTGGCGTCCGATCTTTTACCTTCACGCCTTATTGGAGTTGTGTTTACAGTTGCTTTCAGTTTGGATATATAGCTTCCGCTCAAATTATCCTTAGACAAGTACATGCATGACCAAGCCAAACTTGGGCCAAGTTTATGTGTCGGCCCAACTAACCGTCACCCAGAAAAAGTCAAAGCTCTAGTATGATAATGTCACACAAGCATTTGTCGTATACTTAACTCTGTTGCGATTGTGAATGCATGGCTCATCTTAGTCAGCTATGATAAGCATCAGCCAATCCTTGCTGGTTGGACTAAGCAACTAGATGTCAGCAATATTCTGTCATGACATGTGAATGAAGGCTACAAGCTATGCCAGCATCGGTGTGGAAGGTAGATATGGCCGGGTATCAGGACATAGGTGGCTGTGCAGATAGAAGTTATCGCCAAACTTCATATAAAGATACGGCAAGCCAATTGTGCTAGAAGCATCATGATCTAATGGCTCCCCAATCGTGTAAATGGCTTAAGAGGCTACAAACGTCCAGCTGACTTGGCATGTATTACCAAATTGCAGTTTGATCATTCACAGGCCTATTTGCAGTGCACTCAAATCTTTGTTGATTTCTGTTGTTCAACTCGTAGCGAGTCCTGCAACTATATCAACATCACCCGTATCGTGGTCAACCCTAGCTCTAAATTATACTCAGCAATGCTTGTATATTCTAAATGTCAATTTTGCAGATGATGTTGCATTTTGCAACCAAGCAAGCAAACACTGTTCGGTTCCTGGGCTTGTGTTCAGAATGTAAGCCACAGGGGGGCAAGTGCAAACATAAATGCAATAGTCCTTACATTATATTTCATAGGATTCCCGGCTTCCACGCCTATCTATATAGTGCACCTCAGGGATTCAAATTTCGGACCCCTCCGAGATTCAAAATCCCGGGAAATTCAAAAAAAATTCAAATTTCGGATTTCTCGGCGAGATCTCGGAGATTTCGGGCGAGATTTGATAGTTTTTTGCCGGATTTTGATTTTTGTGCATTGTATTTGATTGGGTTTAGGATCAAGATCATCCACAAAAAAATTTAAAATTTTTTAACATGTTTTGACCATTTTTGGTCGGTTCAATTTGTCGGTTAGGACTTTCCGAATTTTTTAAAAATTTTCAAGATTGATCATCTTCTGAAAATTTTATGAAAATATTATGGATGTGTTAGGATCATTCACAAAAATTTTCAAAATTTTCTAAAGTGGTTTGAAGTTTTTTAATACATAGGAACTTTTCTAGTCCATTCACATAATCACATGCACAATGTTGCATTTAAGTGAAGGGCATTGGATGGAAAGATTGTCGTAAATTTATGTCAGGAGAGGCAGTATGAAACTATGAATAATAATCTGAAACAAAGTAGAAGTCTGAAATGACTTATAATGGAGGTGGCCCTTTTCTTTATTTTGATGAAGCCCTTAGATGGCATGTTAATGAAACAAAAAAATAGAAATCCAGTTACTTTCATATGTAAATCAATGCATGCCAGTATGCCACCGGTAAGTCCAAGGATCTGTGATGAGCTTGGAACTGGTAGAAGCCCATGAAGCCTGTAATTTGCGCAATTAAATTTCTGTTGAACATGATTACTTATCATTGTTATGACTTATGACTACTGCAGGTTGATCATCATAGTTTGTTAATTATTCACATAAGTACATAACTATATACCTTGTTTCTTAACTTCAACTGAGCAGAGCTTTGTTGCCTCTATGAGGTGTGTGCACCAATCCCTTTTAGTTTTTTCTATATATTTATTTGATCAAATACAATATGTCCTGGTTTTTGCTGTTAGAACTTACCCATGATTCTCGTAGCACTTATGTTCTTATGTGTTGGTTTAGCATTATAAGTCAAGTTTGTATATAGGGTTGCTATATATGATAGCTCTAGAGTGTACAATTTAAATCGTTAAGGATTGACTTTTTTTAATACATAGGAACATATATAAACTTTTCAAATGACTTGAAGTTCATTTGTTACATTTGAAAAATCAAAAACTGATTTTATATACGGTTTTTATCACGACTTTACCACTGTTAGATTTTTTAAAAATTCCTCATGCTTGATCATCATCTCAAATTTTTATGGGAACATTAGTGATGTCTGAGGACCATCCCAAAAATTTTTTAAATTTTTTGACGTGTTTTGGACCATTTTTCGGATGATTCAATGTGGACCGAGATCTCGGTGATTTCGCCTGAGATCTCGGTAATTTCGGTCGAGATCTCGGATTTCCCGGTTGAAAAAAAATCGGATTTAAAATTTGGTTTTTGCATTTCGTCCGAATTTTACCCAAAATTTTGTATCTCGCCGAGATTTCGGATTTCGGCCATCTCCGAGATTTTTCCAAAAACGAGATTTATAACCTTGGTGCACCATGCCGTTGACGCGTGCCCTTTCGCTCGCTCGGCCGCACGCGAAGAAATATACAGGGAGTATGTCGTCTATGTGACCACATATACTTTGTGGCCTAATGGATTAGACGTTGCCTTCTATTCACTCGATCGTTCGACTCTGTCCGTTATCAAACTTTTTTTTGAGTATTTCTCAGTTTGTTCAGACGCGTGTTCTCTCGGTTTACTCAGACGCTCGTGCGCCTTGCGCGGCGTTGCTACGCGTACCAAAAGTCATAAAGGAATATCTTAGAATTTTTTTCCAACCATGTTACATTAGAGTATCTTAGAATTATAATTAGAATATACCAAATATCATAAAAGAATATAATATATTTGTTTAGGTGGTATATTAGAGGTGGGAGTATGTTTTATAAAGTCTTTTATGTAGTTTTGGGAGTACGTACTTTCAATATTCTACTTAAACGAATGTGTTATACTCTTTTATCACTTTTACTATACTTCAATACTAATTCTGAGATACTCCAATGCGACATGGTTGAAAAAATTTCATTGAAACCCTTTATTTTCTGTTATATTATAAAGAGTGGACTTTGCTGAAATTTTTCATGAAAATTACTTTGAAGTATTTTATAATCAGTATTAAAGTATACTTAAAATGATAAAGAGATATAACAACATCATTTAAAGGGTATACTGAAAGTGTGTGTGTGTGTATGGTTGCATACTCTTAGGAGTACAAACTCTCATTTTCAGTATATCCTTTAAATAATGTTGTTATACTCTCACATTAAATGATGTTGTTATACCTCACTTTCAGTATACAGAAGTGGTTTCTTCACTTGTTCCTGAACCAGTTGTGGGGGGCTAAATATTTCCATGATGGAATAAAACAATAAAGACAACCTCACCATTTTAATTAAACTTATTTTGGGGTGCCAAAAAACTACTCACAAAAATTCAGAGTTGGACCTACACATAGCAGCATGTTGTCTTAATTCGTTAAGTGCAATATTCATCAACACAGCCTCAAGCCATCAACTTATCATTTATGTAGGAACTCATTTACTTAATGTGATGAGAGAAATAAAGAACGCCGAATTATGAAGTGATCAAATCATTACAGATCAAACAGCGAACTGATAAGAAGCAACATTTACATGATGTAAGAGGACAAGGGAAGAGTGGGTATGGCAGACAACTTCAATATTACAGAAGGCGCTTTGTTGCATTAAAAAGCGCCCTCCAAAAGTAGAGATACAAACATAAAAGAACTACAACAGCTCTGTTATAGTAACTGGCAATACAGCCTATTCCAGTAACTGTACAATCTATGTTCATGTGACCATGTACAATGTCCAAGGTTCGAGAGCACAGCCAGCTTAAATGTACTGCTAGGGTTCAGAACTGCTGAAAGGACCATGAACAATTCATTCCATGAATTATTGTTTCACAATTTCATTATGTTGTTGGATTTACCCAACTACGACCAGGTGTTTTCTTCAATGATCCTCGTTTAATCTTTGTCCTCACTTGTTCAACAATATTCCACCTACCAGAAGAGGCATGTAGGTTAGATACCGAGACAAGATTTGATGGGTTCCCTTCTTCCAATCTAAGAAGAGAGCTGCAGGCCAAATCTTGAATTTCTTTGTTACTGTGAATAATAGAGGCATCCAGAAGTGCTCCCCATACACCAGGGCCTGGCTCTACACTCATTGCCTTTACGAAGTCCAAGGCATGGTCTATCAGCCCCGATCGACCAAGTAAATCAACTATGCAAGCAGACATCTCCTCGGATGGATGAACTCCATGATCCTTCACCAGGGTGTTGTATATCTCAAGTCCCTTCAACACCAAGCCCGCCCTGCAACAAGCTGAAAGCACACTGAGACAAACTATGCTGTCCAGCTTAACCCCAGAAGCATGCATATGATCGAACAAGGCAACTGCTTCTGCACCCATACCATGAAGGCCGTAACCCAGAATCATGGAACCCCATGAGATTGCATCCTTGCACCAATTACCATCATCAAAAACCCTCCTTGCGTAATGCAAGGCCCCGCACTTTGCATACATATCGATCAGTGCATTGTTGAGGGGTACCTCCCCAGACAGCCACCTCCTCAGCGCGAAACCATGCACCTGCTTCCCCTCTGCCAAGCCGGCGAGGGCCTCAACAGCCGAGAGCACACTAATCAACGCAATCCCGTTCGGCATAACACCACCGACCACCCACATTTCCCGGAAAGCCTCCACCGCATCCTCAAACATCCCATTCTCAGCATAACCTCCCACCATCGCGGTCCAGGAAACGACGTTCCTCTGCTCCATCCCGTCGAAAACCCGCCGTGCAAGGCACGGCCGGCCGACCCTGCAGTACATGGACACGAGCCCGCTCCCAACATGGAAATCATCCGCCCCGCACACCCCGCTCTTGACGGCGAAGCAATGCAGCTCCCTGCCCCAGCACGCGTCCGCGCACAAGGGCAGGACGGCCGAGACCGTGAACCGGTCCGGGGCGTGCCCGTCCGCGACCATGCGCCGCACGAAGGGCCAGACGTCGACGCCCGGGGGGGAGTGGGAGATGAGCGTGTTGTAGGTGGAGGCGGTGCGGGCGGGCATTTCTTCGAACAAGTGGCGCGCGAGGCGGTGGGGGTGCGGGTCGGGCGAGAGGAGGTAGAGGAGGAGGAGGGAGTTGGCGAGGACGGGGTCGGCGTGGAGGAGGCCTAGGCGGAGGGAGAAGGCGTGGAGGGAGGAAAAAACCGCGGTGGCGTGGGAGTGGGAGGAGGCCGGGGCGAGGAGGGAGGAGGCGAGGGAGGAGAGGGTGAAGGCGTCGGGGCGGCGGCGGGTGAGGAGGAGGCGGCGGAAGAGGTGGAGCGGGAGGTGGGCGTGGGAGGACGCGAGGGCGGAGAGGAGGGAGTTGAAGACGGGGAGCGGGACGCCGCAGGGGTCGACGCGGACGGCGGCGAGGCGGGCCGCCACGCCCGGCGGGAGCGGCCGCATGGCTCAAAGTTCAAACAGGCGGGCGCACAAAGATATCAAGAAGTGTAGAGAAAAGAAAAACTAGATGTTTTATGCCAGCTTGGCCTTTTTTTCCCTCGGACGATGGTTTTCGACAGACAATAGTCACAATACTACTGGGCTGAACGTGGGCCTATGATGGTGGGCTCGTAAAGCACGAGCTTTATTCAAAATTTATACAATTTATATTGAAACATAGAAAACACTGTTAGGAAACCGGATTCGTATCCGATATGGACTCTTCCTTATCTCTAAGCAGAACCGCTATATATAGGAGGCAGGGGGTCACCCCATTGTACACAAGCATACAGAATAATAAAGCAGGCCCGTTCCTCCTCATATTGTGTCTCTCTTTCTCCCTGTCTATTCTCCACTTGAGATCTATTAGGCAACCCCGGACTATTCGATAGCGAGGTTGTCTAACACGTTATCAGCACGAAGCTCTACCAGAGAAAGATTGAAAGGTGGGAAAAAGACAAGAAGCGAAGGATCGTCGACGACAACGAACGTCTACTACCGGCGATTGATCGCCCGATCCGATCTGCATTCAACTCGCCATCAAGCCGGCATCCACTCGGATTACCGAAAGAAAAGTCCTACGCGACTCTATCCTACGCGATAGCCTACCAAAGAATATATTGAAAAGGTGAGAATACGATGATCGAATCTAATCGCCGTCGTGAATATTACATTCATTAATCTATGATATGTGGCACGGTTACTGGATATAGTATTTGCACATCATGGCACGAAGCCAGTAATGCAAATCTTACAGAAGTAGTATGAAGCTACAGAGTACACAACAACTAGCATGAAGCTAGAGATCAATTCAGATCTAGAAGCTAAAGAGCAAGATTGGCACGAAGCCGCAACATGAAGTTCTGATTGGAAAGAAGTTGTCCCACGCGCACGAAGCGGCCCTGCTACTGCCGCGTGAAGCACTGCCAAAGTTGCAACCGGCCATGTAGCGCCACCAGCCGTCGGTCGTCTCGCGAGAACCGCGACCGACTGGCCTCGAAGGTCGGCGCCGCGCCACCGTGGTTCGAGGTTGCGCCGCGCGGCCGATGCCGCCAAGACGGCCCGGCTGCCGCCGGCGCGCCTCCTAAGAACGGCTTGAAGCCGCCATTGCTCGCCCACATCGCGCCGGCCGCCGGGCCGCCGAACCGCTGGCCTGCCAGTGGCCGCGACCTGCGGCTACGGCGCTGCGCCGAACCGCAGACCATAGCGCCACAGCATCCGCCATCGCGGCAGCTGCTCGCGGCGCCGGCCGTCGTTGACCTCGCGTGCCAGGCCGCCCCTCGGAGACGCCAAGACGTCTTGCGCTTGAATCGATCGGCTTCGCCTTCTGAATCGGACACGAACTCCGGGAGGATTGAATGGAATATGGACACGAAGTCGGGAGGTTTAATCCGGCTTTGAACCGGTCGGCACGCCGCTTGTCATCTGATCGCCGGACCGCCGCACTCGCACGAAGGCTCAAAGCCTCAGCCGCACTTCTCTGTGGACATGAAGTCCAAGCCTTAAGGATAAAGAAGATCGATTGGATTGGAATTTGTGGCTAAGCTCAACCACCGTCTTGAAGACACGCGAGCACCGGCCGGCCACGCGTCCATGAGCCCTGCCGGCTTGCTCTACCCGCTTTGCCGCACGGTCTCCTGGCCCTCCCTTGACCCCGATTGGCATGAAGCCAGGGACAATGGACATGAAGTCTGATGGAAGTCCCAGCTCCATAGGACGTAATGTCCAATGCATGAAAGAGCTCGATCGGACGTGGAGGTTTGTAAGCCTGATTCCAATCCAGTTTCGGAAAAATCGCGCACGGAAGGGCATGGGAAATTATCCATTTGCCCTCCCCAATTTCTTTATTCTTTTTACTGTTTTTTTTTCTTTCTGAAAATTGATTAGAAAATTCTAGAAAATTTTGAAAATTAACAGAAAAATATGCAAATTCCTAGAAAATTGCAGAAAATTGCTTGGCTCTGTTTTTATGTATCTTAGCCTTATTTTCTGCATTTATGAATTATTGCATGAATTTTTGCAATAATTGCCTGTTTAGAATACCGAAAATTCATAAGAATTTATTTTCGCATTTATGAATTTATGAATTGTGCAATTATTGTTTATTCTGAATTTATGAATTAGTCATGTTGATATTTGCTAAAATTAAAATTTTCTGTTGTACAGTAATTCTGAAAATTGCTTGGAAATTAGCAGAAATTATGAAAAATGCTAGGAAAATTCCAGAATATTTCATACGGCATTTTATGAGAAACTGAGTGGTTGGGATTTGATTTAGGTAATGAATAAACAGACATGAGACAATTGGTGTCTAGGAAAACACACATGAGGCTTGGTTCTTTAATTGGCACCCGAAAACGGGAAGTGCTCCCTCCCTCATGTGAGCCCTAGGGCGAGTTGACTGGCCAAGAGTCGAATTGACGGAGATATTCAAGTTACTGCTTTCGCTCCCAACCAACGAGTTACATAAGTTGTAATTAGCATTACACCGCATTTAATTTATGTGGGATTTTTTTTCCGTATTTATGAATATTTATGAATCTGTGTATATATGAATTTTGCAGTTATGAATACTGTATTTATGAATCCTGCATTTATGAATCTCGCACTTATGAATTTTGCATTTATGAATACTTATGAATCTTGTACTTATGAATTTTGCATTCATCTTTGAATATATGAATCTTGATATTATTGCTTTCTTTTAGTTTGCTGGAAACTCATGAGAATTCAATTATGCATTTTATTGAATCTAGCAGCCATTTCCTATTAGATTACACGTAGTAATCTAATGGAAGAACCTTATGAATGTGCAAAGGTGTGGCATTATCTAACGTGAGTTTTTGAAGAACTGACATGAATTGTCAGAATTATCTCACATAGACATCAGATTGCATAATGAATAGTAAGCTCTCGAAGAGCATACTTTTTCCCATGAATAGAATTACAATTTATTCTTTATTCCAGTATTCTTTCTTTACAAGCAATTTTTTTTGAATTACTTAGCCACTTTATGATTAGAATTATTTTTCTTTTCATCTAGAAATCGTGTAGCGCCCAATGGAGGAAATATGCATTGTTGATAGTGGCACAACAAATACCATCTTAAGAGAGTCGAAATACTTCCAGACGATCACGAAGAACGCTGGAAGGATTACGACTATCGCAGGAAGCGATACGCATATAATAGGCTCAGGAAGAGCCACAATTATATTGCCAATGGGTACAACTTTGGTAATTGAAGAAGCCCTCTTGTACCCTGAATCAACCCGCACTCTCTTAAGTTTCAAAGATATCCGCGCCAATGGGTTTTACGAGAAACCAATGAAGAAAATGGCAAAGAACACTTGTGCATTGTGAAGCACGCGAATATGGAAAGATGGTACTAGAAAAATGTCCCTCATATGAATCAGGTTGTACTACACGAAAATCAATGCACACGCGATGTATACTTCTTTGAAGACTGTCTTTAGAAGCTCTGAATTATTTGCTTTATGGCATTGTAGATTAGGTCATCCTGGTCTTAGATTGATGAGAAATATAGTTAACAACTCACAAGGTCATGGCATTAATGTTAAGAATTTCCCGAATCACGAAGATTTTGTGTGCCATGCATGTGCCACCGGGAAATTAATAACTAGACCCTCTGTTATGAAAGTGCAACATGAAATCCCTGCATTCTGGAATGCATTCAAGGATATTTGCGGTCGATTCAGCCCTTGTCGTGGGCCGTTCGATACTTTATGGTGCTCATTGATGCTTCCTCGAAATGGTCGCATACATGTTTGCTGTCAACAAGGAATCATGCATTCGCAAAGTTGATCTCGCAGATCATCAGAATTAAGAATGTTTTTCCTGATCATCGCGTGAAGTCCATTCGATTGGACAATGCCGGCGAATTTACTTCCAAGGCATTTGATGATTATTGTACAAAGAACGGGAATAACTGTTGAGCACTCTGTACCGCACGTCCATACGCAAAATGGGCTAGCTGAAGCACTAATAAAAAGGATTAAGTTCATTGCCAGACCGCTCTTGCAGAGTTGTAACTTGCCCAACACTTGTTGGGGACACGCAGTCCTGCACGCAGCAGCACTCATCAATTATAGACCATCGGCCTACAACATCCATTCACCTATGCAACTAGTGCAAGGGGTCATCCCGAAGATTTCCCATCTTAGAAAATTTGGTTGTATGGTATATGTACCTATACAACCCCCTCAGAGGACTGCAATGTGCCCTCTCCGCAAGTCTGGGATATACGTTGGTTATGAGAGTGAATCCATAATTTGGTATTTGGAACCCATGATCGAGACTTACACACACCGATTCGGATTGCATCTTTTGACGAGGACCATTTCCGTCATTAGGGGAGAGAATCAACCATTGGATGAAAAATGCCGGAAATAGTATGGCATTCTACTGGGATCCCAGCGCATGACCCTCTCACTAATGAAGCAAACCAAGAATTCCAGAAGATAATTGATTTGAATATTTTAGCAAATGAACTGCTTGATCATTTTTGTGATCTCAAGAGCGTGGTTAAGTCGCATGTACCAGCAAGAAATGCACCAGAGAGGGTGGAAATACCAAAGAAAGCGAAGGTATCCTCATCCTGTTCAGAGGCCTCAAAGAAAAAGAACAGGAGATCGGCTTCTCAAACCCAAAGTACCGGAGACGTCTGGGAAAGCTGGGCGAGAGGACTTACCACACCAATCACAAAAGTGCCCCAAAGCAAGAAGGGGAGCAGTTGAGACTGCACCTTTGGAAAGAAGCCTCGTGGAAAAGGCAATTCCAGATCTGAACCTTCCATTGGAAGAAGCCGCCGGAAATAATGTGTGCGCACACATTGGCGGAGAAAAACTAAAGGAACTTGCTCTGGAATGGGAAATAGCAATGAAGAGCAAGTAGAAGTGCACTAAGCACCCCATGATGAAATGGCCATAAACTTTGTAATAACGGGAGAATCGATGAATAGAGCAACGACCAATGTCGATGCATACTTTGCAAAGAAGATTGCCACGATCATTAATCATGATCCCGAGCCCGCATCTTCGCAGAGTGCAAGAAAAGGCTCGATTGGGAAGATTGGAAGAAGGCAATCACCGCAGAGTTAGTTTCTCTAAACAAAAGAGAGGTGTTTGAGCCTTGTGTGCATGACGCCTCCCCATATAAACCCCGTGGGGCACAAATGGGTTTTTGTTCGGAAGAGGAATGAAAAAAATGAAGTTATAAGGTACAAGGCAAGGCTTGTCGCTCAAGGTTTCACTCAACGTCCTGGGGTTGATTATGAAGAAACCTATTCTCCGGTCATGGGTGGAATTACCTTTAGATACTTGATCTCAATGGCGATCAACTTGAAGTTGAAAATGAAGCTAATGGATGTTGTCACAACATATTTGTATGGAAACTTGGATTCGGAGATTTATATGAAAGTACAGGAAGGTATCCTATCCCGAACCAAGACAGAGCAAACAGAAACCTATACGATGTGAAATTGGAGAAATCACTGTATGGGCTAAAACGATCGAGGAAGAATGTGGTACAATCGTTTGAGTGGCTTTCTCTGCAAGAAAGGCTACACGAACAGCGAAGATTGTCCATGTGTATTTATACAACGATCCACGAATGGATTTTGTATAATCTCCGTCTATGTAGATGACTTGAACATCATTGGGACGGATGAGGAAATTGAAGAAGCATGCACATACTTGAAATCTGAGTTTGAAATGAAAGACTTGGGTAAAACCAAGTTACTGTTTAGGCTTGCAGCTTGAACATGTCCAAGGCGGAATCTTGGTACACCAAGCATCCTACACGCAGAAAGTGTTGGAGAGATTTGGCTTTGAAAAGGCATACCCGCAAAGACCCCAATGGTCGGAAGGTCACTCCAAGCAGACCTAGACCCGCAGGCCTAAAGAAGAGGGGAGGAAGTCACAGGAGCGGAATTCCCATACTTGAGTGCAATTGAGCGCTCATGTACCTTGCAAATAGCACTAGGCGGACATTGCGTTCGCTGTGAATTTGCTAGCGTGATGCGATCTGAGAACCCACCAAAAGGCATTGGAAAGGGGTGAAGGATATCTTCCGTTACCTTCAAGGAAGCAAAGACCTCGGCTTGTTTTACGTAAGAAACAATGAATTGAATTTAGTTGGCTACGCCGATCTTTGGTACCTATCGGACCCGCATACCGGCAAGTCACAACCGGGTATGTTTTCCTTTGCGGTGGAACGGCAATTTCTTGGAAGTCGTCTAAGCGGACTCTTGTCTCGACGCCGACTAACCACTCGTAAATCATTGCATTGTATGAAGCCTCTCGGGAATGTGCATGGCTTGAAGAATGGTTCACCACATCCGTAAGTCATGTGGTCTCGAACATGGAACAAACCCCACTATTATCTATGAAGATAATGCAGCTTGTGTTGCACAAGTACAAATGGGATATGTGAAGAGTAACCTTACAAAGCATATCAACCCCAAGTTCTTTTATGCTCATGAAATGCATAAGATGAACGAGATAAAGATGCTGCATACTAAGTCGTGTGAAAATCTCGCAGATTTATTCACTAAGTCACTCCCGGCATCTTCCTTTGAAAGATGTATTAGAGGAATCGGGATGATGAGGCTTAGAGAAGTGCAGATTTCAGGGGGAGATTTTTCACATACTCCTACATAAATCGCAACCATGAAGTTTGAGTACCCAACGTAAATCTTGAAGATTAACATTGAAGTTTGGGTGGATTGTACTCTTTTCCTTAAGTAAGTTTTTCATTGAAGTTTTCTTACATAAGGTTTTTGATGAGGCAATCCGTGCAACACGACAGCGTGTGCTATGTACTCTTTCTCCAATTATTTTTCCCACTGGGTTTTTATGGAGTTTTAATGAGGCATATGCATCTCGCAGTGAAGAGTCCAAGGGGGAGTGTTAGGAAACCGGATTCGTATCCGATATGGACTCTTCCTTATCTCTAAGCAGAACCGCTATATATAGGAGGCAGGGGGTCACCCCATTGTACACAAGCATACAGAATAATAAAGCAGGCCCGTTCCTCCTCATATTGTGTCTCTCTTTCTCCCTGTCTATTCTCCACTTGAGATCTATTAGGCAACCCCGGACTATTCGATAGCGAGGTTGTCTAACAAACACTACCTATCCATAAGTATGATTCTTTGTAGCACTGTATTGCCAGGGGAGAAACTGAGGCAACTGCAGTACAAGCTATACTCTCTCTAGCCTCTCTCGGGCATCAGTACGTGCTTCTTCTCCTAGTGAGCAAGAAGTTAACGCCAATCTCGTCACATCGTCCATTGTAGGAAAGCTATTAATGAGCAACTTATAACCGGACTGTTTCTATTAGAATCCGGAAGAAACCCAGCCAAACGGACTAAAACTTGAAACGATTCTCTTCGGAACGTTTCTTCTTTTTCCACACCGTGGCTAAATCACCCTCAACCCTGTTTCTACTAGAATCTGGAACCGTACCAAACGGTTTGCAGAAAGTGATTCTGATTCTATCTGAAACGTTTCTACCAAGAATCTGGAACCGTTTCCATTTCTACTAGAATCTGGAACCGTACCAAACGGGGCCTTAATTTTGTAATACTCCGAAGCGTGAATTACATGTGACCTATACTGAGTCGTGATAGGATTAGTCTTATATTGTTTATCGAAAGTAAATTATAGTAGCATATAATATCTGTTGGGTCTAAATTTAGCACCTTCAAGTTAAATCTTTTACATGAAACGATGATGAAAGTGTAAACGAGATGCTATATGACACGAATCAACTAGCGGAAATTACTAATTGATCGGTGAGATGCCCAATCTTTCACGAATCTTGCAAACCCATCTGAAGTATATGAAATTGCAATACAAGATCTTCGGTCTAATCTTGAAATTAGTTCTCAACTTGCGCAAACGAACAATCTTTTGTTTCTCTTGATCTCTCACATCAGCAACATTTCTCTCTGTTTCATGGTCACAACTTCTCAACTGAACCACACACAACCAACCACAACACCGCAATGCATTTTTTTTTCTTTATTTATCTATCTAAATCGTAACTTCAACTCTATCTTTTACCAAGGGGAAAACAAAAATATATAGAGAATGCTTAGAGGTTGAAGGACCGAAACCAATGATTAGAGGGGGTGAATATGATCCAATTAAAATTTCCCCCTCAAGAATCTGTTCTAAACAATATTAGCGTTATGAAGCAAACACTAGGTTCAAGAACACCAAGAATAGGATGGATGGAGCAAGAATTTTAACAATTCAAATGAGCAGAAATTATTGAGTTGCATGCACCAGCCAGTTCACCCAAAAGCTTAAGCTGATGAGGAAAGCACAGGCAATTCACTTATACTTCAACACTCCCCATCACGTGTAGCCTCCTTCAGGCCTAAGACGTGGAATAGAAGTGGGCTGCAATTATTATTTTTTAATTGCACCAATCGGGTCTTGAACTCTAGACCTCTTAGCTCTGATACCATATTGAGTTGCATGCACCAACCAATTCACCCAAAAAGCTTAAGCTAATGAGGAAAAGCGCGGGCAATTCACTTATACTTCAACACTTCCCCTTACGTGTAGGCTCCTTCAGGCCTAAGACGTGGAATAGAAGTGGGCTGCAATTATTATTTTTTAATTGCACCAACTGGGGTCTTGAACTCAAGACCTCTTGGCTCTGATACCATATTGAGTTGCATGCACCAGCCAGTTCACCCAAAAGCTTAAGCTGATGAGGAAAGCGCGGGCAATTCACTTATACTTCAACAGAAATATCAAACATGGCAGTCAAGAAATGTTAATAAATTTATATTTACTCATCAAAAATTGATAATTTTTGAAACAAAGCAAGATAGGGTCCTTAGGGTTATGATTCCAAAAGTAATCTCAAAACAAAACCCAAATTATATACCAATCTAGCTCAACAACCACAGTGCATAAAAATAGAAGTTTCAGAAACTTGACCGCAAAGAAACCTCAATAACTTTTGACTACTTATCCAAAATTGATGAAACTTGAACCATGATTAGATAATGACTTTAGGACTATGATCCCGAAAGGAATTACATGGATAAGCCCAATTTCCCAACATTTCATATAAATAGTTCAAGCTGCACCAAAAACAATGATTTCAACTCAAAAACATGATTTTGCAAGCATAACCTGAGCAATAATGAGCTCTAATGGATCTTGCCGGGTTGGGACATGATCTATATAAGTTCCTTAACCTCGTACACATCTTAGCTCCAATGGAACTACAATAAATAGAAGGAGGAGAAGCAAAGTTCAAATTGCAAGAAAGAACCAAGCAAAATACAAGAAATAAAATAAGAGAGGTGCTTCTATGCTCTTCCTTTTAAAAGTTGCACAACTATTAAAGCATGAATGAAGGGTAGATGGTGATTACATACCCCTTCACTTGCTTCATGATTTGTGCAACTTGTACTAGAAGGAAAAGTATAGAAGTATTGCTCAATAAGAGAGAATTCAAAACATAGATGAACTTGAATCTTGTATTGCTTAGAGAAGAATGGTTTACAAGGACACACTCCTTGGTGAGCAAAGCTTAAAGGAGAACAAGGAAACCAAAAAATCCTTCTCTAAGGCTTGGCATGGAGGCATCCATCCACCCCTCTATTTATAGCATACTAGGAGCAACCTCCACTCTGGGAGGGAAGGGGCGGAGGGGGGCTGGGAGGTGGAGGGGAGGGGGAAACCATCGGGGAGGTGGTGGGGAAGGCGACGGCACGGGGGAGGATAGGGTGCTAGGAGAAACCGGCGTGGAAGGCGAGGGCACGGGAAGAGGGCTCCAGAGAGAGAGAGAGAGAGAGAGAGAGAGAGAGAGAGGGCATCAGTGGGGGAAGGGGGAAAAGGGGGGAAGGGAAAACAAGTGGAAAAAATGGGAAAAGGGGAAAGATAAAGGAAAAAGGGGTAAAACAAAATAAAATTGTGATTCAAGTAATTACGTAAAATTATATATGCTTAAATATTTGGATGCTCGAGAGGAGAACTAGTCGGGTGTTTGAGGGTGCGCTTGCTTCTGCCATAGAGGGGAAGAAGAATGTTGCACCACCTTCTGCTTGTTTGCATTTAATCTCGCCTTCTGACTCCTAAAAAAGTTACCTCGCTCGTATGGAAATCCTCCCCAACCATTGCTCATCCCCCTCCAACTCACTATGTCACTCTCTCTGGCTCACTCTCGCTCTCTCATTCCCCCCCTCTCCCTCTCCTCGACCGGCATCAAGCTTAGCTCTCTCCGCTCCTCTTGCTGCTTGCTAGCTCAACTCTCTCTCTCTCTCTCTCTCTCTCTCTCTCTCTCCTTGGCCAACAGTGCTCCTTTCTCTCTCCACTCCACTCACCACCTCGCTCGCTCATCGCTGAGAGATATTGAGAGAGAGAGAGAGAGAGAGAGAGAGAGAGAGAGCTGAGAGAGATGGGCGAGAAGGGGGGCAACAGGTGAGAGGGAGCAGCCTTTTGCAATGTACAAGTCTTTGTACTAAGGAGTATCATGTACTCATCATACAAGCACTACAATGTCACTCTGTGCCTATTCAAGAATGAAGAAAATTTAGTTCTTTTTCTCATAATATTTGTGTCCACTACCTCAGCTCCGTGTGTCGATAGCTCCTTTTCCTCTCACCGCAATAGTGCAAATGGTCTGAGTCTGAGCCGACACGGCAAGAATCCATCATGAATCACAAATGAATTGTGCCTAGACTCGCCGAAAGTAAGCCGAACCAGCACGACGCCCACCTCTACTCGCAGCTCATTGCGGCTGCTTACTTGTTTGCTCTGTGTGCATGTCTTTTTGTGTTTTATTCGCTTGTAGCTGCCAGCTAGAGTGGTTCTATAACTCACAATTTTGTTGCTTGCTACCGGTTATCATTAGTAGTTTGCTACCGGTTTTCTGCCACAACAGTCATCCTGATAGTACCACATGGTTGCCTTTAAGTTTGAGAATTGTACAACAGCGACATCTAACTAGCTTTGGCTATAATCTCAATGCAACCTAATGACACGAGTACAAAAAAAAACGGTTGGTGATAACAGCCACGTGACAAAAATGCTACTTTATCATCAATTATCTCACTGGTGGTAGTTGTGAGCAAAGTTGGCAGTTCATTCCATCCGTGTCCTCTTAGAGCTACATAATCTCAAAATATCCCTACTAAAAAATGCAATTTCAAATTTGCCCTTGTAAGGACCTAATGACTAAGTAATAAAGTTCGTCATTTGATTGTCAATTGGCTAGCTAGATAGCTACAGGTTAGCTGCTAAACCCTGAAGTCAACAATGCATGGGTGGAAATTCCAAAATATCGCTGTCAAGTGATGATGCTTATATGCCAAAATAATCTAATTATCGCTGAAAATTCCATTCTTTTGCAGCTGTTTTTAGAATCAAGTTTGAACTAATACCTAAGTCATTACCTAGTCTAAAACATGATCACAAGAAAATAATAATACGGAACATGAGCTATTAGTTACTAACCCGAAGATGAAAATGCCATTAGTTTGATCGGTGATACGCGATGAAGAAAGGGCACCGAGATCCACTCGGTGATGGTAGGGTCTTCGGTAGCCTCAGCGTCAACCCTAGATTTGATGGGTGTGTCGGGAGAAAAATGGCAAAACTGAAGATTAGTTCATATCTTTTGAGTGCCGGCCTCTCCCTTTTAATCTAGCGCTAGCTATCAGGACCAAACCAAATTGTGTTGGAGAGCTCCCGATCAGAGCGCATGATGGTGGGCCTAACCTCGAAATTTTTGGTATGTTAGCTTTAAAACCGAAGATCACAACCAACATTCTCCCACTTGATCGAAGGCTAATATCATAAATACATACTCAACAGAATAGCACACCAAGATAAAGTATTACAGCAGTTAATAAAAGTATTGCTGAAAACTCAGTATCTATAGTGCATCATCCTATCTCGATAGGATAATTACTTATTCTTAACGAGAGTTGGTTTTATTCTTATGGTCCTAATTTCCAAAATCAGAAGCTTTCAATAAACCCATAGTACTACACAAAGGCTTATATTAGACGCCCCATCATAGACAATTTTTTTTTTAAAACCGTCTGTAATGAGGATCATCACTGACGGTTCTATAATGCAACCATTAGTGAAGACATCACAGACAATTTTACATTACAACCATCTGTGATTTACACCAATATCACATACGGTTTTAGTATAAAACCGCCTGTGATAGCTACATGTATCATCACAGACGGTTTTATAATAAAATTGTCTATGATATTGGTCTATATCACAGACGGTTAGAATTTAAAACCGTTTGTGAGAGCTACAGGAGTGATCACAAACGGTTTTGTACTAAAACCATCTAGGATTCTGTATATATCACCAACAATATATGAATAGAACCGTCTGTGATATCTTCTAACAATATATAATATAGGGCCCCGAGCAACTTCTTGTTTTTTAGGGTTTCGGGATCTATCTTGAGACTAGATGCAGCTGTGAGGCGATCGTGTGAAAGAAGGCCATTGATTTTTAAGGGTAATAGTAGATTCATTTGATTTTGGTGATCTAAGGTTAGTAATGGGTTCTAATTGCATTATATTCAATATCTAGCTTGGTTATGAGAGAATTTAAAGATAGATATAAACATGGTCGAAAAATATGTGAAAAAGGCATTGTTGGCTCAAAAAAGACAAAGATTTCATACTTTTACCCCATAACCCAAGGTAAGTGCTACACTACTTGCTATACTTTGATTTGTACTGTGCACGCAACTCAGTTTTATTCATTGACCATGGTGACATACCTGTGTAGGTTTCACTATGTTCTAATTGTAATTCATCCAGCCATGAATCCGGTTACCTTGATTCCTTACAGAGTGGCAGCCACGACTTGAATCCTATCGCGAAATTACTCAGCAGGTAATCACGTTTCCTCCATAGATAACATGGTCATGTAAGTTGTTCCAGGTGTACGTTACTCCTGGAATGACTGGGGCTAACCTTGTGTAATTATGTAGGTCGTTCAAAGTGTACAATGAAGGGGCAAAGCTGCAGCACGATTTTAAGTTTTTGGTACCCACTATACACAATAATCTTATATCAAACTCCATAATATTGACTCTAGAACTAACATATTCTATATTTGCAGTGCCACCAGCAGGGAAAGGGAAATAACCTATATGGAATTTATGTTTGCCACAACATGCAACTCCTCGTCACTACAAAAAAGACCAATGAGGTTGTGACTGCGCTGAAAGAGACCAATTTGAGCAAAATTCGAGGAAATCTTTGTTTCTTTCTGCTCAGTGAAGCCATAAATAAAAAAGACGAGTTCCACTTCGCCTAACTGTTGGAGTTGTGTTTTTTTCTGAATTGCCATTTGGGTTCATTTAGAAAACTTGTGTTGTGGATTTGTGAATTGTAGTTGTGCATTCAATTAAGTAGTTAATAAAATTAAGTTCCATTGGTTAACATATCTGACTTTATTTCTGAAATGGATGTGCCGTACGTGCTTTGATGTATTCCTTAGTTTATGTGTCAACCAGAACATATGGCTCTTAGTATTCATTTACTACCAAATTTATTTATGCTGTGGACTCCAAACAAAATTTACCATGATTTGATAGCAAGGTATGCAGCTTAGACCTTTCCCCATTCTTGTCTTCAACTATGGAATCAAATGTTTTTCCTACACCCCTCAATAGAACTTCCATCATTAGTATAGGTTGTTTAAAATTTTCATCTACTTAAATATTTTTGTAATGACATTTATAAGGCACAACCAGTTATAGATTTTGTAATTGAATATCTAAATATCCTAGATGCATTGAGGCAACAGCTTGTCTGATTCGGATTGTCTTAACATATGAAGTTTTGTAGCATTTTCATCTCCTTTCTTATTATAATATTGATGGATTCTAAGGTAAAATCCATTTCATTCCAGTTCGTCCTGAAAGGTGTCATGCGTTGATTTATCGCTATCACTTTAGCCTCATCTCCGAATGAGAATGCCATAGGTAGCCATGCTTCTTGAACTATAGAGTTCATTAAGTCATCGTATGGAGTTGATTAAGCTATTTAATTCATACAATGACTTAATCAACTCTATAATTGAAGAAGTATGTCTACCTATAGTATTCTCGTTTGGTGATGAGGATGACGTGGAAGCAATAAAGCAGAGCATAACAGCGTTCAAGATAAAATATGAAATAAAATGGATTTTGCCTTAGAAAGCATCAATATTATAATAAAAAATGAGATGAAAGCACTACAAATGTTCATATTTTAAGACGATCTTGATCAGATAAGCTGTTGCCTCCATTCATCTATGATGTTTACATATTCAATTATAAAATCTATAACTAGTTGTGCCTTATAAATGTCATTGCATAAATATATTTTGGACAACAGATACTAATAATGGAAGTTCTGCTGGGTGTGTAGGGGGAAAATGGGATCATAGACGGTTCTTTTGAACCGTCTGTGATACTATAACATCACAGGCGGTTCTACTTAGAAACCGTTTGTGATGTGTACCACAATACAGACGGTTCATTATTAGAACCGTCTGTGATACTTTAACATCACAGACATTCTAATTAGAAACCGTATGTGATTTCTATTTTCACAAACGGGTTAAAAACCATCTCTGATGATCACTTTTCATCACTAACCAATTTTTACTGATGGTTCACAAAACCGTCTATGATGACGTTCTGTGAACCGTCTATAATAAGGTTTTCTGTACTAGTGCCATATTGGCAATATGCTCTCGAAAGAGACTGGGTAGTAATTAAGCCTTTAGTAAGTGGATCCGCAAGCATAGACTTAGTACTTATATGCTTGGCATCAATTGCTTGATCCTGGATTCTATCTTTCACAACATGATACTTAATGTCAATGTGTTTGGCAGCACCATTTGACTTTTTGGTACTCGAATAGAAAAATGCGACCATATTATCGCAGTATATAGGAAGTGGTTTAGATATGCTATCCACCACTCTTAATCTCGGGATAAAGTTCTTAAGCCTACAGCCTATCCAGTAGTCTCATAGCCTGCATCAAACTTAGCCTGCATCATTGATGATGGAGTAAGGGATTGTTTGGAGCTTTTCCACAAAATGACTCCTCCCGCAAGTGTGAAGATATAACCTGATGTGGATTTCTTAGTATCAACACAACCTACAAGTCAGCATCTAAATAGCTCACAACCTCAAGGGTATCAGACTTGTTATATGTGAGCATGAAATAATTAGTGCCCTGCATATAACGCAAATCTTTCTTAACGGATTTCCATTGGTCCAACCCTGGATTTGATTGATAACTGCCAAGCATCCTGGTTACAAATGCTAAATTAGGGCGAGTACAAACTTGAGTATACATAATGTGATAGTAGGATAATGTTTTAGTTGTGTTTTGTCTTTTCGGGGGGTGTTTTAGTCAATTGCCGGTATGTTTGGGCTCCGTTGGGTTGCTTTCTAGGCTTTGGTGGGGGAGTTCTGGCCCATGTGGAAGAGGGAAAGGCCTCCCAAACCCTAGCCACCCCCCTTGCCCCCCAACCGTGCGCCCCTCCCCCATTCCCCCTTGCCCCCCCAACTGTGCGCCCCTTTCTTCCCTCCCTAGCCGGCCCTAGCTAGGGTCCCTCTCCCCCAAGCCGCCCCCTCCTTCCCCTACCTCTCTCCTCCCTGTTTTCTCGCTTGGGGAACCCGCCCAACCATGAGATCCGGTGTCTTCCTGCAGTTTGGAGGGAGATCGTGGACGAGAGGAGGCGTGTTTCATCGGTTCGTCAATCCTTCAAGGAGAGGTATGATTATTGTAAGTTTTGGGGTGGATTAGATGATGTGGGTAAAATTTCATGCTAGCAACTTCTAGATGGGTGATGCAACTAGTTTTGTTTGAGGGAAACTAGATTTGTGTTGCGTTCAATTCTCGGGCAGATTAGACCTCCGACTTGGGGCACGAATTTGGAAATTTTACATTCATTTTCTGGGGGACCGGCTGTTGCGAAAATTGTATATAATCGAATTATCTTTCAATGATGACCGAAATCACTAAGTTTTGTTCAGCCGTTTAAAAGTTATGACCTTTTTACCCAGCGTTGTACAATCAATATCGCGAATGGTAGTGTCTGTGTTCATCTGCAAGTTAGAGCAACTTAGAGGCCGAATTAGATTTTCTGAATACTTAGAAAAAGATGGGAAATATCCTGTAGATTGTGAAAATGTATTCGTTTATTTGATTTGGAGTTGTAGAACTCAAGTTATGATCGTTAGAAGGCTCCTGTCCCGGTTTGGCAGATTTCTATTTTTTAGGATTTAGGAATGGGCCACGGAATCGATGTAGTTATAAGTCTTGTGTTTGCTTGGTTGGCATGTTTTGAGTGGAATTCATCTATTTGCAGGTGGTGTGACCCCGGGAGTGGCATCAACTTCTCGCCACATCGTTTTGAGAGGTTAAAGGCAAGTGTATTGCGATGTGGTTTGTTGGTAGCGCATTGATAATTTTTATTATTATGTTTTACTTGCATGGTATAGAAGATGTGTTGCTTTACCTTGTATTTAACCTGGAATTTGATTAGGTTGACATGAATGTTATCCTAAGGATTGTGAGAAAGGATGTATGCTATGTTTATGGTTGTGGTTATGCAAATGTTAGAAACGAATGTAACTTGCAACCTGTTCATGACTACTACATTTGTGCATTCATAATGGAGGAGGCATCCCATGCTGATGCGGGCCTCTGTGCTCACACGTAGTGAGCATGAAAGTCCTACCTCGTAGTCCCATCCACCGATGTGAATGGGAGCAAGTCAGTACAGTAGGCTCCTCCACGGGATGGAAGGGAATGAGGATGCACACCGACGGGTGTGCATTCGGCAATACCAGTATGTGCTAAGAAAGGAGCATTCCATGAGCATGCATGATGCATTACACATATGAGAATGTGAATGAAGAGTTTGTACGAATTGTTCCTCGCATGGTCTAAGTCATGAAGTATAATTATGTGTATGTTAAATGTTATTACCTTGTTTCTCATTGCAATACACTTTGTTGAGTGATGAACTCACGCTTGTTGTTTATTGTTTTTTTAGATACCTTGAATCCGGCATTTGGGAAAGGGAGCTAGATTCACTACTTCACTTAGCATCACTCCATTAAACAATTTCATAACCATTCCCCCCATTGTGATGGTTTACTCTATTAAACCGTATTGTGGTTTATGTCTTGTTGGATGTTATGATTAAATGTTCATTCCGTAGTTATTCATGTGACGTTTAAATTTATATCCTTGGTTTGAATCATCGGTGAAATCCTTGTTTACCATGTTATTGATATCTTCCATTATGCTATGGTGTTATGAATTAATTAATGATGCTTAGAAACCTTGTTAAAGGGAGTACATGTTGCCAAAATTTTGTCTAAATCTAATGTGCCAGGGTGTTACACATAATGCTTTCGACAGATGAAGTGTAAGGAATCCCCTTGGTCTGATCAGTTTCTAATTGATACATTAGATATTAGAATGTTCTAAACTTATTGCCCTTAACAATAGGAGCAGGCATGATAGAGTAGTTATGCATATTATATCTGACCTAATACTCCTTTGGACCTATCTCGGTGAATCTCAATGCCCAAAACATAAGAGGCATCACTAAGATCCTTCATGTCAAAATTAGTGCAAAGAAATCTCTTGGTCTCATACAACATATCCTTATCGCTACTACCCAATAAGATATTATCCGTATAAAGTACTAAGATAGTAAATTTGCTTCCCTTAATCTTAATGTATATGCAATTGTCCACTTCATTTTCTTTGAAACCAAAATTTTTTATGGTCTTATCGAACTTAAGGTACCATTGTCTAGACGCTTGTTTTAGTTCATAGATGGATTTCTTAAGTCTACATCCCATATGTTCCTTGCCTTCCACGACAAAACCTTCCGGTTGAGCCATGTAAACATTCTCATGCAAGTCACCATTAAGGAATGTTGTTTTGACATTCATCTGATGTAGCTCTAAATTATAATAAGCAACAAGCGTCATGGCAATTCGTAGTGAATCTTTCTTTGAGACGGGAGAGAAAGTATCAACATAATCAATCCCCCTCTCTTTGTCTAAATCCTTTTACTATAAGGCTTGCCTTGAACTTTTCGACATTTTCCTCATAGTCATGCTTAGTTTTGTAGAGCTATCTACAACTACTGTTTTGACTCCATCAAGAATTTCTACTAGATTCCAAACATCAGTAACGCTCATAGACTTTATTTCATCCTGTATGGCCTCAAGCCACTTGGTTGAATTCTTAGTCATCATAGCCTCATTAAATGAGGTGGGATCGTCTACCTTCCCTATGTCATTTACATCTTCATTCATGTATACGACATAGTCATTCAAGATGGTAGATCTTCTGTCCCGCTGTGATCTTACTGGTTCATTATTTATCACAGGAGGCTATTTAGGTTCATCATTAGGTGCTGTAGTGTTGATCCCAGAATCCTCAGGTGGGAGCTTAACTCCAGGATTCTCAACTGGAGGTATATTTTACGCGGTACAAGAATGACAGTCTCTTGGATTATCGGTAATGGTACATAATTCTAAATCTCCTCAAGATCTATTTTCCTAGCCTCTGAGCACCCACTGATTTCATCATTCTCTAAGAATACAGCATGTCAAGTTTCTACAAACTTAGTGATACAATCTGGACAATAAAATCGATATCCCTTAGATCTTTCAGGATATCCAATAAAATGACAACTTACTATCTTATGGGATTAAAGACTTTAGCTTCAATAGGACAACACCACACACAAGTATCTTAAGTTCGGTTTCCTCCCAATCCATAATTCATAAGATGTCTTAGACAGTGATTTACTAGGGACCCGATTAAGTATATGTACGGTTGTCTTTAATGCTTCAATCCACAAACCAATAGGTAAACTAGAGTAACTCATCATGCTACGTGCCATATCCATAAGGGTGCGGTTGCGTCTTTCAGCTACTCCATTTTGCTGATGTTCACCAGGTGTTGAATATTGGGCTATTATGCTATTTTCTGAAAGAAACTTATCAAATGGACCATGAATTTGTCCATAAGGAGTGTGTCTCCCATAATATTGTCCTCCATGATCTGATCTTACAACCTTAATCTTTATATTATGCCGAATTTCTACTTCAGCCTTAAATATCTTGAACTTATCGAGTGACTCAGATCGATCATGAATGGGAAAAATATAAATATAATGGGAGAACTCATTAGTGCATGTGATAAAGGAGTCATACCCATCCACAAATATTATAGGAAAGGGTCCACATATGTCAATGTGGATTAATTCTAAAATTCATGTGCTTCATGTAGCTCATTTCTTAATTTGTTTTACATATCTCCCCTTAATACAATCAATACAGTGGTTTGAGTTAGAGAAGTCTAATGGGTGGAGTATCTCTTCCTTAATGAGATGTTCCATTCTTCCCTTCAAAAAGTGACCTAAATGACAGTGTCACAATTTCGATGAAGTCACATTACCTAAACTTCTCTTTCTCTTATTGGTGGTATCACACACATTCATTGACACAGGAAATTCAGAGAGAGAAAGCATATAGTGTTTGTCTCATCGAGTCGTGAGACCAACATTATTAGAATTAAAACTTACAATACATTTATTGTTCCCAAAGATACAAATATATCCATCATCATCTAATAGAGAAACTGAAATAAGGTTCCTCCTTCTGGTAGGAACATAAACAACATTATTCAAATGAAGGGTGAAGCCACTATCTAATGCTAATGGTAGTATGCCAACGGCTTTGCTTTCAGCCTCCTTTTCATTTGAAACTCAAAGTCTTCGCTCCCCCTTTCTTAGTGTCATCACGGTAAGAAATCCGTGCAATGAATTAAAAACATGCACAATGACACCAGAATCAGCCACTAGATATTAGGGGGGAAATCAGCACAAAGGGTTTCATCAATAGTAAAAATTATGTCGTTACCCTTCTTAGTGAGCCACTTCAGGAAGCCTACATAATCCTTCTAAGGCTGTGTTTGTTTAGGCTTCTGCTTAGGCTTATTTGGCTTCTAGGCCTTCATAAGTCACAAGCCAAAACAAACAGTAATTTTTCAGCTAGCTGGAGAGGAGAAGCTCCAGCCCAATTTGCACTACACGAGAGAAGCAAGGAAAACGATGCTTCTCGGGCTGGCTGGAGCTTCTGAAAATCCCACTTCCCTGGTACCCTTGCAACTTGATCTTATTTACAAAAAATTGCCATCCCCTTCATCAAGTCTCTTCCAGCTCCAGCCTCCAGCTCCAGCAGGCCAGCTAGCTTCTTCCAGCTCCAGCAGCTTCTCCTCCAGCACCAGCCTAAACAAACACAGCCTAAATGTGCCCACTATTTTTGCAGCAGCGATAGATGGGCTCATCAGAAGAAGCAGAGTTAGGTGTAGCATGAGCCTTCTTCTTTGGCTTTGATTTGTTTGATTCAGCCTTGGGAGAGAAATGCAGTTTCTTCTTAGACTTAGAATCCCCTTGGAACATTCTTTTGCCATGATCAACATGGTAAATATGGTCCTTACTCTTGGGCTTTATCCTCTCCTCCTCCTAAACAGACATGACGATCAACTCGCTCATGGTACACTATTCCTTCTGAGTGTTGTAGTTAATCTTAAATGCATTATACTCAGAAGGAAGGGAGATCATAATGAAGTGGACTAAGAAGCCATCAGAAATAGCCATATCCATGCCATTAAGCTTAGCAGACATATCTATCATCATCATGATATGTTCACGAACGTTGTTGAAGCCATCATACTTAATTGTGAGCATTTTCATAATTAAAGTACTGGCATATACTATTGAGGAGCCCTTGAATTGCTCCTCGACTAATGCCAAGTACTGCTTAGCATTGTTAGAATCAGGGATTGCTCCCTTTATCCCAACAGATATCATGCTCTTTATGATCATTAGGGACATGGGGATGGACCGCTCGCAATTCTCTACTGTTAATTCATAGTTTCTTTTTCTCATTGAAACTCTCATCATTAGTGGTAGGAGCTACAGGAGCGTCATCACGTAAGGTATAGTCCAAATCCATGACTCCAAGGGTAATTAAAATTCTCTCTTTCCAAGAGGGAAAATTTATCCCAGTCAGCTTCTCAATGCCGTTTAAGTAAGTGGCAACATTAGTGTTTTTCATTGTTGAATTAAAACAAAATATAATCAGTAAATATTAGAGGAAATAAATGTCTTGCATAAAAATTAACCCTATGTTTGTCTGTTTGTTAACATGAGAATGATAGGAAAAATTAACAGTTCTAATTCACATCACTGTTGGATAGAAACGAAAAAGAACTAAGTTATCTTATGAGTGACATATGCTCATAAACAACGTTGGTCACAACCAACAACTGTATCTTTCCTGATGGTTGTTTATGCGTAGTTGGGCGTAATATATGTTAGTGGTGGAGGATGGCTGAAAAATGATACTACGACTGAGTCCGAGTTTTACATTTTCAAAGACTAGTTACCTATGCTTTGCTACAAAGAAAAATAATCGTCTTACCCTAACACGTCCAGCTTCTTGCGCCCAGTCGACGAAGCTCCGCCCTATTTTGAATCGCGCCTTCGTTGCAGTACTCGTATAAGATTTACGAGTGCCCGCATGTTGTAGCGGAATTGTTTATGTTTCTTAGTTACTTTATTTTTATAATTTTGACATCATTTGTTTGATTCTGTTGTTACTATTCAATTTTTTTCAATTGAAATGTTGCGATTAACCTCTGCTTTGTGATGTCATCGTCAGGACACAATAAATAAACTATTTGATCAAATCAGCGAATGAAGCAAAAATATATTATATAGCCACTAATGACATATCAGTTATATTTCAGTTACACCATACTGCATTTTACAACAAATAGAAAAATGGAGTACCAGAGATAGTTCAAGTATACCATGAATCATATATGCTTCCAGTCTTGTTGCCAGGGTTTAACATTTCGTTTTGGAGTCAAATTTCGAGCACCCGATAGTAACGAAACTCGTCAAAAATCGCTCAAAATTCAGTGAAAATCGAACGGTTTGGAAGTCAAACATGCGGTCAAAATCAGTTCGAAAAAATTCTCAAAATTCATTCGAAATTCTCTAAATTCCATTGGTTTGGATGGAAAAAATGTGGACCAAATGGAAAAATGAAAAAAAATACAAGAAAAAATGCAAAAAAAAAATTTGGGAAAAATTATAAAAAATGTGGAAAATTATAATAGCACAATATGAAAGAATATAAAAAATTTGCATGACCTTTGCTATATTTTAAACAATCTCAAGTTGCACCAATAATAACATTTCGGCCCTGTTTGGCAGAGCTCCAGATCCCAACTCCACCTCAGAGCTGAAACTTGTAGACTGAAATAAAGTGACTTAAGTTTATAATTTTATTCTAAAATATAAACCAGATGACTTACCTAAACATTCTTAATATACACACAGCTCCAGCTCCACGAATTTGGTGGAGCTAGGAATACCTAGCTCCACCAACTCCAAGAATTTGGTGGAGCTGGAGCTCTGCCAAACACCCCCTTCATTTCAACATTGTTCACAACTCAATTCAACAAATCCATATTTCAATACCATGGCATATTATATTGTCGCTCGTTGTTAACTTTGTTGCTTGTTGTGAATTAGCAGCAATAGTGTCCATGTTTAGTTAGCTTAGCTAGCTCTTCTATTCTTAGTTTCAACACTCTCCTTTGGTGATGTACAAATATACCATGGCATTCACATAATTGAAAGTTCTCACATGTCAATACAAGAAAATTTTTAAATATTAGATAACATTAACACATTAAATATATCATAACAATACAAGTAAGTTTTTAATATTAGATAACATTAATATAATAAAAAATACCATATCTTTGCTATAATTTTAATAATTGAAAGTTGTCACATATCAATACAAGAAAAAATTTCAATATTAGATAACATTGACACATTAAATATACCATAGCAATACAAGTAAGTTTTTTTTTCTTGTATAAAATTCCGGATCCCAGTACTGTTTTTTTATTTTTCAATATTGTAAAATCGGTTATGGCGCAAAAACGTCTAAAAATTTCAATTTTTCAACCAATTTTCATCCTAAAGGTTACAAAACTATTAATACTTATTTTAGAGAGTTTTTGGTTAAATTTTCTCAAATTTTTGAAATTTTTTGAATTTAAATTTGAATTTGCTCGGTTTTTCGCTCGGTATTGAATTTCGGTCAGGCTTGAAATCTCGAATTTCGTTCAAAATTCGCGAATGCCGATCGAAATTGCGAACCCTGCTTGTTGCTCTTGTACACAGTAATTGCCTATTTCTTTCCATACTTCTCTCTTCCAAAGGAGCCGCTCAACTGAAGACGACGAAGCACAGGTAGTTAAAAACAGTCAATACATATGATTTTACCGTATGGGAAAATGTCGGGACCGGATTTCTGAATCCGAACCCTCTGTGTATAACTGCACTATTCCCGGATCAAGCTAGTGCACACAGTGGAAATAGTGTTAATAACACATCCATATCACGAATGAAATAAAATAAACTCCAGTAAAAGGTAACGACCTTATGGTCAACAGTTACAAATAAAGTAGCCGCATGGCTTGAATTATGAAAGTAGCAGCGGAAACAAAATAAATAGTAGCGAGGGAACCCATCCATATGCCCAACAGGCAATCGACTGGGGTGCGCAACCTAGAATTCCGGATCTCCTTCGTCGAAACCACACGCGTAATACTCGTAGTCACCTTCTGCTTCTGCACACTCCTCTGTGGAAAGAGGGGATAATTTGCAAGGGTGAGTACACAACGGTACTCGCAAGCCTTGGGGAAAACTTAATGCATGTTAACTATATGCAAGCTGAACAAAGGAAGGCATAATATGGCTCATTTTGGCATAAAGCAATATTGAACAGTAAATATCAATAATAATTTCATAAAGCATCACTTGATAAATATAATAATCATAGACATTAGATTTGATATGACAATTAAACAAGATCCAATTACCATACTAGCTCCATCCGCTAAACCATAACCCGAGAGTTCTAGCCACTCCCAGCTTCCCAAAACATCATTTTCATTTGAAAACAAAACCGTAAAATCTACAATGTGAAAGCGTACCTTGCATGCCCTTGACCGTGGGCATGGCTAATCGATTAGTTTTAACTCTGTAGAGTGTGTACAGCTTTACCCACAAGACATGATCAACTCTTGGTGCCATGCAATTAACACACTTCCTTTGGTGTGTCAGCAGAGAGATCATGACAAGGCCTTTACAATGCACGACCTCACTATTGACTGCGCCCACTAAGGTTTCACCGCTGTTAGGGTCAGAAAGCCCAGTACAGAAGCCCCCTCTTGCGCCTTGCGCATGCCTCGATCCGGCACCGCATTCCACTCAATGGCGAAGTCAAATAGTGAGACGCACAAATTACTTAGCCAAGTCGTACCCATATAGACTTGTGGTTGTACGGTAGTGCTCGGTCCAAAGTAACACACGCTTCGGTCCTTAATTGACTAGGGCGGAACATTCACTTTACCAAAACATTCTCGTGCATCAGCACCCACCGAGCATTCATCCGCCCCGGTCTAAATCATTTCTACACTTTATTTTATTTCAATAACAGTAGCAACACCAATTGCCACGATTTCGCAAAAGACTGTAAATCAAATTTGAAATGATTCCCATAATAACATATACCAAAACGTTTAAGCTGGACTAAGCAATTTCTACCGTCCCATTCTACACTAATATTTGTCACTAAATTATAGCAACTAATATCATCTAGGGTGTCGAAGGTTCACAATTATCAATGTCAAAGGAGTCATAACAAGTCTGGGTATTTAACTAAACCTAGGTCGACATTTAAATTACATGGTACAAAAGTAAGCATGCATAGTGTAACACCCCGGCATTTAATATGCCTGAATGCTACCAAACATAAGCTAAACAACATCTAAATACCAAAATTAAACAAAAATTCCAGCAAATGCGCATATGCTAAAAACCGAGATTTCGGCAGCATCTCCTTTGTTTTAACATGAATTGAAGGAGCAACAACAGTATCACAAGTTATATCATAATGGAAAGCATCTAAAACAGGAATAACATGTGACATAGCAACAATATAAGTCCAGGATAAAGCATTCAACCACTTCATGAGCTAAACGAATTAAATAATAAGACCGAGCACACGGTTAAGCAATACTCCAAGTTTCATGGCAATACTTTCATTATCATGTCATTGTTTAAATAGGTGATGCTAAGTGATGACGTGTGACTAGCTCCCTTTCCCGCATGTCGGATTCATGGTACCTAAAAGAAAACAACATAAACACAAGCGTGAGTTCATCACTCAGCAAGTATATTGCAATGGTACAAACATAAACAATTACATAGCAATAATATCTCACATCATGTAAACCATCTCATTCATGGTCACATATCATCATCATCATCAATATGTATGCAGTGCAATGCGATGCTCATGTCTCCTTGGAAACTCATACCGGTATGGTTGAGTACACACCCGTCGGTGTGCACCCTCTCCCCCCCTTCCATCCCGAAGATGGAGGGTGCCTACTCCTCGCTTCCGTTCACCGCGGTGAATGGAATCACGATGTAGGACTTACTCATTGGCTCTCCGGATTAGTCATATCTTTCTCACCGACCTTCCCGGATTAGATATGACTTTCTCACCGCCCGGGCCATGTAACATGTCATGTATGCAATTATGCCAACATCATATTTAACTCACATTTTAACACATGGCATCAAAACATACTAAACATGCTCATCATATCATTGGCAATCATAAAAGCATGGCAAGTGATCATATATCATGAAGTCAATTCCATCTATTCTCAACAAGCAACCTACAACTCGCTATCCATCACAACACACTTGCCTCAACCACGGCGACGGATTGGCGAGATGTAGAGGGCACTCCCGGGGGCATACCACCTGCACATAGGTACCACACACTCACAATCGTGTCCACAAAACAGTACGTAAACCCTCATCTACCCCGACATTACCAACTACTCGCAAAACCCGAAAACAGCGGTTCTGTCCCGTCGGGACAGCAGCCTTCCAAAAGGCATAACTTGGGTTCTAAGACTCCGAATCAATTAAACGAGTACATCCTCGTGTAGCTTAGGAAATTTCCCAACTTTTTCTAGGTATAGGGAAAGACTGATTCGGACTCTAAAGTTGTTTAATCTACAAAATACCGTGATCTGTTCCAATCACGTCACAGATTTTAACACGCTCGGTAAAACAGCCATAACTTTCAAACGGCTGAGCGGAATTTAAAGTTCTTTATATCCACGGAAAGATAATGAAATTATCTACAACTTCTTAAACGTACGTATGACCAGATTCCAATTCTTATTTGGCAAAAAACCGAACCCTATGTCGACTGCTCATGCTGCCCAAAACAGAGAACGTGGCAACTTCTAGATCTAATCCAATCTACTCAAATCCAGCACCACCAATTGATCTAAAAACTTGATAAACACCCTTAGAACAGTACCTAGCCCAACCCCAAGGATTCCCATGGCCATACCTTCGCCCGACGCACGAAAATCCAATAGATCTCCTCCCGGTTCGCGCGATCCCCTTCCTCGCTTCCAAATCCACCGGATCTCCTCGTCGCGGAGCGCTCCAATGGATGGATCTTCGAGGTGGTGAGGTCAAGAACTCACCTAGGCGCAGAAAGGGAGGTGGAGAGGTGGTGGAGAGGGTGGTGGCGCAAGGGGAGAGGCTTGGGGGAGGTGGAGGCGCCCAAGGAGGAGGTGGGGAGGTGTGGGAGGCGGCTAGGGCACTTGGGGGCGCAAGGGGCAGGGGGAGGATGCCCACTCCATCCCACCAAAGCCCACAACCCTCTCTTTAAGGCCCAAACTCCCCCGGGAAGGTCCAAAACCCCGGAAACGGCCCGAAAACGGCCCGACAACGCTATTAACCTCCATACCTTACGGTTTTAACCTCCCATATTATATTTCAATATGTTTTTGACCTCATCATACACCTTTTATAAGGTTACGACGCTCCGTGGTGTCACAACACTTCAAAAGGCCCAAAAACGCGAGTAAACCTCAAGCCGAAAGGTTTTATTCTCTAATTTCACATTTTACAACGTCACACCATTCCGTAGTGTCACACATAGTTTAAAACAACATATAATTTCATAAACATGGGTTTAACATGGTCAAGGAAGACTTGCCTTCGCTGCCTCCCACTGGTTCTACCTCCGACGGTTGAATTTCTTGATTTTCGGCGACGTCGTCTACACGCGAAATGAGAACAATAAATAAAACAAATACAAATAAAATTCAAAAATTGAAAATAATGTTACTGGAAGGTAGGGCTTGAATTGAGAAAAATATATAAATTTGAATCACTGAAATCGGAGTTCGGACGGAGGAGAACGGGCTCTCGGAAGTCTGAAAATGCTGAAAAAGGAAAAGTGAGAGAGAGGGGACACGTGGCAGGCTATGATTGGTTGGACTTTTCGGATTTTTTGGAAATTAGGAAAAAGGGAAAAGGAATTCCTCTGACATGTGGGACCCACATGTCAGTGGCTTGGTTCACCCTGGACCGAGTGCACCGAGGAGTCAAGGATTGAGATGGTAGGCGACTAAGGTGGCGCGGAGGTGGACGGCCACATGGCCGGGAAGGCTGACGCGGCAGACACGCGGCTCGGTTGCTACGGGCATGGCGCTAAGGTGGCGTGTGATGCGGACGGCCACGTCGGCACGGCAAGGCGGCAGCGGTGCGTGTGGTTTTGCCGGAGCTAAAGAAGAGGACATGGCCGCCGGCGCTGTGGGGACGGATCCACTCCATTTTTGCGTGCATCCGAATGAGGGCGACGAGCCTCACCCGAAGAACCAAGCGGCGATGGCGTGGATGTGGCGCAACATGAGATCGGGCGCGAGGAAGACGGTGGAGGCGGCGGCGAACTCCGGTGAGCTCGTGCGGGCGCGAGACGGTGGCTCGGGCGAGGAGAAAGAGAGCGACGGGCGCGGGGCGAGGAGGCAAACGTCGGGGTGGGGCCAGCGCTGGCTTTTAAATAGCCTAGGGGCATGCGGGCACGTACGTCGAGGGCAGCTCGCCGCTAGGTTTAGGGTTTGCTCAGGACGCGACGGCGCGCGGCTGGGCCAGGCGACGCGAAGTGGGCCGGGCGAACGGGCTGGTGGGCCGGAGCGGCTGTGGAGCGGGAAATGGGGTGGCCAAAATCGGCCCGAGAGCAAAAAGGGATTTAGAATCATTTTCCAATTTAGTAAATTAGCAGAAATTCAAATAAATGCAAATAAATAGCAAATGAACTCGGAAAAATCTCAAAATTTACAGAAAAATTCCTTGAAGCACAAGATTTGATGCACAAATACATTAAATAAAATCTTTTGGTTGATTTAAAAATTCAAATCAAGTTGAAGTTAGTTCGAGAAAATTCAAATGGTTCATTTCGATTTCAAAATTTTCAAAAACTCCAAATTTGGAATGTTACAGAAAAGGAGTCAATGATGATAAGTTATTATCACAGACAGTTTAGGAATCGTATTTGACAGTTACACATCACGGATGGTTATCTATAAAAATACCATCCGTGATAGTTACATATCACGGGCGGTTAATACATAAGAAACCGTATGTGATAATGATAAATAACATATGGTTTCAATTACAAACTATCAGTGATAAGTATAAATGACATACAGTTTGTAGTTACAAATCATCTGCGATGTGTATTTTTTGTACATAATTTTAGTTTTATGACTAGCATTAAGAATCACGCTAGCAAAACCAATTCACAGTTGAGATATAAGATATACAATATACATTGGAACAGATATAAGATACACAATTCACAGTTGAGATAAATACGCACAACGCACATTCAAACAGACATAAGAAACATACACAATTCACAGTTGAGATAAATACTGTAACACCCCAGCTTTTACTAAGCCCAGAATGTCACCAAACATAGACCCTAACACATTTAATACCATAATTTAAGGTAAATTACAGCAAGTAATCATTTGGAATAATTGGAAATTTTGGCAGCATCTCCTTTGTTTTTGCATGAAACTTAACAGCATAGCATCATATCAATATGTAAGACAAACGAGATATCCATACGCAGCGATAAGGATAGCTAAACATCAACTAAAACATCAATAAGCATCGACAGCAAAATAATAAGCATCAATTTAAATCTAGGAAGTTAAAACAACTCCCTCCATAGCCCCACATGATACACATGAGGGAGACAACCAAACATACAGACCATACACTAAAGATTATTGTAATGCTTATTGTCATGTCTCCACAACAGGTGAATTTGCTAGATTATGATACTACGTGGAGTAGTGTAGCTAAAACCCTTTCCCGCGCGCCGATTTCATGGTACCTAAAGAAAACAAACAACGAAAATACAAGCGTGAGTTCATAACTCAGCGAAGTGTAATACAATGGAAAACAGAGTGCAAGACAACAAACCATCAACTTCAATCTTCATAAGCATTACATATCACATCATTACCATTCTCACGTACACGACATGGTAAAAACATCATAATCATCTCTTGATCAATATGGTGTTCGTCTCATGAACTCATGAACAATTCAACAACATTCTCATTCATAGTTTCATTCATGCAATGCAATGCACATGTCCCCTTCCATCCCGAAGATGGAGGGTGCCTATCACTCGCTTCCAGTCACCTCGGTGATGGAATCACGAGGTAGGACTTACTCAAACGAATGGCCCCGGACTAGTCATAACGGTTCTCACCGCCCCTACCGGAATAGTTATGACTTAACTCACCGGCCAGCCATGAAAATATGCCATGCATGCAAAATGGACAGTAACGTATTCATAAATAGAATATTGCATATCAACGTATGGCCTCTCAACATGTAAGACCGTGATCAACAATCAACGGTAACCTTTCAAAGACATGGCATGAATCCTTTATCAACAACAAGCATTTTAATCATAGCATGAGGACCCCATATCATCGACATTATTTCAATCATGGCCTAAGGACATCCTATCCATTATAACATGTAATTCCATGGCATGGCAAGACAACATGTTAACTATTCCAAATACCATCAATCAATTCTAGCAGCACGTATAACATAAAAACCACGCAAAACACTTGCCTTCACCCACGAGTAACGGAGTGACGAGAGGTTGAGGGCACTCGGAGGCACACCACCTGCAAACACGTGCCACTCACTCAAATTGGGTCCACAATACAGTACACAAATAAATCCCACTACCCGACTTAGCATACAACTCCTAAAATCAGAAAACAGCAAATCTGTCCCTTCGGGACAGCGGACTTCAATGGGCATAACTTCTGTTCTAGTACTCCAAATTGAATAAACAAGTACATCCCCGCATAGCTTAGGAAATTTCCCAACTTTTTCTAGTTATAGGAAAGACTAATTCGGACTCTAATGTTGTTTAATCTAACGTTGAACACGAACTGTCCCAATCTCGTCACAGATTTGACAGCGCTCGGTAAAACAGCCATAACTTCTAAACGGCTGGGCGGAATTTCAATTTCTTTATATGCACGGAAAGATAAGGAAATTATCTACAACTTCCTAAAAGTCCGTACGGTCAGATTCAAACTCGAAATTGGCGAAAACGCCTGCCCTAGTTCGGGTTCCCAATCTGCCCGAACCAGAACATGAACACAACTCTAGATTTCATCAATCCTACCCCATGGCAGCACCTCCCTTGATCTAAAAACATGAAATTCATCCCTATAACAGTACCTAGACCCAAACCCAAGGATCACCCATGCCTTACCTCCTCCCGACGAACGCATTTAACGCCGAGATCTATCCTCCCGAGCCTCCCGAACGTCCTCCTCGCTAGAATCGCCGGATCTCCTCGTCGCGGGGCTTCCGTTGAGGGGACAGCGAGGTTGTGTGGTGGGGATCTCCTCTTTGCAGCAAAGGAGGTGGAGAGGAGGAATTGGGGGCGCACCCATGGGGGAGGGGAGGAGGCGCCCAAGAGGGAGAGGAGGAGGCACCCAAGAGAGATGGGGATTGGGGGAGGGGCGGCTAGGGCAGGGAGGGACGCCCCTAGCCCCCAAAATTCTGCCTCTTCTCCCTCATGGGCCCTAACTCTCTCCCACCAAGGCCCACGACTCACCCCCCTAAGGCCCAAACTCCTCCGGGAAGGCCCAAACTTCCGAAATCGGCCCGGAAACGCGATTAAACTGCATAACGTAAAGTTTTAATCTCCGATTTCATACTTTATAAGGTCACATTCTCTAATTCACATTTGTTTACGGTGTCTCGGCATTCCGTGGTGTCACATTCTCCCCCCCTTAAACAGGATTCGACCTCGAATCCGAACGAACGCTAAGAACCACAACAAAGCCCCTACAGGACAAAAACTTCTGTGCAACAGAAGGCAACCACACAACACTCAAACCGAATCATCGACAAGCAACCTACCAAACCAACACTTAACGAGAAAGAGTTGACTTAGCCCAGCTAAGTACAACCTCTCACCAGTTCCACCTTTCCTTCCAATTATTGGACCCCATTTTCGCAAGGAATCAAAATTTACTAATGTCATCTTCGCTCATAGCCTACATCGACCATACTTTCCTTTCAACTGCCAACCACATTACACTTTTCATTCTATCCTCTCCCAGGCATAACGCACACCCAGGGACGTCTAGCTAAGACAATAACCACGAGAAAGCATTTTACATCACAATTTCTATAACATTCGCTTCCACCCAATGATACTTTCAACCAAATTCAAACCACGACGCCAACAACCTCCATCATCATCCACCCTCATACCACTAATGTCCATCACCTAGCCCCAGCTAGGATCGTAACTCACTACTAACTCTCAATTGGCACTTTTCCCCAAGAGGATGTCGCCCTCACAACCAAATCACACAAACAACGAGGACCACGAGTATAGCTCTTAGATTATGCTCAACAATAATCCGAGGCCCTTCTTATTCTCGCTCCTATCAATAGTGCAAAAGAAGTACAATTCTTTTGAATCCAAGTAGACCACATACAACAACTCGAACCTCAAAGCGCCACAAATCACTTTGGAAAGAACCCGATAACATTGAAAGACCACCCTTTTGCTTTTCCTAAGTCAAGCAGCAAAGAAAAACTCAAATCTCCAATCAACGCGATACAATTCGCATTGGGGAGCACTCAAACAAATAGAGACTCCACACAATTCTCTTGACAGAAGTTCTCAACAACTAGAGACAACTCGACTCGCTTTCACCACAGCCAAACTTTTCACTTTAACCAAAATCAACATCTTGGAAGAGAACTGCCACAAAAACTCTCAAGAGAAAGAGAAACTCAAATCCCTTGCATAACATAGCCAAAATGCCAGCATTTATCCATTCATTCCTTTTCATGCTAGAGAGCAATGAAAATCTCGATTCATAACACGAATGCGAATTCTTCAAGAGCACTCGGATTAGTCATATATCTCTATATGACTTTCTCACCGCCCTGGCTCAACAACTCTTTTATGCTTATAAAAGCGATGTCTTGAATCTTTTTCACCATTTATTCGTCATGTAACCACGATACCAATTAACCATTCACAAAGTGTCTTCATTCTCTTTGTCACATGATTGACACCAAACAAATTCGATTGTTGATCAAATTCGCATAAACTACGGCGGCGTTAGCAGAAAAAAATACCATATCGCATCACAACCCAACAACCATCAGACGCAATGCGTGCAAAACATCGCATTTTAACCCAAGCCAATAACGAGAAGATAGCATCAACTCTCAAATCAAACGCGTCACGCCTAATAACCGCTACCAATTCTCTTAAAGAGAAAGGAAACACATTCCCAAAGCAGGAACACCTTACCAACAAAATCACTTATGAAACAATCATAAGATTCACCTTTTGAAAGCGCTATTAAACACCACACACGTTTCCCAAATAAATCCAACTCTAGTCACGATAGAATTACAATTTAAGCGCTTAACACCAGGGTTACCAAAGATAAATCAGTTGAACGCTAAAGAGAGCGTCCCACCCCAACGCTTTGGGTGTTAAACCATACTCATAGCATAGACTAAACAGATTAGCCCAAAACCAAAGATTGGCATGGTTCAATACCACACCACATTTGGAACCCATAAGCCGGTTACTTCAAATACTACTCTTTCATCCATATTTCCAATCATCGGAGTCAAGTTTGTAACTTGACAAAATGCCACTTAATCAGGGGAGATTTTATTGCACCCTAATCAAGACGCCTAAACAAAGAGGCAGGTACTCCCAGAAAATTTATACATTCATTTGAATCTGTAAACCTTCAAAAGAAAGTTCGACTCAAATCCCACCATTACTCGCATTCCAATACTCTTAGCCAATACGGATGTCATAATCACCCAAATCCCGAAGTCAAACACTGTTGCACACAAGCTACAACATCTGCTCTTAATAAAATCACTTTTCACTGTTCATATAACCACAATTGATTATATTACCAACGAACCATAGACCATATCTACCGTATGACAATCAACAAGGAGAACCACGTTCTCACAACTCCAGCACAATTATCTTATCAGTTAATCCAACATAAGACGCATATCAACAACTTCTTTTGGTCTACTAACCATGACGAACCATTATTCATGCAACTTATTATCCCCAAGCGTAGCACACATCTCTTTACAATTATTCCGGCGTAATCAACAATTACCCTGGGTATAACCCCTAAGTCACATATTCCATATCACCGATTCATTCCACCAATAATTAATACTAACCACGCGACACGATCTCCACTAGACATCCTCATAAATACGGATCCTGCATGACATCCACAAGAATAATTCAACCTTTCCTACAATCATTCCATATATCCTCATTAATTGATTACACGCAATTTTAAGTCATATTGTCGACCCACAATACTAACTGACCCACCAGCTACAATAGGCAGACTTTCACACCCTCTTCTTGCTATAACAAGTTCATCAACCGAGACATTCTATGCTAACTAATCTCAAACATCCATTAGATTCCATAACCCGCATCACTTTGCACACACCACTAATCAACTTTCACTTTGGATCACCTGACGTCTCGTTTAATCATCTCTTATCAACACAATATTTTAGTTTATCTTTAAACAAACAACAAGTTTACTTTAACCGGACCACTAGCTCATATCAACCGAAAACTCTAACTTCTCGTCATACACTTAACTTCTTAAACATCCGCGTGAATCACGCACCCAACTCTTAAGGAAACCATAATTGCTCCAGAAAAGAACAACACCCAAAACACCTTTCCCTCCGGAAAGCTCAACCATAAATCACAAGAGAAGTCAACTCTTAAATTCCCAAATGCCGACACGCAACTACTTCACAACTCTCGAGATCAACAACTTCCGCGAAGGAAAATGGTTGCAAGAGGGAAAACCAAGCGATTAACCAAATCTTTTTTTTTTCAGATAAGGCCATAACCCCAAACTTCAAACTTTCACGAAACAAACGGTTTTTTTTTTCAAAGATGAATTCCCAAGCAAGTCATCATTGCAATCAAACACCACTTAGGCCCCAACAACAAGATCTGGCACAACACCGCAATAACTCTTTTAAACCTCGGAGAAAGACAAACACAAAAATAAATTGAAACCACATCCCTTCGGACAAAACCTTGACACCTAAATCCATGCGACTTAGATTTTTTTTTTCCATCGGAACTTCAATAACTTCCTTTCAAATTGGAGAATGGTAACCCAAGAATCAATCTATAAGTTTCTCTATAAGGCAAACAACAAATCGGGCGTCAAAGCTGGCAAGGCGACCAAAAGAGGCGCAACCCTAAATTCTTCTCTTGTCTTCAACAAAAGAAGACAAAACCAAAACCACCAAAAGAACTATTGGTGAGTATCCAAAACCGAACACTTTTTCTTTTATTTCAACCAACCAAAAACCAACCAAAACCGCTCACAAAGCGGCAAAGGAAATTCGGAGGGTCAATCCACAACTCTACTACTCGACTCCAACCAACTACCCAATCTACCAGTAAAGGATAAGCACTCTCCCAACAGGAGGTTAAAAGTCCATCGGTGATGGCACTAACCGGCCACACCGTCAAACCCAACAATACTACAAACAACAGAAGGTGACCGAAACCCCTTTCGGCACCACAACCCACAAAATCTCAAATGTATCAACACAATCGATTCTTTCATAAACATAGCAACATATATTACCAAATGTAACATTCCACATAAAAGCTTAAATACAACATTTAAGCGTAAAGCAACGGTACCCATACCCATTCCTACTGTGCAACAGAGTGTGTCAAGTTTTAAATTAGTTATTCCACTTACACAAGTTTTAATGTTGCTATCCTATGGCAAAGTTTTAAGTAAAACCTAAGCCATGTTTCTAGGTTATACCACTTCATATTTTAGTTGAACCTATAGTATGACACTAAATACACATTCCAGGGACCTACAGCCCGCTCTGATACCAACTGTAACACCCCAGCTTTTACTAAGCCCAGAATGTCACCAAACATAGACCCTAACACATTTAATACCATAATTTAAGGTAAATTACAGCAAGTAATCATTTGGAATAATTGGAAATTTTGGCAGCATCTCCTTTGTTTTTGCATGAAACTTAACAACATAGCATCATATCAATATGTAAGACAAACGAGATATCCATACGCAGCGATAAGGATAGCTAAACATCAACTAAAACATCAATAAGCATCGATAGCAAAATAATAAGCATCAATTTAAATCTAGGAAGTTAAAACAACTCCCTCCATAGCCCCACATGATACACATGAGGGAGACAACCAAACATACAGACCATACACTAAAGATTATTGTAATGCTTATTGTCATGTCTCCACAACAGGTGAATTTGCTAGATTATGATACTACGTGTAGTGTAGCTAAAACCCTTTCCCGCGCGCCGATTTCATGGTACCTAAAGAAAACAAACAACGAAAATACAAGCGTGAGTTCATAACTCAGCGAAGTGTAATACAATGGAAAACAGAGTGCAAGACAACAAACCATCAACTTCAATCTTCATAAGCATTACATATCACATCATTACCATTCTCACGTACACGACATGGTAAAAACATCATAATCATCTCTTGATCAATATGGTGTTCGTCTCATGAACTCATGAACAATTCAACAACATTCTCATTCATAGTTTCATTCATGCAATGCAATGCACATGTCTTCTGGAATACTCATACCGGTATGGTTGAGTGCACACCCGTCGGCATGCACCCTTTTTGATGAGGACATCACTACCATGGATACGGCCATACTTACAAACCCAATGGAAACCAACAATATCATACAAGGGCCAATTACTCGAGCTCGGGCACGACAATTCAATTACCAGGTGAATGCGTTCCTCGGGTTGCATACAAATAATTTAATGAATGGAATGCTATTTAATCCTCGTGATGATTTTATTGTCCTTAGGAACCAAGGAGAAGGACTTCCAAACATCAAGCATGAAGCCAATTCTTCCGGTGCACAAGTTATACTTGGATTCGGCCCCCGGGACAGCACCAACTTAAAATGACCATAACTTTTGATCCACAAGGGTGTTTGGGGTCTATGAGTACTGGTTTGAAAGGTTTCGACGTCCTCTTTCCAACGGATCCGACCCCATCCCCAAATTCCGTCCGAGTCAACGGGAATCTGCAAAACAATTGGCGTCACTTTTCCAAATCGAGAAGACGTGGGCTTTGGGCCTTGTAATAGAGTTGTAGTTGGTATTCTACTGCTTTGGACGTGTTTCCCACGCCCCTACCTCTTATAAATAGCCAGACATCGGCTCCTTAGGGTTTTGGGTTTTATTTGATTAGTTTAGCCAAGTGCAAACTTGATCCTGCGAGTTGTCTTTGGGCCGACCACCTTGTCAAGATCGTCAATAAGACTCCACTTTGTTTTGCTTGCAGTTTTTATCCGCAATTTCAGATTGCTTATCCTATTGTTCTTGCTTGTTCTTCGGTTGCTTGCAGGAATTGAACCTCGTGTTCAGGTTGATCGTGCCTACGGCAAGATCAATAACCATTGGAGTTGGTTTAGCGATTGCTAAGGCGCATCGTCGTCGTACGGTGTAGTCGGATCGTCAAAGTCGACTCTAACAAATCGATCGTGTGTTTCTCATCGAAAGATCGGGACACCCATATTGCCATCACGGCTCCATCAAGTGGTATCAGAGCAAACCAGGTTGCTCGGTGAGAATTCTTTACCCTAGATTAGTATATTGATATCTTTCCTATAGTCCAGAGAAGCGCCATCAGATTGGATCTCCCCATACCAAAACAATTTGAGCCTCGCATTTTTCCTTTCCAGTGCACTGCGTTATTGAATTTTTGGTTGCATCGTCGTGTCGAGTTGCTGAATTCTAGTCTAGTTCCAGGTCAGAAGAAAATTTTGTCTCCCACAGTGGTTTCGAGTTGTGTTCGGTTTCGAGTTGTGTTCCGTTTCGAGTTGTGTTCCGTTTCGAGTTGTGTTCCGTGTCGGTCCCGAACTGTTGAAAAAAAAAAAAGAAAAAAAAAAAGAAAAGAAAAGGAGTTCGGACCGAAGCTTTCTTCTCATCCAACTGGTCGCCCACTTGGTCGTCCGACCGGCTGCCCTCCTATTAGCCGACTGGTCGCCGCCTGACCGGTCGCCCATCTGTTAGCCGACTGGTTACCTCCTCGATCGTCGCCGATCGTTGCCCACTGTTAGCCGATCGTTGCCTCCCGATCGTCGCCGCCGATCGTCGCCATCTGTTAGCCGATCGTTACCTCCCGATCGTCGCTACCGATCGTTGCCCACCGTTAGCCGATCGTTGCCTCGATCGTCGCCGATCGTCGCCACTGATAGCCCATCGTCGCCCGATCGTCGCCACTGATAGCCCATCGTCGTCCGATCGTCGCCCACTGATAGCCCATCGTCGCTCGATCGTCGCCCTCGATAGCCGATCGTCGCCCACCTGGCCGTCCGACCGGGTCACACGATCGTCTTTCGCCGCATAGCACTTGAAAAAAAAAAGGAGTCGGATCGTTCCGTAAAAAAAAAAAAAAAAAAAAAAAAAAAAAAAGAGTGGAACAGATCCAGAAAATTTTTATGTGCTAAACCTGTTTTCACAAGATTCGATCTTTTGAGATAGTTCCCTTCTTTCGCGAATTTTTTTCGCTGCTTTTTTTTTTCATCTGCTTTGTGGAACTGCTTTGTCGCCGACCACGCTTTGAGTCACAATCCTTGCTAGCCTCGAGTCAAGAACTAGTGACTAGACGTTGAACAATTCTTCAATTTTGCATTCACCGATTGGATTATTGCTAACCCTTTTGCTACTAAATTAAGCCTGTCCAAGCTCCACTTTCTACCCGCATGCGCTTCGATCCCTTGGCAATCGCTCTACACAAACTTCGGAGAACCTTTGACAACGCTTAACGGCCGACAACGCCTTATGCATTGTAAGAACTTGTAAGAACTTGGGTCATAGGCTTGAGCGCTTGAGAGACTTGCCACCTAGTAGTTGATAGGAACATTATACTTGTCGCTTTTGTTTCCTTGTCATCAACTAACCATGTCGTGTGACGAGTTCACTTCATCACTCTCCACGAACCAAGGGCATCATTGCTCACTTCCAAAAATGACGAGGGAAGCCACCGATGGTCTTAGCGAGGATGTACGGCTCACTAATGAGCGTATGTCAATGCAAGAAGACCGTCTCGGATCCATCGAGGCCGCACAAGGGATTGCTAACACTACTCTTGCTACTATTTTGGCTAGACTTGATACTTTTGGTACCTGCTGCATCTGGTGCTTCCAATCCACCTCCCCGTCGTCCAAGCAACAATTCAGCTCCACAGGGGAGGCCCCAACAGATTTAGAAGAACAGAGCGAAGAGCACGAATATGATGACACCATCGATGTGGAGGAGGCCAACCCCATCCATTACGATAATGATCGTAACCATCAACGGCCACGCTTCAATCAGCAAGGTATGCGACGTGATCCTCCACGACCAAGGGAACGAACGAGATGATGTTTTCCCTAAGGTAAATTTCAATATGCCACCTTTTGAAGGTAAATATGACCTCGATGGTTACCTTAGTTGGGAATTACTTGTGGATCAAAAATTTGCGTGCCATGATTTCCCTGAGAATAGAAGAGTTAGGGCTGCCACAAGTGAGTTCACCGATTTTGCTTCGCTTTGGTGGAGAGAACATTGCCGTGCTCATCCAAATAATATACCCACCACTTGGGAAGCCTTGAAATTGCTAATGAGGCATAGATTTGTTCCTTCATACTATGCTAGAGATTTATTGAATAAATTGCAGCGCCTTACAAGAAGGTAAGAATTCGGTGGAAGAATATTACCAAGAATTGCAAATTGGCATGTTGCGTTGTGGATTAATTGAGAATGAGGAAGCTTCTATGGCTCGCTTTCTTAGGTGGTTTAACTCGAGAAATCCAGGATATTCTAGACTATAAGGATTATAATTCGATGACTCGGTTGTTCCATCTTGCTTGCAAAGCTGAACGTGAAGTGCAGTGGTCGTCAATCAAGGGCCAAGACTAACTTTTCTGCAGGTCGAACTACGCCGTGGACACCGCGCACTTCGCTGCCCCTGGCCGGGCAGTACTACCATGCCGACCTCTTCCATCAACGTAACGGCGCCCACCACCTCAAATTCGGCACCACGACCAACGCCGACGAAAAGTGCCACACAAGCTACTACAAATAGTTCGTCGCCGCTTGGTCGCATCAACGGACGCACCAAAGATGTTCAGTGCCATCGCTGCAAGGGTTTCGGTCACATGATGAAGGAGTGTCCGAACAAGCGTGTGCTAATAATCCGTGAAGACGGCGAGTATGACTCAGCAAGTGATCTTGATGAAGAAACATATGCTTTGCTCGGCCGAACATGAAGACGGCGATCCAAATGCCGAGCACGACGAAGTGCACGTGGCGCCGTGATCTTGACCAATATTTGAGTATTATTGCACAACGCGTGTGCTTAGTGCTCAGATTGCTCGCGCCGATCCAAATCAACGCCACAACTTGTTTTACACAAAAGGCGTCATCAAGGAGCGATCCATTCGAATAATCATTGATGGTGGGAGTTGCAATAATCTAGCCAAAGCATGGACATGGTGGAGAAGCTAGCACTCTCCACTAGACCACACCCTCAGCCCTACCACATTCAATGGTTCAACAACAAATGCAAACTCAAGGTAACTCGCATGGTAAGAGTACATTTCGCTTTAGGTTCCTATCATGATTATGTTGATTGCGATGTCGCACCTATGCAAGCATGTTCTATGTTATTAGGTAGACCGTGGCAATATGATAAGGATTGTTTACATCATGGTAGAACAAATCAATACTCTTTTGTGCATAAAGAAAAGAAAATTGTGCTACACCCAATGTCGCTTTGATGCCATTGTAAAGGATGAAATCGCTAGATCTAGCAAAGAGAAAAATCGAGAGAATTCTAAGAGTGAAAATCGATTGTCACCAAAGGACTTGAACAACATAAACAGAGAGAATCTAACCTTGATTGTGCTAAGCCGAATGAGATTAAATTGAAAGGTGCTTGTTTTCTTGCAACAAAATCTGATTTGAATGAGTTGGCTGTTTGTAGGTCTACATGCTATGCTTTGGTCTGCAAAGAAATTTTGTTTTATCTAGAGGAGATGTACCTCTCTTTGCATCCTGTTCTCACTAACCTTTTGCAGGAATACAATGACATCTTTCAAAAGGACATCCCCTCACGGCTGCAGCCAATTAGAGGGATAGAGCATCAAATAGATCTCATTCCAGGCGCATCCGTGCCCACCCGAGCACCTTACAGAACCAACCCTGAAGAGACACAAGAGATACAACGCCAAGTTCACGAATTGCTTGATAAAGGGTACGTACGTTAATCTCTTTGTCCTTGTGCTGTACCTGTCTTTTTAGTACCTAAGTATGATGTAACATGGAGCATTTGTGAGGATTGTAGAGCAATTAATAATATCACCATTAGATATCGCCATCCTATTCCTCGGCTAGACGATATGCTTGATGAACTAAGTGGCTCTACTATGTTCTCTAAAGTGGATTTGGCGTAGTGGCTATCACCAGATTCGCATGAAGTTAGGAGATGAATGGAAAACAAAGCATTTAAAACTAAGTTCGGGTTATATGAGTGGTTAGTAATGCCTTTCGGGTTGACTAATGCTCCTAGCACATTCATGAGACTGATGAACGAGGTTTTACGTGTTTTCATTGGAAAATTTGTGGTAGTTTACTTCGATGATATCTTGATTTATAGCAAATCTTTAGAGGATCATCTTGAACATCTACGTGCTGTTTTTAATGCTTTACGCGATGCACGCTTATTTGGTAACCTTGAGAAGTGCACCTTTTGCACGGATCGAGTATCTTTTCTTGGCTATGTTGTTACTCCACAGGAATTGAAGTTGACCAAGCCAAGGTTGAAGCAATACAGAGTTGGCCGACTCTAACACGGTCACACAAAGTAAGTTTTCTAGGACTTGCTGGATTCTATCGTCGTTTTGTGAAGGACTTCAGCACCATCGCTGCACTCCATGAATGAGCTCACCAAGAAGGGTGTACCTTTTGCTTGGGGCAAGCCGCAGGAAGATGCCTTCAACATTCTCGAAAGCTAAGTTAACCCATGCACCCTTACTCCAGCCTTCCAGACTTTTCTAAGACTTTTGAACTAGAATGTGATGCTAGTGGAATTGGTTTGGGTGGTGTTCTGTTACAAGAAGGAAAACACATTGCTTATTTTAGTGAGAAATTGAGTGGGCCAAGTTTTAATTATTCTACTTATGATAATGAGTTATATGCGCTAGTTCGAACTTTAGAAACATGGCAACATTATTTATGGCCCAAGGAATTTGTTATACATTCGGATCATGAATCTTTAAAACATATTAGAAGTCAAGCTAAACTGAACCGTAGACATGCAAAGTGGGTTGAATTCATTGAGTCATTTCCTTATGTCATCAAACACAAACAGGGAAAGGATAATGTCATTCTTGATGCTTTGTCTAGGAGATATACCATGCTCTCACAACTTGACTTCAAAATTTTTGGTTTGGAAAACGATTAAAGAGCAATATGTGCATGATGATGATTTCAAAAATGTGTTGCTCAATTGTAAAGAGGGAAAAACTTGGAACAAATTTGTCCTCAATAATGGGTTTGTGTTTAGAGCAAACAAACTATGTATTCCAGCTAGTTCTCGTTTGCTTGTTATTGCTCCAGAAGCGCATGGAGGAGGATTGATGGGACACTTTGGTGTGAAAAGGACGGAGGACATACTCGCTACCCATTTCTTTTGGCCCGAGAATGAGACGAGACGTGGAACGTTTCATCGCCGCTGTTCTACATGTCAACAAGCTAAGTCACGACTTAATCCCCATGGTTTATACATGCCTCGCCTGCTCCTAACGTGCCTTGGGAGGATATTTCTATGGACTTTGTTTTAGGACTCCCTAGAACAAAGAAGGGAGGGATAGTATCTTTGTCGTTGTGGATAGATTTTCTAAAATGGCACACTTCATACCTTGTCACAAAAGCGATGACGCTACCAACATTCTTGACTTATTCTTTCGTGAAATTGTTCGCTTACATGGTGTGCCTAACACAATAGTTTCAGATCGTGACACTAAATTCTTAAGCCACTTTTGGAGAACTTTGTGGGGTAAATTGGGAACTAAACTTTTATTTTCTACTACTTGTCATCCCCAAACTGATGGACAAACTGAGGTCGTTAATCGAACTTTATCTACTATGCTTAGGGCTGTTTTGAAAAAGAACATTAAATTGTGGGAAGAATGTTTGCCTCATATTGAGTTTGCTTATAATCGGTCTATGCATTCTACTACTAAGATGTGCCCTTTTGAGATTGTATATGGATTTGTACCTCATGCTCCAATTGATTTGTTACCTCTACCATTTTCGGCGAAATTGAATCTTGATGCTAAACAACGTGCTGATTTGATTATGAAACTGCATGAGACAACTAAAGAAAACATAGAACGCATGAATGCTAAATATAAACTTGCTGGTAGTAAGGGAAGGAAACATGTAACTTTTAAACCAGGCGATTTAGTTTGGTTGCATTTGCGAAAAGATCGATTCCCAGAATTAAGAAAATCTAAGTTGATGCCGCGAGCTGATGGTCCTTTCAAAGTATTGGCAAAGATTAACGATAGTGCATACAAGCTTGAATTGCCTGCAGATTTTGGGGTTAGTCCCACATTCAACATTACCGATTTGAAACCATACTTGGGAGAGGATGATGAACTTGAGTCGAGGACGACTCAAATGCAAGAAGGGGAGGATGATGAGGACATCACTACCATGGATACGGCCATACTTACAAACCCAATGGAAACCAACAATATCATACAAGGGCCAATTACTCGAGCTCGGGCACGACAATTCAATTACCAGGTGAATGCGTTCCTCGGGTTGCATACAGATAATTTAATGAATGGAATGCTATTTAATCCTCGTGATGATTTTATTGTCCTTAGGAACCAAGGAGAAGGACTTCCAAACATCAAGCATGAAGCCAATTCTTCCGGTGCACAAGTTATACTTGGATTCGGCCCCCAGGACAGCACCAACTTAAAATGACCATAACTTTTGATCCACAAGGGTGTTTGGGGTCTATGAGTACTGGTTTGAAAGGTTTCGACGTCCTCTTTCCAACGGATCCGACCCCATCCCCAAATTCCGTCCGAGTCAACGGGAATCTGCAAAACAATTGGCGTCACTTTTCCAAATCGAGAAGACGTGGGCTTTGGGCCTTGTAATAGAGTTGTAGTTGGTATTCTACTGCTTTGGACGTGTTTCCCACGCCCCTACCTCTTATAAATAGCCAGACATCGGCTCCTTAGGGTTTTGGGTTTTATTTGATTAGTTTAGCCAAGTGCAAACTTGATCCTGCGAGTTGTCTTTGGCCGACCACCTTGTCAAGATCGTCAATAAGACTCCACTTTGTTTTGCTTGCAGTTTTTATCCGCAATTTCAGATTGCTTATCCTATTGTTCTTGCTTGTTCTTCGGTTGCTTGCAAGAATTGAACCTCGTGTTCAGGTTGATCGTGCCTACGGCAAGATCAATAACCCGCTGGAGTTGGTTTAGCGATTGCTAAGGCGCATCGTCGTCGTACGGTGTAGTCGGATCGTCAAAGTCGACTCTAACAAATCGATCGTGTGTTTCTCATCGAAAGATCGGGACACCCATATTGCCATCACGGCTCCATCACTTTTCCCCCTTCCATCCCGAAGATGGAGGGTGCCTATCACTCGCTTCCAGTCACCTCGGTGATGGAATCACGAGGTAGGACTTACTCAAACGAATGACCCCGGACTAGTCATAACGGTTCTCACCGCCCCTACCGGAATAGTTATGACTTAACTCACCGGCCAGCCATGAAAATATGCCATGCATGCAAAATGGACAGTAACGTATTCATAAATAGAATATTGCATATCAACGTATGGCCTCTCAACATGTAAGACCGTGATCAACAATCAACGGTAACCTTTCAAAGACATGGCATGAATCCTTTATCAACAACAAGCATTTTAATCATAGCATGAGGACCCCATATCATCGACATTATTTCAATCATGGCCTAAGGACATCCTATCCATTATAACATGTAATTCCATGGCATGGCAAGACAACATGTTAACTATTCCAAATACCATCAATCAATTCTAGCAAAGACGTATAACATAAAACCACGCAAAACACTTGCCTTCACCCACGAGTAACGGAGTGACGAGAGGTTGAGGGCACTCCCGGAGGCACACCACCTGCAAACACGTGCCACTCACTCAAATTGGGTCCACAATACAGTACACAAATAAATCCCACTACCCGACTTCGCATACAACTCCTAAAATCAGAAAACAGCAAATCTGTCCCTTCGGGACAGCGGACTTCCAATGGGCATAACTTCTGTTCTAGGACTCCAAATTGAATAAACAAGTACATCCCCGCATAGCTTAGGAAATTTCCCAACTTTTTCTAGTTATAGGGAAAGACTAATTCGGACTCTAATGTTGTTTAATCTAACGTTGAACACGAACTGTCCCAATCTCGTCACAGATTTGACAGCGCTCGGTAAAACAGCCATAACTTCTAAACGGCTGGGCGGAATTTCAATTTCTTTATATGCACGGAAATATAAGGAAATTATCTACAACTTCCTAAAAGTCCGTACGGTCAGAGTCATTTGGATTCCAATTTGGAGTTAATTGTGTTTGGATTTAATTCTTCGAGCCGTTTCATTATAGTTTTTGCCCAAAAATCCTAATTCGTGTTGCGGCTAGAATTTCCTAGCAACCGTAGCTCCTAAACTTTCTTTAGCTATCCTAGAACTTAACACAAAAGTTTCCGGGAAGAAATTCCAAGTTTCTGAGCGTTTCGCAGAAAGTTGCCGCTTTTTTAGCCCGGGCGGCAGTACCGTCGGCTTTAGGCCTGTACTGCCGGCCAAGGCGACCGGGCAGGGGGCAGAAGCCCTCGCTACTGCCCGTTGCCCAGCCACCTCACCTATTTCTAGGAGGTTCCTTACTCCCTCCTCCCCCAGCCGACTCCCTCTCCGTCACATGCCCTCACTCTCCCTCTCTAGCTCACTCACTCCCTCTCCCTCTGTCAAGGCCCCCACTTTCAAACATTCTGGGACATCCGGAGTATCCGGATTAAATCTTCGAAGTGTCCGGACATAACCCGGAATGTCTGGATAAAATGACCGGAGTATCCGGATTAGCTCGCCCGAACACCCCAACCCGGAGTATCCGGACTAAATGTCCGAAGTGTCCGGGGTATTCGGAATTTATTTTTACCGAAGACCCTAACCCGGAGTCTCCGGGTTAATTGTCTGGAGAGTTCGGACTTATCGGGGGTTTTGTATAAAATCCGGTTTCTCTTGGTCCCTCACTCATTCTTCCCTTGCCTTTTGTTCCCCACCCCGTGTGAGCTCTCCTCCACCCCCAAGCACGTCTCCTGATGAGGACATCACTACCATGGATACGGCCATACTTACAAACCCAATGGAAACCAACAATATCATACAAGGGCCAATTACTCGAGCTCGGGCACGACAATTCAATTACCAGGTGAATGCGTTCCTCGGGTTGCATACAGATAATTTAATGAATGGAATGCTATTTAATCCTCGTGATGATTTTATTGTCCTTAGGAACCAAGGAGAAGGACTTCCAAACATCAAGCATGAAGCCAATTCTTCCGGTGCACAAGTTATACTTGGATTCGGCCCCCGGGACAGCACCAACTTAAAATGACCATAACTTTTGATCCACAAGGGTGTTTGGGGTCTATGAGTACTGGTTTGAAAGGTTTCGACGTCCTCTTTCCAACGGATCCGACCCCATCCCCAAATTCCGTCCGAGTCAACGGGAATCTGCAAAACAATTGGCGTCACTTTTCCAAATCGAGAAGACGTGGGCTTTGGGCCTTGTAATAGAGTTGTAGTTGGTATTCTACTGTTTTGGACGTGTTTCCCACGCCCCTACCTCTTATAAATAGCCAGACATCGGCTCCTTAGGGTTTTGGGTTTTATTTGATTAGTTTAGCCAAGTGCAAACTTGATCCTGCGAGTTGTCTTTGGACAGACCACCTTGTCAAGATCGTCAATAAGACTCCACTTTGTTTTGCTTGCAATTTTTATCCGCAATTTCAGATTGCTTATCCTATTGTTCTTGCTTGTTCTTCGATTTGCTTGCAGGAATTGAACCTCGTGTTCAGGTTGATCGTGCCTACGGCAAGATCAATAACCCGCTGGAGTTGGTTTAGCGATTGCTAAGGCGCATCGTCGTAAATGCGGTGTAGTCGGATCGTCAAAGTCGACTCTAACAAATCGATCGTGTGTTTCTCATCGAAAGATCGGGACACCCATATTGCCATCACGGCTCCATCAAGTGGTATCGAGCAAACCAGGTTGCTCGGTGAGAATTCTTTACCCTAGATTAGTAGATTGATATCTTTCCTATAGTCCAGAGAAGCGCCATCGATTGGATCTCCCATACCAAAACAATTTGAGCCTCGCAATTTCCTTTCCAAAGATAATCGCATTATTGAATTTTTGGTTGCATCGCCGTGTCGAGTTGTTGAATTCTAGTCTAGTTGGAGTCCAGTCAAGAAATTTTTGTCTCCCACAGCGGTTTCGAGTTGTGTTCGTGTCGAAGTTGTTTTCCGCTTCGGTCTCGAACTGTTTAAAAAAGGAAAAAAGAAAAAAAGAAAAGGTGTTCGGACCAAGTTTTCTTTTCATCCGATCGTCGCCGCTTGATCGTCGCCCACTTGGTCGTCCGACGGTTGCCCTCTGTTAGCCGATCGTCGCCCCGATCGTCGCCGCCGATCGTCGCCTCCGATCGTCGCCCACCTGATAGCCCATCGTCGCTCGATCGTCGCTGCCGATCGTCGCCTGATCGTCGCCGCCGATCGTCGCCACTGAGCAGCCCATCGTCGCTCGATCGTCGCCCGATCGTCGCCACTGATAGCCCATCGTCGCTCGATCGTCGCCTCCCGATAGCCGATCGTCGCCCACCTGGTCACACGATCGTCACACGATCGTCTTCCGCCGCATAGCACTTGAAAGAAAACGAGTGGATCGTTCCAAAAAAAAAAAAAAAAAAAAAAAAAAAAAAAAAAGAGTCTGGAACAGATCCGAAAATTTTTATGTGCTAAATCTGTTTTCAGAAGATCCCCAATCTTTTGAGATAGTTCCCTTCTTTCGCGAATTTTTTTCGCGCTGATTTTTTTTTTTTTTCTTTCATCTGGCCGTGGAATCAGACTGCCGCCGATCGCAGCTTTTGAGTCACGATCCTTGCTAGCCTAGAGTCAAGAACTAGTGACTAGACGTTGAACAATTCTTCAATTTTGCATTCACCGATTGGATTATTGCTAACCTTTTGCTACTAAATTAAGCCTGTCCAAGCTCCACTTTCTACCCGTACAGTGCGCTCGATCCCTTGGCAATCGCTCTACACAAACTTCGGAGAACCTTTGACAACGCTAACGGCCGACAACGCCTGCTGCATTGTAAGAACTTGTAAGAACTTGGGTCATAGGCTTGAGCGCTTGAGAGACTTGCCACCTAGTAGTTGATAGGAACATTATACTTGTGGTTTTTGTTTCCTTGTCATCAACTAACCATGTCAGGTGACGAGAGTTCACTTCATCACTCTCCACGAACCAAGGGCATCATTGCTCACTTCCAAAAGATGACGAGGGAAGCCACCGATGGTCTTAGCGAGGATGTACGGCTCACTAATGAGCGTATGTCAATGCAAGAAGACCGTCTCAGATCCATCGAGGCCGCACAAGGGATTGCTAACACTACTCTTGCTACTATTTTGGCTAGACTTGATACTTTTGCATTTGCTGCATCTGGTGCTTCCAATCCACCTCCCGTCGTCCAAGCAACAATTCAGCTCCACAGGAGGCCCCAACAGATTTAGAAGAAACGAGCGAAGAGCACGAATATGATGACACCACTGATGTGGAGGAGGCCAACCCCATCCATTACGATAATGATCGTAACCATCAACGGCTACGCTTCAATCAGCAAGGTATGCGACGTGATCCTCCACGACCAAGGGAACGAGAACGAGATGATGTTTTCCCTAAGGTAAATTTCAATATGCCACCTTTTGAAGGTAAATATGACCACGATGGTTACCTTAGTTGGGAATTACTTGTGGATCAAAAATTTGCGTGCCATGATTTCCCGAGAATAGAAGAGTTAGGGCTGCCACAAGTGAGTTCACTGATTTTGCTTCTGTTTGGTGGAGAGAACATTGCCGTGCTCATCCAAATAATATACCCACCACTTGGGAAGCCTTGAAATTGCTAATGAGGCATAGATTTGTTCCTTCATACTATGCTAGAGATTTATTGAATAAATTGCAGCGCCTACTGACAAGGTAAGAATTCGGTGGAAGAATATTACCAAGAATTGCAAATTGGCATGTTGCGTTGTGGATTAATTGAGAATGAGGAAGCTTCTATGGCTCGTTTCTTAGGTGGTTTAACTCGAGAAATCCAGGATATTCTAGACTATAAGGATTATAATTCGATGACTCGGTTGTTCCATCTTGCTTGCAAAGCTGAACGTGAAGTGCATGGTCGTCAATCAAGGGCCAAGACTAACTTTTCTGCAGGTCGAACTACTTCGTGGACACCGCTCACCCCTGCTGCCCTCGCCGGCGATACTACCATGCCGACCTCTTCCATCAACGTAACGGCGCCCACCACCTCAAATTCGGCACCACGACCAACGCCGACGAAAAGTGCCACACAAGCTACTACAAATAGTTCGTCGTCCGCTTTGGCCGTCATCAACGGACGCACTAAAGATGTTCGGTGCCATCGCTGCAAGGGTTTCGGTCACATGATGAAGGAGTGTCCGAACAAGCGTGTGCTAATAATCCGTGAAGACGGCGAGTATGACTCAGCAAGTGATCTTGATGAAGAAACATATGCTTTGCTCGCTGAACATGAAGACGGCGATCCAAATGCCGAGCACGACGAAGTGCACGTGAGCGCTGGTGATGCTGACCAATATTTGAGTATTATTGCACAACGTGTGCTTAGTGCTCAGATTGCTCGCGCCGATCCAAATCAACGCCACAACTTATTTTACACAAAAGGCGTCATCCAGGAGCGATCCATTCGAATAATCATTGATGGTGGGAGTTGCAATAATCTAGCCAGCATGGACATGGTGGAGAAGCTAGCACTCTCCACTAGACCACACCCTCAGCCCTACCACATTCAATGGTTCAACAACAAATGCAAACTCAAGGTAACTCGCATGGTAAGAGTACATTTCGCTTTAGGTTCCTATCATGATTATGTTGATTGCGATGTCGTACCTATGCAAGCATGTTCTATGTTATTAGGTAGACCGTGGCAATATGATAAGGATTGTTTACATCATGGTAGAACAAATCAATACTCTTTTGTGCATAAAGAAAAGAAAATTGTGCTACACCCAATGTCGCTTTGATGCCATTGTAAAGGATGAAATCGCTAGATCTAGCAAAGAGAAAAATCGAGAGAATTCTAAGAGTGAAAATCAGATTGTCACCAAAGGACTTGAACAACATAAACAGAGAGAATCTAACCTTGATTGTGCTAAGCCGAATGAGATTAAATTGAAAGGTGCTTGTTTTCTTGCAACAAAATCTGATTTGAATGAGTTGGCTGTTTGTAGGTCTACATGCTATGCTTTGGTCTGCAAAGAAACTTTGTTTTCTCTAGAGGAGATGTCCCTCTCTTTGCCTCCTGTTGTCACTAACCTTTCGCAGAATACACCGACATCTTTCCAAAGGACATCCCTCAGGGCTGCCGCCAATTAGAGGGATTGAGCATCAAATTGATCTCATTCCAGGGCATCCTTGCCCAACCGAGCACCTTACGAACCAACCCTGAAGAGACACAAGAGATACAACGCCAAGTTCACGAATTGCTTGATAAAGGGTACGACGTGAATCTCTTAGTCCTTGTCTGTACCAGTCATTTTAGTACCTAAGAAAGATGGAACATGGCGCATGTGTGTGGATTGTAGAGCAATTAATAATATCACCATTAGATATCGCCATCCTATTCCTCGGTTAGACGATATGCTTGATGAACTAAGTGGCTCTACTATGTTCTCTAAAGTGGATTTGGCGTAGTGGCTATCACCAGATTCGCATGAAGTTAGGAGATGAATGGAAAACAGCCTTTAAAACTAAGTTCGGGTTATATGAGTGGTTAGTAATGCCTTTCGGGTTGACTAATGCTCCTAGCACATTCATGAGACTCGATGAACGAGGTTTTACGTGTTTTCATTGGAAAATTTGTGGTAGTTTACTTGATGATATCTTGATTTATAGCAAATCTTTAGAGGATCATCTTGAACATCTACGTCTTTGTTTTTAATGCTTTACGCGATGCACGCTTATTTGGTAACCTTGAGAAGTGCACCTTTTGCACGGATCGAGTATCTTTTCTTGGCTATGTTGTTACTCCACAGGAATTGAAGTTGACCAAGCCAAGGTTGAAGCAATACAGAGTTGGCCGACTCCTAACACGGTCACACAGTGCGAAGTTTTCTAGGACTTGCTTTGGATTCTATCGTCGTTTTGTGAAGGACTTCAGCACCATCGCTGCACCCATGAATGAGCTCACCAAGAAGGGTGTACCTTTGCTTGGGGCAAGCCGCAGGAAGATGCCTTCAACATTCCGAAAGCTAAGTTAACCCATGCACCCTTACTCCGGCTTCGGACTTTTCTAAGACTTTTGAACTAGAATGTGATGCTAGTGGAATTGGTTTGGGTGGTGTTCTGTTACAAGAAGGAAAACACATTGCTTATTTTAGTGAGAAATTGAGTGGGCCAAGTTTGAATTATTCTACTTATGATAAGGAGTTATATGCGCTAGTTCGAACTTTAGAAACATGGCAACATTATTTATGGCCCAAGGAATTTGTTATACATTCGGATCATGAATCGTTAAAACATATTAGAAGTCAAGCTAAACTGAACCGTAGACATGCAAAGTGGGTTGAATTCATTGAGTCATTTCCTTATGTCATCAAACACAAACAGGAAAGGATAATGTCATTCTTGATGCTTTGTCTAGGAGATATACCATGCTCTCACAACTTGACTTCAAAATTTTTGGTTTGGAAACGATTAAAGAGCAATATGTGCATGATGATGATTTCAAAAATGTGTTGCTCAATTGTAAAGAGGGAAAAACTTGGAACAAATTTGTCCTCAATAATGGGTTTGTGTTTAGAGCAAACAAACTATGTATTCCAGCTAGTTCTGTTCGTTTGTTATTGCTCCAGAAGCGCATGGAGGAGGATTGATGGGACACTTTGGTGTGAAAAGGACGGAGGACATACTCGCTACCCATTTCTTTTGGCCCGAGAATGAGACGAGACGTGGAACGTTTCATCGCCGCTGTTCTACATGTCAACAAGCTAAGTCACGACTTAATCCCCATGGTTTATACATGCCTCTGCACATTCCTAACGTGCCTTGGGAGGATATTTCTATGGACTTTGTTTTAGGACTCCCTAGAACAAAGAAGGGGAGGGATAGTATCTTTGTCATTGTGGATAGATTTTCTAAAATGGCACACTTCATACCTTGTCACAAAAGCGATGACGCTACCATCATTGCTGACTTATTCTTTCGTGAAATTGTTCGCTTACATGGTGTGCCTAACACAATAGTTTCAGATCGTGACACTAAATTCTTAAGCCACTTTTGGAGAACTTTGTGGGGTAAATTGGGAACTAAACTTTTATTTTCTACTACTTGTCATCCCCAAACTGATGGACAAACTGAGGTCGTTAATCGAACTTTATCTACTATGCTTAGGGCTGTTTTGAAAAAGAACATTAAATTGTGGGAAGAATGTTTGCCTCATATTGAGTTTGCTTATAATCGGTCTATGCATTCTACTACTAAGATGTGTCCTTTTGAGATTGTATATGGATTTGTACCTCATGCTCCAATTGATTTGTTACCTCTACCATTTTCGGAGAAATTGAATCTTGATGCTAAACAACGTGCTGATTTGATTATGAAACTGCATGAGACAACTAAAGAAAACATAGAACGCATGAATGCTAAATATAAACTTGCTGGTAGTAAGGGAAGGAAACATGTAACTTTTGAACCAGGCGATTTAGTTTGGTTGCATTTGCGAAAAGATCGATTCCTGCACTAAGAAAATCTAAGTTGATGCCGCGAGCTGATGGTCCTTTCAAAGTATTGGCAAAGATTAATGATAATGCATACAAGCTTGAATTGCTGCAGATTTTGGGGTTAGTCCCACATTCAACATTACCGATTTGAAACCATACTTGGGAGAGGATGATGAACTTGAGTCGAGGACGACTCAAATGCAAGAAGGGGAGGATGATGAGGACATCACTACCATGGATACGGCCATACTTACAAACCCAATGGAAACCAACAATATCATACAAGGGCCAATTACTCGAGCTCGGGCACGACAATTCAATTACCAGGTGAATCGTTCCTCGGGTTGCATACAGATAATTTAATGAATGGAATGCTATTTAATCCTCGTGATGATTTTATTGTCCTTAGGAACCAAGGAGAAGGACTTCCAAACATCAAGCATGAAGCCAATTCTTCCGGTGCACAAGTTATACTTGGATTCGGCCCCCGGGACAGCACCAACTTAAAATGACCATAACTTTTGATCCACAAGGGTGTTTGGGGTCTATGAGTACTGGTTTGAAAGGTTTCGACGTCCTCTTTCCAACGGATCCGACCCCATCCCCAAATTCCGTCCGAGTCAACGGGAATCTGCAAAACAATTGGCGTCACTTTTCCAAATCGAGAAGACGTGGGCTTTGGGCCTTGTAATAGAGTTGTAGTTGGTATTCTACTGTTTTGGACGTGTTTCCCACGCCCTACCTCTTATAAATAGCCAGACATCGGCTCCTTAGGGTTTTGGGTTTTATTTGATTAGTTTAGCCAAGTGCAAACTTGATCCTGCGAGTTGCCGACTGACCACCTTGTCAAGATCGTCAATAAGACTCCACTTTGTTTTGCTTGCAATTTTATCCGCAATTTCAGATTGCTTATCCTATTGTTCTTGCTTGTTCTTGATTTGCTTGCAGGAATTGAACCTCGTGTTCAGGTTGATCGTGCCTACGGCAAGATCAATAACTACCGGAGTTGGTTTAGCGATTGCTAAGGCGCATCGTCGTCGTACGGTGTAGTCGGATCGTCAAAGTCGACTCTAACAAATCGATCGTGTGTTTCTCATCGAAAGATCGGGACACCCATATTGCCATCACGGCTCCATCACCAGTGACTCCCCTCTGGCCGGTGAGCTCCCGTGGCTCCTTCCCAGCGGCATCCTCACTCCGGTGACCTCAAGACCCCCTCCCCTCCAAGCCGGCGTCCCCTTCCTCCTTCCCGGCTTCCTCTTCCTCTCCTTCATCCTCCTCGAAGGTGAGGCCTCTTCTTGGAGTTTGTTCGTGGGTTCTTGGGTTCTAGGATTTCCATGGGGTTGGATTGGGGTTAGGTTTGAAGATTGGGTGTTGGGGGTAAGCCTTGGGGTGTTAGGGTTTTTGGTGGGTGGCTAGACTTTTCGAGTTGGTTAGGGCAATGTTGGGTATTAGGGTTGTAGATCGGAGTTGAATGATGCCGTTCTAAGCGTCGGATTGAGTTGGGCCATGAGATACCCAATGGTGCCTCGTTTCGTCATAGTTTGGGTTAGCTTAGAGCTTCCCCGGCCTTGCCGAGTGTTGGAAAGTGGTAGATCGGGCCCCGCGGTGCCGTAAGACTTGGGAGCACCTCTGCGTTGTGTGTCATCTTCCAAGCTCTGGGCTATCCGGAGTGTCCGGCCAAATGGCCCGGAATGTCCGGGTTAGCCGGACTGTCCGGGTTCACCTGGTCTGTTCGGTGGGGGTTTTGCATTATAATTGCATTGTAATTGTTCTTTCTCATTGCATGCATCTCATTGTGCATTGTACTCGTGTAGAGAATGGGACCGCGGTGACTGATGTGACCGTGGTTGAAGGGATTGCCGATGAACAACTTGTCGTCGATCCGCCAGCAGAAGCACAAGGCAAGCACCTAAGCATATTCAACCCTGGTTGTAATTCTATTTTTGTGAATGAACTGCTTATTGGATGTTTAAGTATGCTTAGAGGTCGGGTTTGGGCCAAGTGGTGGGCGGTCCCACCGCTTGAGGATTTTCACTTTACATTCTATGGAACGTTTTGGTTATGGTTGTGTTGTGGAAAAAGATATAACTGGAGACCGGGCGGGAGAGATGGACACCTGGGTAAGGAAACTCAAGTGTGGTAGTCCCAGCTGGTTCCGTTAAGGACCGATCCGATGTTTAACTGTGGCCAAGCACAAATTGGTTGATCGCATGCCGAAAATGGGCCAGTAAAGCTATTCTTTCATCGCATGCCGTTCGATGGGGCATACACCTCATATGGTTGGGCATGGGAGAGGGCAAGGCTTAGGCCGACTCTCGAGGGCCAAGCCGGGCTTGGGCTGTTCGAGGGGGTGCTAGGTGCTCGGACCGCATGAAGATGTCCCCAACGGATTGGTATGGATGAGAGGATGGTTGACACGAGGTTCTTCGTGGCACGTGTCGTGCGGTCAATGCTTCCCTGCATGGTTAATTAAGCGATTCGAATTGCCGCGCTCTCGGATATGAGCACGCTTGGTTATCTGTTACTCCACGTAGTAATAACTTGAACTGAAGTTTGCCTTTGGGCTTGAGCTCGAAAATGTTATGAGATTATTCGCTTTGTTAATGTGATCGTTGAACTCCACTCTAGAATTAGGTGCCATTACAACTGCTTTAAATTGTGAATTTAGTAGTGGTACTAAATAAACAACAAAGTTAAGCTTTTCCGCACTTTTACCCGAAGCTTAATTCCTTTGCTACATCCAAATGCATACTCGTTGGAGTCGGTCATATATGGACCCCGGGTAAGACTTGCGAGTACCTTCCGTACTTAGGCTTACCTTTTGTGGTTTTGGCAGAGAGGATCCCGAGGTGTGAGTTTTGCCTCATCGCCTCTCGGTGACCAAGGGCACCGAGTAAAGGCTACCGCCGTCGCACACGCCCGGGAGTGTTCAGAGGCAGAACACTTCTGGCGATGTCTTACTTTTGGGTTTAGTCTGATATTTGTGCACTCTTTTGTTGTGTAGTTGTTTAACGATGTCTTATTTGCATGGAGTACTCGGTTTCCCTTGTAGTTGACTTCTGTTGTATGTCATTTACCACCTTAATTGTTCTACTCCTGTCTTGCCGGCCTTCGTGCCGTGTTGTTGTGGGTTGTGGTCGTGGGGTTTTGTCTTTGTGCCGGGGTGTTGGCTTGTCTTGGTTGGTTTTGCTTCCGCTCGTGCCTGGTTGTGGGGTCTTCGAGTTCGTTGCCCCCTTTATGCAAATTGAGATGATACGAGGCTGTAAACTGGTATGCGGGGATCTTGGGCGTGTTTGGGGTCACATACCGGGGGAATACCGGGATTGTTGTCGAGTTATTCGAAGGGTCTCATCGTCGTCTCAGTTGGGCTTGGGCGCTAACACTACGAGCGCCCTCGACGGTCCGTTGTTAGCCTCCAAATCCGATGGGGTTGACCGAGCCTTCTCACAACCCGGGGACGGTCTGGGTGGCTCCTCTCAGGGCTGGTATCAGAGCAAGGTGCATGAAGACGAACCCGAAACTTGACGACCACTTAAGGAATTGATTAGGACTGTCATAATGCATTAAGTAGAAATAGTACTTATACCCCGCCCTATGTATATGTGCAGTGAGTGTTGGTTACGTTGGAATCGTGCATTTCATGTCATGTCATGCATGTATCATGCCATTTTGTATCGAGAGCTGTGTTTTGGGTGTGTTCGACTTGTTGGACTCCATGGCGGAGTGTTGCAGTCTAGTTGGGTTTAGTCCGGGGGTTTTACCAAGTTAAAGACATGTCCTTCTCCGTGGGGTCTAACTCTTGTTGTCTGACTTGATTGACGACAGCATGAGGACCCGTGGAACTGCGAGAGGTGATGATGGCGCTGGACGATCGCAGCCTGGCCGTGGCGACCCGCCTCCTCCTCCCAACCTGTTGGATGTTCTGATGCGGTCGGAGCAGAACCAGCAGACCACCAACCGCATTCTGGAGATGCTTGTCCAGAATCAAGCTGCTCCAGGTGGCCGCGGTGAAGGGCGAGGCCGACCCAATGGCTACCTGGATTTCCTGCACACTCAGCCGCCGACGTTCTCCCGGGCCAATGACCCGTTGGAGGCTGATGATTGGCTGCGCACCATGGAGCATAAGTTTGCGCTCATACATTGCGAGGATCTTCAGAAGGCTCCATTCGCGGCGCAGCAGCTTCAGGGCCCAGCTGGTGCATGGTGGGCCAACTTTCTGGTGATGCAGCCCGCCGGTCATCAGGTGATGTGGGCGGAATTCCGTGAGGCTTTTCGGGCGTACCACATCCCGAAAGGACTCATGGACATCAAGAAGCAGCAGTTCCTTGCCCTCAAGCAGTTGAGCAAGTCGGTGATGGATTACTCACGAGAGTTCAACTACTTGGCTCAATATGCGCCGGAGGAAGTCGACACCGATTAGAAGAAGCAGGATCGCTTCATGAGTGGACTGACGGCCAAGATGCAGGATAAGCTCTCTGTTTGTGACTTCGCCGACTTCAACGCTTTGGTGAGTCGGGCGATCACCGTGGAGCACAAGATGAGGAGCCATCAAGATGAGAAGAAGCGGAAGAGGGCGGTTCAGTACTCAGCTGGTGGCAGTTCACAGCGGGCCCGGGTTGCTTTTCCACCGTCGAGGGCCCCTGTTTCTGTGCCTTCCCTACCGGCTGGAGTGGCTCGTCCTCCGGTTGCTGCTCTTCGACTTCCGCTGCCACAGCCCGGAGTGCGAGTGGTGACGAACTCTGAACCGGGCCCCTATTACAACTGTGGGCATGTGGGGCACTTCATCCGCGACTGTCCCTTCCCAAGGAGGGGCAACACTCCCAACGCCCTGAGACCTCAAGGTGTGACTGCACCACCTCCACTTCCTGCGCCGACCCAGGGCCGAGTCAACTATGTGGATGCTGAAGCGATCCCTGAGGGCGCCACTGTGGTGACTGGTACGTTGTGCATTGAGGGACATGCTGCTAGGGTGTTATTTGACTCGGGGGCTTCCCATTCTTTCATTAGCAAAGACTTTGCCATGCAACACCAAATAAAAGTGAGTTGTGGCCGTGCCTCATTCCTAATTGAAGCACCGGGTTCTAAGATTGTTGCAAATCAAGTGGTCCAGAAGGCCACTATGCAAATCCAAGGGGTTCTTTTCCGTGTCAACTTGCTGCTCCTCGATCTTCGTGGAATAGATGTCATCTTGGGCATGAACTGGCTCACACGGCAGCAGGCTATCCTCGATTGTTCTCATCGCTCCATCTCGCTCAAGGGACCCAAGGGCGACTTGCTGACTCTACTCCTGGATGATGGCAAGACCGCTCTTTACTCCTTGAATAGCGTCGAAGTTGAAGAATTAGAGTCCATTCCCGTGATTTCGGAGTACCCGGATGTGTTCCCAGCGGAACTGCCAGGGATGCCACTGTTGGGGAACGCGGTATGTTACTCTAGCACAAATTAAAAATTCTACCGCAAACCAGAAAAGCTACTCGCAAGAAAGGGATCATAGATCTATTACCACTAGACGCGCAGTTGCGGAATCCTTCGCACGTCGTTGTAGTGGATCGTTCTCGGCGTGGATCGTCCTCGCCGTGATCCGTCCTCGCCGTGGATCGTCCTCGCCGTGGATCGTCCTCGCTGCGGATCGTCGCTGCGGATCGTCCTCGCCACGGATCGTCCTCGCTGCGGATCGTCCTCTCCACGCCGCAGTAGCAGCAGCGTCACCACAGCAGTCCACACATCCGGGGATGGAACGCCGTGCGTCGGTGTGCAAGCACCGGGTCGCTCGGCAGGGGCAACGAGAGGAGGTGGCTAGGGTTTCTGGCGAAACACCTCTAAACCGCACGAAAGTCTGTTCTGCGTCCAGCCTCCTCCCCTCCTTATATAGCCACGAGGTGAAACCCTAGGCAGTCAGGGCCCATCTACGCGCTAAGCCCACGAGGTCCATTAATTACGGATCCAATCCGAATTGATGCGTCCCAGCCCATTAAGTGTGTGGCCCTGTAGGTTCATGCGCATTTGGACGTGGATTCGGAAAACCCTTTTCTAATCCAATAGTCGGTAGCGGCTCCTTGCAGAGCATGCCAACTCCCAAACGCATATGATTAAAGTACTGATGTAATAATCCCTTTGCCAAACTATATCAAGATCGAACTCAAGGCGAGAAGCATGTCATCCTTTGACAGTTCAATCCATCTCTCGTATTCGTGATATATTAATAAGTTGTGATTAACTTCTCAATCACGGCATGGCCATGCACTTCCTTAATCATATCACACGAGTGGCCTAGACATATATCTCCGTTACATTGGAGTGGCAAATTCCATCTCGACTGCTCACTTCCCTCTACATGTTTCATAGTAAACATGAAAGCTACCTTTATAACTATCCGGTTAGGAAATAGTGTTTGGTAACCCCAAGGTAAACTATTACACATGTGGGGAATATGACAATCTCAGGTCTAAGGATCATACATTTACTATGTATGAGATACACTAATGACACATAAGAACGTAACATTCTCGCAGTGTCCTATTGTGGGTCTATCTAACCCATGTTCTTCAACATGCGTCCACAATGTATTGATGATATCTCCATATCCCATGATCTATGAAACATGATCATCAAACAATACATGTGCTGATCTATTCATCGTTGTCCTATACGATGATATCCGATCAGAGATATTTATCGAATTATATCAATAAGTAAAGAGCTTCATAAACAAGTCACACACTTGTTGATCAAAACAATGATATACATTCATTGGACCAATAATCATATTATTATCCATAAACATAGTCATGTTACAATCATCCATATGATTGCCTCAAGGGCATAACACTAACAGCCACCGGATCGGGACATTGAGTTCGTAGTGGAGCTTCAGCCCAGGACTGCTCCCGTGTCCAAGCAGCCGTATAGAATGCCACCCAATGAATTGGCCGAACTGAAGACTCAGCTGAAGGAACTGATGGACAAGGGGTTCATTCGCCCGAGCTCCTCACCTTGGGGCTGCTCGGCTCTCTTTGTGACCAAGAAGGACGGCTCTCTTCGACTCTGTGTTGATTATCGACCGCTGAATGCCATCACGGTCAAGAACAAATACCCTCTGCCTCGGATCGATATCCTGTTTGATCAGCTTGCTGGTGCACGGGTATTTTCTAAAATTGATTTGAGGCTCGGGTACCATCAAATCAAGATTCGAGCCGAGGATGTCCCGAAGACAGCCTTCTCCACCCGATATGGATTATATGAGTACACCGTCAAGTCGTTCGGTCTGACGAATGCACCGGCGTACTTCATGTACCTCATGAACTCTATCTTCATGGAAGCGCTTGATTCCTTTGTGGTCATCTTTATTGATGACATTCTAGTCTATTCAGCTAATGAGGAAGAGCATGCCAGGCATCTTCACATTGTTCTCGGAAGACTTCGGGAACATCGCCTTTATGCCAAGTTTAGTAAGTGCAAGTTTTGGCTAAAGGAGGTATCTTTCTTGGGGCACGTCCTCTCTGAGCAAGGTGTTGCTGTCGACCCAAGCAAAGTACAGGATGTCCTCAAATGGGAGCAACCCAAGACAGTCACCGAGATTCGTAGTTTTCTTGGGCTTGCAGGCTATTACCGCCGGTTCATTCAAGACTTCTCAAAGATTGTGTAGGATCGAAGTATACGAATATAGCAATCAGAGGGGGGTGAATGATTGTGCAGAAGCTAAAATCGAATTCTTGATCTACTGGAAGAACACCCCAACTCGGATTCAAAAGATTGCCTCGTAATCAACAAAAAAGATTGACAGACGCTTGGTAAAATGAGAATTCCCAGAGATCCAACCGTCGAAACGATCTAAAATTTGGACACAAGAAACTATATTCCAATACGAATCAAACCCAAAAAGAATCAGCTCGATCAGACTTATGGATCAAAAGTTATGAGCTTCGCAAGCTTGCTGATCCAGAACTTGACGAGAATTGATCTAACGTAAACTTGAAAGTTTTAACAGAACCGACAAAAGTTTAATCAACTAGACTTTGAGGAACTCTAAATCAATACCCTAGAAAGGTTTTTCATGGATCAAATCAAGATGACACTCAAGGATCAAAAACCAATCTAGATTTAGAGCAAGCATGCAAACAAGAACCAAGACAGAAAAACACTGTAGCAACGTGGTTACTGTAGCACGCAAAAATCTTGAAAGAATTGATCTTTATTTCTTTTGTCTAAAGTACTCTCATCAAAAGAGTACAAACCCTAAAACTTGCTCAAGGCTTGATGCCCTTCAACAGGAGACAACCCCTCCTATTTAAAGGACCAACCCACAAGTAGTCCTGAATACAATTCCTATTCCCTAGAAGGAATCTGTATCCAACACAACTCTACTTGGCCCAACCTGGCCGAGTACAACTCTTGCACGCGTATGGCAACCCTACCATACACACGTGACTAACACTTTGCACGCGTATGGCCACCTGCCATACTCACGTGACTAACACTTTGCACGCGAATGACCTCCTGCCATTCTCACGTGACTAACCATTTTTCATGTGCACCATTCTCTTAGCCCGAACGTCCTGCATGACATCCTTGACCGCCAAGACCTCAGTTCCTCCTGAACCTAGTCCCGAACCTCAGTTCCTCCATGAACCTAGTTCCGGTCCCGTCATCGACCACGTTCGTCTTCAAGCAATACCTGCACATGAACAAACCACAAAACAATTCCGAGCACAAGTCCACGACTTGACTCACATCAATCCATGCAAATACTCACACGAGCATTGCATAAAGTCCACTTCAAAACAAGCATCATGAAATTCTCACCAATTTCATAATCTCAAGGTCAAACCAAAAACTCAATTCCAAGTTTGCTCAAAACCCTAATCGAGCAAAAACGCATTCACGACGGACCAAAAAATATGGTCCAGCGTACATGTGAAAAACTTACTGTTTTTAAGAACTTGGTCCCGCGCAAAAACCTTCAGAAGCACATTTACGGCATACCAAAAAATTTGGTCTGTCGTTCATGGAAAAAACGAGGTCGCCAAAAAACATGTGTATGACAGACCAAAAAATTTGGTTTGTCATACATGGGAAAAACGAGGTCGCCAAAAGCATGTGTATGACAGACCAAAAAATTTGGTCCGTCATACATGCGAAAAACGGGATTTCTTGGACAAGCGTAAAAACATCAAAATCACGTTTATGGCGGACCAAAAAATTTGGTCCGTCATACATGGGAAAAATGAGGTCGCCAAAAGCATGTGTATGACAGACCAAAAAATTTGGTCCGTCATACAAGGGAAAAACGCGATTTCTTGAACAAGAGTAAAAGCATCAAAATCACGTTTATGACAGACCAAAACGTTTGGTCCGTCATATATGCGAGACTCATTGTTTTTGAATGTTTGGTCTGGCGCAAATGCAAAGTCTCTGTTTTTGGATGTTTGAATGTTTGGTCCTTCATGCAAGCAATTTTGCAAGATTAATCCTAACCAATTTTTCAGCACAAGATCAAGCCAATTTTTCATCACATGATTCACAGATTGCCAAGCCTATGACGGGGCTACTGAAGAAAGGCGCCGAGTTCAAATGGTCAGCGGGCTGTGAGCAAGCATTTCAGACTCTGAAACGGCGCCTCACTACCGCTCTTGTCCTCACACAACCGGACATCCACAAACCGTTTGATGTGTATTGCGATGCATCAGGCACCGGCCTTGGCTGTGTGCTCATGCAAGAAAGCCGGGTTGTCGCCTATGCGTCTCGACAATTGAAGCATCATGAAGAGCACTACCCCACTCATTATTTGGAGCTTGCAGCAGTGGGCCATGCTTTAAAAATCTAGCGCCACTATCTCCTGGGGAACAAGTGCAACATCTACACCGATCACAAAAGTCTTAAGTACATCTTCACTCAGGCAGACCTGAACATGAGGCAGCGAAGGTGGCTCGAGTTGATCAAGGACTACGATCTGGAAGTCCATTACCACCCGGGGAAAGCCAATGTGGTGGCTGACGCATTAAGTCGCAAGGCTCTATGCAATTGTCTCACTCTTCAATCCCGGAGTGCCACTCTTTGTGAGGAGTTTCAGAAGCTCAACCTGGTGATGGTTGAAGAAGGTTCCTTAGCTAACCTAGAGTTGAATTCCACGCTATTGGATCAAATTAGGGAAGCACAAAAAGGGGACAGTGACGTTGCCGAAATATGCAGCAAACTGAGTTCTGGCCAAGCCACTGACTTCCACCTTGATCACCGTGGAACTTTATGGTTCGGTGAGCGCTTGGTCGTCCCCGAGAACCAAGAATTGCGAAGGAAGGTTCTTGATGAAGCCCACAACTCTTTGCTCACGATCCATCCGGGCAAGAACAAAATGTACCAAGACTTGAAGCCGAGATTCTGGTGGACTCGCATGAAGCGTGACATTGCTCGCTATGTGGCTGAGTGCGATGTCTGCAAAAGAGTGAAGGCTGAACACCTTAAGCCAGCTGGTACTCTTCAGCCATTGCCCATTCCAAGTTGGAAGTGGGAAGACATCAGCATGGATTTCATCACCGGGCTGCCAACGACTTCTTCGGGTCATGACTCGATCTGGGTTATAGTCGACCGATTAATGAAGTCCGCTCATTTCCTAGCTGTCCGCACCACCTATCCAACCAAGAGGTACGCGGAAGTGTACACCTCCTGGATTGTGTGCCTTCATGGAGAGTGCCGAAGAGAATAGTTTCAGACCGAGGCTCTCAGTTTGTTTCCCGGTTCTGGAGAAGTCTGCATGAGGCCTTGGGCACTAAGCTACTCCACAGCTCAGCGTATCATCCGCAGGCCGATGGTCAGACCGAGAGGGTCAATCAGATCCTCGAGGATATGTTGAGGGCTTGTGTCTTATCCTATGGGAAGAAGTGGGATGAATGTCTTCCCTATGCTGAGTTCGCTTACAACAACAGCTACCAAACCAGAATCAAAATGTTCCCTTTTGAGGCACTGTATGGTCGTAGCTGCCGAGCACCCCTCAACTGGTCTGAGAGTGGGGAACGTTCGTTTCTAGGGCCTGAATTGGTCATTGAGGCAGAAGGAAAGGTGAAGACCATCCAAGAAAACTTGAGGATAGCACAATCACAGCAGAAGAGCTATGCTGATCGCCGTAGGAGACCCCTCTCCTTCAATGTTGGTGATTATGTCTACCTGAAGGTGTCTCCTCTTCGGGCACCCGTCGATTTGGGATCAAGGGAAAATTGGCACCTCGTTACATCGGACCATTCCGGATTCTTGAGAAGCGTGGGCATGTGGCGTATCAGCTGGAGCTTCCTCCCTCTCTGGCAATGATCCACAACGTCTTCCACATATCGCAATTGAAGAAGTGCCTCCGTACTCCGTTTGAGTCACTGGAAGTGGATGAACTCGAAGTTCCACCGGAGCCTGATCTGTCTTACCAAGAACATCCTATTCGAGTTTTGGAAGAAGCTGAACGCAAGACCCGTCGACGGACTCTCAAGTTCTACAAGATTCAGTGGAGCAATCATACCGAAGACGAAGCCACTTGGGAACCCGAAGATCATTGGAAGACCGGGTATCCCGAGTTCTTCCGTACTAGGTGAGTACAAGCGTACAGTTTTTCCGCAAATTGCAGGCGTATCAATTGGTGCGTGACCGTACTGTTCGTCCGTGTTCTATCCTGTCTATGCGTCGGTTCTGAATCTCGGGGCGAGATTCCTTTAAGGGGGAAGGGTGTCAAGGCCCCACTTTCAAACAATCTGGGACATCCGGAGTATCCGGATGAAACCTCCGGAGTGTCCAGACAAAACCCGGAATGTCCGGATAAAATGTCCGGAGTATCCGGATTAGCTCGCCCGAACACCCCAACCCGGAGTATCCGGACTAAATGTCCGGAGTGTCTGGGGTATTCGGAATTTATTTTTACCGAAGACCCTAACCCGGAGTCTCTGGGTTAATTGTCCGGAGAGTCCGGACTTATCGGGGGTTTTGTATAAAATCCGGTTTCTCTTGGTCCCTCACTCATTCTTCCCTTGCCTTTTGTTCCCCACCCCGTGTGAGCTCTCCTCCACCCCCAAGCACGTCTCCGGCGACTCCCCTCCGGCCGGTGAGCTCCCGTGGCTCCTTCCCGGCGGCATCCTCACTCCGGTGAGCTCAAGACCCCCCCTCCAAGCCGGCGTCCCCTTCCTCCTTCCCGGCTTCCTCTTCCTCTCCTTCATCCTCCTCGAAGGTGAGGCCTCTTCTTGGAGTTTGTTCATGGGTTCTTGGGTTCTAGGATTTCCATGGGGTTGGATTGGGGTTAGGTTTGAAGATTGGGTGTTGGGGGTAAGCCTTGGGGTGTTAGGGTTTTTGGTGGGTGGCTAGACTTTTCGAGTTGGTTAGGGCAATGTTGGGTATTAGGGTTGTAGATCGGGGTTGGATGATGCCGTTCTAAGCGTCGGATTGAGTTGGGCCATGAGCTACCCAATGGTGCCTCGTTTCGTCGTGGTTTGGGTTAGCTTAGAGCTTCCCCGGCCTTGCCGAGTGTCGGAAAGTGGTAGATCGGGCCCCGCGGTGCCGTAAGGCTTGGGAGCACCTCCGCGTTGTGTGTCATCTTCCAAGCTCTGGGCCATCCGGAGTGTCCGGCCAAATGGCCCGGAATGTCCGGGTTAGCCGAATTGTCCGGATATTAAACCCGGACTATCCGGGTTCACCTGGTCTGTTCGGTGGGGGTTTTGCATTATAATTGCATTGTAATTGTTCTTTCGCATTGCATGCATCTCATTGTGCATTATACTCGTGTAGAGAACGAGACCGCGGTGACTGACATGACCGTGGTTGAAGGGATTGCCGACGAACAACTTGTTGTCGATCCGCTAGCAGAAGCACAAGGCAAGCACCTAAGCATATTCAACCCTGGTTGTAATTCTATTTTTGTGAATGAACTGCTTATTGGATGTTTAAGTATGCATTAGGAGTTTAATTGTGGGAATAGGGCTAGATCCTACTTGTTGCATGTGCCATCCTTGTTACTTGTTGAACACCTCCTTTGGAGCTGTATTATGGGTATTAACTGTGTCGTGCTTAGTATGCTTAGAGGTCGGGTTTGGGCCAAGTGGTGGGCGGTCCCACCGCTTGAGGATTTTCACTTTACATTCTATGGAACGTTTTGGTTATGGTTGTGTTGTGGAAAAAGATATAACTGGAGACCGGGCGGGAAAGATGGACACCTGGGTAAGGAAACTCAAGTGTGGTAGTCCCGGCTGGTTCCGTTAAGGACCGATCCGATGTTTAACTGTGGCCGAGCACAAATTGGTTGATCGCATGCCGGAAATGGGCCGGTAAAGCTATTCTTTCATCGCATGCCGTTCGATGGGGCATACACCTCATGTGGTTGGGCGTGGGAGAGGGTGAGGCTTAGGCCGACTCTCGAGGGCCAAGCCGAGCTTGGGCCGCTCGAGGGGGTGCTAGGTGCTCGGACCGCATGAAGATGTCCCCAACGGATTGGTATGGATGAGAGGATGGTTGACACAAGGTTGTTCGTGGCACGTGTCGTGCGGTCAATGCTTCCCTGCAGGGTTAATTAAGCGATTCGAATTGCCGCGCTCTCGGATATGAGCACGCTTGGTTATCTGTTACTCCACGTAGTAATAACTTGAACTGAAGTTCGCCTATGGGCTTGAGCTCGAAAATGTTATGAGATGATTCGCTTTGTTAATGTGATCGTTGAACTCCACTCTAGAATTAGGTGCCGTTACAACTGCTTTAAATTGTGAATTTAGTAGTGGTACTAAATAAACAACAAAGTTAAGCTTTTCCGCACTTTTACCCGAAGCTTAATTTCTTTGCTACATCCAAATGCATACTCGTTGGAGTCGGTCATATATGGACCCCGGGTAAGACTTACGAGTACCTTCCGTACTCAGGCTTCTGCTTTTGTGGTTTTGCAGCAGAGGATCCCGCGGGGTGTGAGTTTTGCCCCTACTGCCTCTCGGTGACCGGGTGGGGCACCGAGTAAAGGCTACCGCCATCGCACACGCCTGGGAGTGTTCAGAGGCAGAACACTTCCGGAGATGTCTTACTTTTGGGTTTAGTCTGATATTTGTGCACTCTTTTGTGGTGTAGTTGTTTAACGATGTCTTATTTGCATGGAGTACTCGGTTTCCCTTGTAGTAGTTGTATGTCGTTTACCACCTTAATTGTTCTACTCCTGTCTTGCCGGCCTTCGTGCCGTGTTGTTGTGGGTTGTGGTCGTGGGGTTTTGTCTTTGTGCCGGGGTGTTGGCTTGTCTTGGTTGGTTTTGCTTCCGCTCGTGCCTGGTTGTGGGGTCTTCGAGTTCGTTGCCCCCTTTATGCAAATTGAGATGATACGAGGCTGTAAACCGGTATGCGGGGATCTTGGGCGTGTTTGGGGTCGCATACTGGGGGAATACCGGGATTGTTGTCGAGTTATTCGAAGGGTCTCATCGTCGTCTCAATTGGGCTTTGGCGCTAACACTGCGAGCGCCCTCGGCGGTCCGTTGTTAGCCTCCAAATCCGATGGGGTTGACCGAGCCTTCTCACAACCCGGGGACGGTCTGGGCGGCTCCTCTCACCCTCTCCCTCACTCCCATGGAGGTCTCTCCCTCTCTCTTAGGCATTTTTCTCCATCTAAACCACTCTCTCCGACGTCCTTGAGCTTGAGGAGGAGCAAGACTAGGAGGAGATCATCTTCCCCAAGCCTTAGTATCATCTTGAGGTAAGTGACACAAGTTGGAATCAAACCTTCGAGATCTGAGCTCATTCCTCCATTTCCTTCTTCTTCTTCTTCTTCTTCTACTACTACTACTACTACTACTACTACTACTACTCTTCTTTCCATTAGTTGAACCCAAGAAAACCTAGTGGTGATGCTCAACTTTTAGCTAGTTGAAACCTTAGACCTAGGTTAAGTTGTTCTAGGTGTTAGGGTTTTAGTTGGTGCGAAAATCGAGTTCAAAATCCTAGTTTCTTTTTTTCGTCGGATTATTCAGTTAAATTTCGTTTTCGTAACCTTTGGAAAAGATCCTTGTAATCCTAGTTCCAAAAGCTAGGAAAATGACACTAGAATGTATTCGATGCCGTTGAAGTTCGAGTTTCACGAAAAGAATCGAGTTCGAATTCGATTCGGGTCGAAAGTCAAAATTTGGCGTGAATTAGGATTCTCGAGTTTCTCTGGTAAGAAATTAGGTCAAACAAAGTCAGAACCTTAAGTGGTTCGCGTGAATAGGTCATTACCATCGCCGAGAACCCATCCATGCAATCGCCGCAAAGTTCCGAAGTCGTTTGCGCAAAAACCCATTTTTGGAAAACCCTACCGGCCGACACTACCACTCCCACGACACCGGTAGTTAATTTCCAGAGGGTTGCCCTTTTCGAATTTTAGCAACCGGCACTACCGACACGTAACCTCTAGTACTACCGCTCCATCGGTACTACCATAATTACACCGCCGGTAGTTATTTTCCAGAGAGTTCCTTTCTAGTTTTTGGATTCAGGCACTACCGAACCCTAGTGACCGGTACTACCTGTTGGGGAACGCGGTATGCTAATCTAGCACAAATTAAAATTTCTACCGCAAACCAGAAAAGCTACTCGCAAGAAGGGATCATAGATCTATTACCACTAGACGCGCAGTTGTGGAATCCTTCGCACATCGTTGTAGTGGATCATTCTCGGCGTGGATGGTCCTCGCCGTTGATCGTCCTCACTGCGGATCGTCCTCTTCACGCCGCAGTAGCAGCAGCGTCACCACAGCAGTCCACACATCCGGGGATGGAACGCCGTGCGTCGGTGTGCAAGCACCGGGTCGTTCGGCAGGGGCAACGAGAGGAGGTGGCTAGGGTTTCTGGATAAACACCTCTAAACCGCACGAAAGTCTGTTCTGCGTCCAGCCTCCTCCCTCCTTATATAGCCACGAGGTGAAACCCTAGGTAGTCAGGGCCCATCTACGTGCTAAGCCCACGAGGTCCATTAATTACGGATCCAATCTGAATTAATGTGTCCCAGCCCATTAAGTGTATGACCCTGTAGGTTCATGCGCATTTGGACATGGATTCGGAAAACCCTTTTCTAATCCAATAGTCGGTAGTGGCTCCTTGCAGAGCATGCCAACTCCCAAACGCATATGATTAAAGTATTGATGTAATCCCTTTGCCAAACTATATGAAGATCGAACTCAAGGCGAGAAGCATGTCATCCTTTGACAGTTCAATCCATCTCTTGTATCCATGATATATTAATAAGTTGTGATTGACTTCTTAACCACGGCATGGCCATGCACTGTAACACCCCGGTATTTATTATGCCTGAATGCTACCAAACATAAGCTAAACAACATCTAAATACCACAATTAAGCATAAATTCCAGCAAAGGTGCACATGCTAAAAACCGAGATTTCGGCAGCATCTCCTTTGTTTTAACATGAATTGAAGGAGCAACAACAGTATCACAAGTTTTTTCATAATGGAAAGCATCTAAAACAGCAATAACATGTGACATAGCAACAATATAAGTCCAGGATAAAGCATGGTAAGTGATCATCACATATAATCAATCTCATAGTCTCAACTAGCAACCTACAAATCGCTATCCATTACAATACACTTGCCTCAACCACGGGCGACGGATTGGCGAGAAGTAGTAGGCCCTCCCGGGGTCACACCACCTGCACATAGGGACCACACACTCACAATCAAGCCCACAAAACAGTACGCAACCCTCATCTACCCCGACATTGCCAACTACTCGCAAAACCCGAAAACAGCGGTTCTGTCCCGTCGGGACAGCAGCCTTGCAAAAGGCATAACTTGAGTTCTGGGACTCCGAATCAATTAAACGAGTACATCCTCGCGTAGCTTAGAAAATTTCCCAACTTTTTCTAGGTATAGGGAAAGACTGATTCGGACCCTAAAGTTGTTTAATCTACAAAATACCGTGATCTGTTCCAATCACGTCACAGATTTTAACATGCTCGGTAAAACAGCCATAACTTTCAAACGGCTAAGCGGAATTTAACGTTCTTTATATCCACAGAAATATAATGAAATTATCTACAACTTCTTCAACATCCGTACGACCAAAATCGGAGTCTAAATTGGCAAAAAACTGAACCCTAGGTCGACTGCTCATGCTGTCCGAAACAGAGAACGTGACCAACTCAAGAATCCATCTAATCTAATCAAATCCAGCACCACCCATTGATCTAAAAACTTGATAAACACACTTAGAACAGTACCTAGATCAATCCCAAGGATTCCCATGGCCATACCTTTGCCCGACGCACGAAAACTGAAAGGATCTCCTCCCGGTTCGCTCCTCGCTCCAACGGATGGATTCTTGAGGTGCAGGGGTGGGGAGGCTACCCTAGGGCAGCAAGGGGTGGACGAGAGGTGGTGGAGAGGTGGGGAGCAATGGGGGCAAGGGAGGGTGTTGTTGCTCCTTCAATTCATGTTAAAACAAAGGAGATGCTGCCGAAATCTCGGTTTTTAGCATGTGTGCCTTTGCTGGAATTTATGTTTAATTGTGGTATTTAGATGTTGTTTAGCTTATGTTTGGTAGCATTCAGGCATATTAAATGCCGGGGTGTTACAGAGAACCTGTATGTGCTAGTCTATTCATTGTTGTCCCCTGTGCAGGCCTAGCAGACTGGGTTTGTAAGGTCCCTTGATCGCTATCTGCTCCGTCTCCAGGAAGAACTGTTAATTGCTCAACGTCGTATCTCTGAGTTAGAGAGCAACATGGCGCCCTTCGTTAACTACGGTTTCTTTACTAACGGGATGGTATATGGAGAGCATGATGACCTTGAGCCTGCTGAGGAGTTACCCCGTCCTTATGGATCATATCGCCGGGTTTCCCGCAACGCTAGGATGTCGGTTCGAGGCAACAACCGTCGCTGTACCATGGCTGTACGCCCCATTGCCTCTACGACTGCCATGTCGGGGCGGAATTTTCTGTTTGGCGGCCGCGAGTATGAGTTGATGTTCCCTGCAGAGTTGACTGCTTCCTCTGCAGCCCCAGGCACCTCGAATGTCCCCGCCGCGAACGGTGGTCGTGTCTAGGTTTAGATCCTTAACCTAGTAGGTAGTTGGATCTACAGCTCGCTTTTGTTGTAATTACGAGCTGGTTGAAGGAACCTTGTGTTGTAATTATCTCCGTGGAACTTGTGGTAGTTGATGGTGGTGTTGTAATTAACCCTCCCATAGTGCGAAAAGACGTGCTAAGTTACCATATGTAAATCTATCACACTTGCTATCCTTTCATTGTGATGCATGCTTTATGTCTTGTATTACTGCGTGTTGGAGATGCATGAATTTCCACAATTATTATTCAAGTCGTCTCGTTCTCGATCGCTCCTGTTGTACTTGTCACTAAGTCTTTGTGTCAACAGGTTGCCACCAAAGAGACATGCTGTCCATTCAGTGATGACCCCGGGTGCTGCTCAGGATGGCCAGGATCCAGCTGCAGCAGTGCCGAATCTGGAACATCATGATCCACCCTTGCCAAGATCCCACAGTCAGGGATCTCGTCATTCCAATGTGACAGTAGGTAATCAGGAGGCGTTGCTTAGCCATCACGACGCCCAAAATGAAGAATTACCTCCTCCTCCGTCGATGGCCCAGGTTCTTGTTATGCAGACCTGCTTGCTGGAGCGGCTGGTGCAGAATTCCGAGAACCTTGGTGCCGCTGCTCACAGTGGATTGGCAGCAATGCAACCCTAGTCACGGTTGGCTGAGTTTCAACGAACTCGCTCGCCGAACTTCTCATCAGCGACCGATCCTCTAGATGCAGACGATTGGCTTCGCGATGTCGAGGGCAAGCTCGACCTCGTGAGGTGTACTGATGAGGAAAAGGTTCAGTACGTTGCTTACTATCTCCAAGGTGCCGCAGCAGCTTGGTGGGATAGTGTTAAGGCGATTCGTCCACCCGGTCAGGTTGTGACTTGGGAGGATTTCAAGGGAGCCTTCCGTGCAGCGCACATTCCAACTAGTCTGATGGAGATAAAGAAACGGGAGTTCTATAGTCTCCGTCAGGGGTCCATGTCAGTGATGGACTACCTCCATAAATTCAACTATCTAGCCCGCTATGTTGCGGAAGAGGTCCCGAGCGAAGCCCGAAGAGTTTCCTTGTTTCGGCAGCATCTCAACGAGGAGATTCATCACTCGCTCGCACCATTTGACATTCCCAATATGCAAGTACTTGTGGACAAGGCCATTTGCGTTGAAGACAGTGGCAAAGCACTTTCGGAGAGCCGGAAGCGTAAGTGGATGGCTCGGAAATCTGCTGGTGCCAGTTCTTCGAGACCGCATCCTGGGCAGGCTGCCAGTGCCCAGACCGTGGCATCACCGCCTCCACGATTCCAGATGAGTGTTTCCCGGCCTGCTCCGTCTACGGCTCAGCCTTCTGGGCGCGGAGGACAGATTCGTGGAGGGCAGGACAGGATGGCCGCACTCACCTGCTATGCCTGCGATGAGAAAGGGCATATCTCCACTGTTTGTCCGAATAGACGTCCTGTTGCTACTCGACCTCAAGCTCCAGGTGGTCCGTTCGCCCTCAAGGTTCTGCAACCGGGCGCGGAGGACACCAAGGAGGATGCTCTGATCAGAACTCATCTCAGAGTCAAGTCCGTGGTCGTCTTAATTTGGTGAGTGCAGAAGAGGCCAGTAATGCCCTGGATGTGGTACTTGGTACGTTTCTTGTACATTCAGTGCCCACAATGGTTTTGATTGATTCAGGCGCTACACATTCCTTTATTTCTTCAAAGTTTGTTGAGAAGCAAAAATTTGAGACTAACCGATTGCGAAGTCAGATGTTAGTCTATTCTCCTGGTTCGGTTTTGCAAGCCGAGCTCATTTGTCTTAGAGTGCCCATCGTGATCAATGAGGCCCTATTCTTGGGTAATCGGATTCAGATCGATACCCTTGGACTTGATGTCATCCTTGGGATGGATTGGTTGTCCCAAAATCAAGGATGCATTGATTGCGCTAACCGTTCCATTTTTCTGGTGAATCCGGACGGAATTCAGATTGAGTATCACTCCAGTCAATTTATTGCGCCTAACGCATCTCTTCATTCTCTTTCTGTGTCGGAGATAAGTCAGGTGCCAGTGATCTGTGAGTATCCCGATGTCTTTCCTGAAGAGTTGCCGGGATTGCCTCCAGATCGAGATTTGGAGTTTGTCATAGATTTGTTGCCCGGAACAGCACCATTATCCAAACGACCTTATCGAATGCCCCCTGATGAGTTGTTGGAGTTGAAGAAACAATTCAAGGAGCAGTTGGCTAAGGGTTTTGTTCGCCCTAGTTCATCTCCTTGGGGTAGTCCGGTGCTTTTCATCAAGAAGAAAGACGGTAGTTTACGTATGTGCGTGGATTATCGATCCTTGAACGAAGTCACCATCAAGAATAAGTATCCTCTTCCCTGGATTGATGACTTGTTTGATCAATTAAGTGGGGCTCGAGACTTTTCCAAGATTGACTTGAGGCTTGGGTACTTTCAACTTAAGATTCGACCCGAAGATATCCAAAAGACTGCTTTTACTACTCGGTATGGTCTATACGAGTATACAGTGGTTTCCTTTGGACTCACCAATGCGCCAGCCACATTCATGAATCTCATGAATAAGGTATTCATGGAGTACTTGGATAAATTTGTGGTGGTGTTCATTGATGACATTCTTATCTATTCTCGGAGTGAACAAGAACATGAACTTCATCTGCATTTAGTGCTTGATAAGCTTCGTAAACATCAGCTGTATGCCAAGTTTAGTAAATGTGAGTTCTGGCTCAAAGAAGTTGCCTTCTTAGGGCATGTTCTCTTCGAAGGAGGAGTTGTAGTTGATCCCAGTAAGGTGAGAGATGTACTCGCCTGGGAACAGCCATGGACTGTTCCCAAAGTTCGAAGTTTTCTTGGATTAGCCGGGTACTATCGGCGATTCATTGAAAACTTCTCTAAAATTTCCAAGCCGATGACTGAGCTACTCAAAAAGGAGAAAAAGTTTGAGTGGTCATCAGCTTGTGAGGCTAGTTTTTAGGAGTTGAAGCAAAGACTCACAGCAGCCTCGATTATTGTCTTGTCTGATGTGCACAAGAACTTTGACGTATTCTGTGATGCCTCATGTCAGGGTCTTGGTTGTGTACTGATGCAAGAAGGAAAAGTCGTGGTGTATGCTTCACGACAACTGAAGCCTCATGAAGCCAATTACCCAACTCACGATTTAGAATTAGCTGCAGTAATTCACGTTCTTAAGTTGTGGCGTCATTATCTCATCGAAAATCGAACTGAGATATATACCGACCATAAGAGCCTGAAATACTTTTTCACTCAACCAGATCTAAACTTGAGACAGCGTCGGTGGTTGGAGCTGATCAAGGATTATGATTTGGGAATTCATTATCATCCAGGAAAGGCTAACGTGGTAGCTGATGCCCTCAGTCACAAGCTACGCACTGTTAATGCCTTGACAACCGTCTGTCAATCCCAGTTGCTGGATGAGTTTCGTAAACTCAACTTGGAGGTGGTTGAGGAAGGTTTTGTTACCGCATTGACCTTACGACCTACCCTTGAGTCTCAAATTTTGTCTGCTCAGCTTAACGATGAAGGAGTAGCTGAGATTAAGCGCAAGTTGGGAGAAAGCGCATCATCAGAGTTTTCAGAACGAGTTGATGGTCTGATCATGCGTGGACATCAAATCTATGTCCCTAATGATCAGAAGATCAAGGATTTGATCTTGAAGGAAGCTGACGAGACTCCATTGTCAATCCACCCTGGAAGTACTAAAATGTACCAGGATATCCGAAAGAAGTTTTGGTGGTCTGGTATGAAAAGAGATGCCGCTGCATACGTTGCCATTTGTGACGTGTGTCAGCGAGTTAAGGCAGAGCATCAGCGACCGGCTGGAATGCTTCAACCTTTGAAGATTCCGAAGTGGAAGTGGGATGAGGTCGGAATGGACTTCATCACTGGCCTGCCAAGATCAGCCAATGGCCATGACTCTATTTGGGTGATCGTTGACCGGTTAACCAACGTGGCTCATTTCATACCGGTACGCGTTACCTATGACGGAGCTAAGCTTGCAGAGCTCTACCTGAACCATATCGTTCGATTGCATGGAGTTCCTAAGGTCATTGTGTCTGACCGTGGATCTCAGTTCATTTCGCGGTTCTGGAAGAATCTGCTTGAACTTCTCGGGACTAAGCTGCTCTTCAGTACAGCTTACCATCCCCAGACGGATGGCCAGACTGAAAGGACAAATCAAGTCCTGGAAGATATGCTCAGAGCTTGTGCTCTTTCATATAACTCAAAGTGGGAAAAGTGCTTAGCTTTTGTTGAATTTTCTTACAATAACAGTTATCAAGCAAGCCTTCAAATGTCTCCGTTTGAAGCACTGTATGGGAGAAAATGTCAGACTCCTCTTTTCTAGTCTGAAGTTGGTGAAAGAAAGTTCTTTGGACCAACAGTGATTCAAGAATCTGAGACGCAAGTCAAGTTGATCCGCGATAGGCTAAAAGAGGCTCAATCCAGGCAAAAGAGCTATGCCGATAATCGCCGCCGTGATCTAAGCTTCGAGGTTGACGACTTCGTTTATCTCAAGGTCTTGCCTTTGCGTGGCACGAAGCGATTCCAAGTTCGCAGAAAGTTGGCGCCGAGATACGTCGGTCCGTATCGCATTCTTGCAAGGAAAGGTGAAGTAGCTTATCAGTTGGAGCTTCCACCTCAACTTGTAGATGTGCACGACGTATTCCATGTTTCTCATCTGAAGAAGTGTCTTCGAGTTCCTGCTGAACTCACTCCTCTATACACAATTGATCTTCAACCAGATCTGACTTATCGTGAATATCCAATTCGCATCCTGGATGAAGCTGAACGTCATACTCGTAATCACGTTGTCAAGATGCTTCGAGTTCAGTGGAGCAATCACACTGAAGAGGAAGCAACCTGGGAACGTGAAGATCGCCTTCGATCCGAGTTTCCATCCTTCTTTTCTGAGTCTTTGTAATCTCGAGGACGAGATTATTGTAAGGGGGTAGAACTGTAACATCCTGAGTTTTTAATTATTGATTAAATGTTAATTATCGCCTTGAGAGTCATTTGGATTCCAATTTGGAGTTAATTGTGTTTGGATTTAATTCTTCGAGCCGTCTCATTATAGTTTTTGCCCAAAAATCTTAATTCGTGTTGCGGCTAGAATTTCCTAGGAACCGTAGCTCCTAAACTTTCTTTAGCTATCCTAGAACTTAACTCAAAAGTTTCCGGGAAGAAATTCCAAGTTTCCAGCGTCGAAAAGTTGTCGCTTTGGCCAGCGGCAAGATGCTGTCGGCTTTAGGCCTCTTCGCCGGCCAAAGCGGCAGGGGGCAGAAGCCCTCGCTGCTGCCCGTTGCCCTGCCACCTCACCTATTTCTAGGAGGTTCCTTACTCCCTCCTCCCCCAGCCGACTCCCTCTCCCTCACACGCCCTCACTCTCCCTCTCTAGCTCACTCACTCCCTCTCCCTCTCCCTCACTCCCATGGAGGTCTCTCCCTCTCTCTCAGGCATTCTCTCCATCTAAATCACTCTCTCCGATGTCCTTGAGCTTGAGGAGGAGCAAGACCAGGAGGAGATCATCTTCCCCAAGCCCTAGTATCATCTTGAGGTAAGTGACATAAGTAGGAATCAAACCTTTGAGATCTGAGCTCATTCCTCCATTTCCTTCTTCTTCTTCTTCTTCTACTCTTCTTTCCATTAGTTGAACCCTAGAAAACCTAGTGGTGATGCTCAACTTTTAGCTAGTTGAATCCTTAGACCTAGGTTAAGTTGTTCTAGGAGTTAGGGTTTTAGTTGGTGCGAAAACCGAGTTCGAAATCCTAGATTCTTTTTTTCGTCGGATTATTCGGTTAAATGTCATTTTGGTAACCTTTGGAAAAGGTCCTTGTAACCCTAGTTCCAAAAGCTAGGAAAATAACACTAGAATGTATTCGATGCCGTAGAAGTTCGAGTTTCGCGAAAAGAATCGAGTTCGAATTCGATTCGGGTCGAAAGTCAAAATTTGGCGTGAATTAGGATTATCGAGTTTCTCGGGTAAGAAATTAGGTCAAACGAAGTCAGAACGTTAAGTGGTTCACGTGAATGGGTCCTTACCATCGCCGAGAACCCATCCTTGCAATCGCCGCAAAGTTCCGAAGTCGTTTGCGCAAAAACCCATTTTTGGAAAACCCTGGTCTTTCTCTGGCCGGCACTACCGACGTGGTGAGGCCGGTACTGCCGCTCCGGCCAGCACTACCGCTCCCATGACGCCGGTAGTTAATTTCCAGAGGGTTGACCTTTTCAAATTTTAGCAACCGGCTCTACCGACGTGTAACCTCCGGTACTGCCGCTCTACCGGTACTACCGTAATTACACCGCCGGTAGTTATTTTCCAGAGAGTTCCTTTCCAGTTTTTGGTTTCCGGCACTATCGACCCCTAGTGACCGGTACTACCGACCGTAGGGCGGTACTACAGGGATTTAGTACCGGTACTGCCGGGCTTCAGTTTAAAAATCTGGTTTTTGTTCGATTGTTCTTTGTCGTGTTCGCTTATTCGATGTTGTCCAATTTTAAGAGCATAATACCTTATTTTCAATGGATCTTATTCGTTTTCCCGTTATTTCTGTTTTTGCGCGTTCGATTAGACGTTGACGCCTCGGGAGCAGTTGGCGAGGATCTGGACTACAACCCCGAGAATACGTGTGACGCAGACGCAAAGCAAAAAAGCAAGCACCCCCTTTGAACATATTGAGCCTATAATTACAAATGTACTTTGTTTTCATCCAAACTATTACGCATGCAAAAGTAAGTGGTACAAATATTTAAATCGTGGGAAATGGTAGTTAGATCCAAATCTGGATGGTTTATCTCAATTGTGATATTGTCGTGTGAACCTTGTTTAACTTTAGGATAAGGTTAGACGCTATATTAAGTGTGAGTTGGGAATATAAGTCTAATAGTTGCATAAGCTTAGCCCAGCGTTAGACTGATTGAATATTGATCGGTGGACTCAGTCAATCAAAACCTTTATGAGCTATTACTGGAATTTCTGAACTGGTGATTTAAACGAAAGAATATGTTGGTAAAAAGGTGAAAAAGGAAAAGGTGAAAGGTGATTTTATGCCGGACGGATGATGGGAGGTCTCGTCTGTGCAATCCTAAGGACTGAACTTGACGCTTGTAACTGAGTCTTTCCGTACAACCACATGTGCTAGTATGGGATAGCCTGAACCCAGTACAGGAGTTGGGATTTGTTCTTGCGCCGTGGTAGGTCGAAGTAGTTGGACAGTCACCGATGTACTGGTGTTGTTCAGAATACTCCCTCACCTCACGCAGGTGTTGGAGACTTTCGTTACAACAGTGGATGCTTTGCTATGGGTAAAAGGCACGATGGAGCGCTAGCCATCGTCGGATCCGTGTGGGTGAAGCGGGTTTGGAGTTTTGGTGCCTAACTGCAAGTAATTGCGGCACTCTCACTCGGCCCGGGGGTATACTGTGTGTGTGTGTGTGAAGCCCTCACCCATAGCAAAGGGCGCACATCGCCGGGGCTGACGCAGGACTGAAAACCGACAATTGGAAACGTTTCGTCACAATCTAGCAAAACGGGTACTGCATGTATCGCGTGGCATGGTTGACATGATTGCTAGAATGTGTCATGTGGGTAAAGTGTACACTCTCTGCAGAGATTAATTAAACTAATCAATTAGCCTTGCTCACGATCACGAGCAACTCGGGTATCTGATGTCAAGTATAGCATTTTGGGTTTTATTTTTGAAAAATGAATTGGAAACGGTAGATCTTTTAAATGTTGGGTTAAAATAAGCGAAATGTTGAGTCGTTGGACTCAAGGACTGATTGGACTGGTGATTCGATCGTGCTGGTGGTGATTCTTGATGTCATTTGATGGTTAAGTTGGATATGTTGGAGGAAATTGAGTATGGTATGAAATGTACATTATGTGTTGAATTACTTTCTTTTACTAAATGCTTTGTAAACTGTAAAGTGTTTCGAATCTATTAGCCCATTGCAAATAAATTCTGCTTCATGCAAATCTGAACTAGAATAGCAACCATCTTCATTGATTAGCCTGCATTATTAATATACTTGCAAACAATAAAGTCTTGTGAGTACATACGTGTACTCACCGTTTGCTTTGAAAACTTGCGTGAGGAGCAGAAGATGCATGTGGAGACGGAGATGTCTAGGAATTCAGCGATCCAGACGCGGGTGGTGCTTTTGACGGCTAGCGAAGTGACATGCTCACCGGTTGCCTGTGGGAATGGAGGCACACCGTGGCCGCTTTACTTTCGTTTCTTTTATGCTTTTCTCTTTAGTTTACTTTAAGCCATACGGCCTTTTGTAAACAGGAACAAGTTGTAATATTATTATCTATCATTGTAATATATTACTTCTACTCTTAACTTGTGTTTGCATGGAACGATACTACCTAACATAATATGTGACACTAGCCTACTGATCCGGGGACTAGTGACAATCACATATATGCGGGAAGCTCGGATTGGAACCAATTGGATGGCATTTGACCTCATGAATCGAGTTTCGTGCCGACCAAGTGGTCTCAATCTTAGTCGGTCGTGATGCCATGATCAGTAACTATACTGGTTGCGCAATTAACCAGGCCAGCGCGTCAGTAGAGGTGGAATCACTGTATCAGGACTGGAGCCCCCACGACACCTGGCCGCATATTAAGCAAAGTGTCACTAAGTTTGTCCAGAGTTGTGAGATTTGTCAAAAAGCTAAAGTGAAGTTGCCTGGTCTTCTCCAACCACTACCGATTCCATCACAGGCTTGGACAGTGGTAAGTCTCGATTTCATTGAAGGACTGCCCCATTCCAACAGATATAATGCAATTTTGGTTGTTATTGATAAGTTTACCAAGTATGGGCATTTCATACCGTTAGCACACCCATTTACTACATTACAAGTGGCCCAAGTGTACCTTGACAATGTATACAAGCTCCATGGCATGCCTCAAATACTAATTTCAGATCGTGACAGAATTTTTACTAGCAATGTGTGGCAAGAGCTCTTCAAATTAATAGATGATCTCTTGCATATGAGTTCGGCATATCACCCTCAGTCCAATGGGCAAACAGAGAGGCTGAATCAGTGCTTGGAAGGTTACCTCTGTTGCTCAGTTCATTCCTAATCGACTCAATGGGCCAAGTGGCTTCCTCTTGCAGAATTTTGGTATAATACCTGTTATCATTTAGCTTTGGGTAAAACTCCATTTGAGGTCCTGTATGGCCACGCACCACGCCATTTTGGTATCACCGATCTGCAATCCTGTTCAGTCCCTGATCTGGAGGGTTGGCTTCAAGAAAGGGAATTATTGACACAGCTCTTACGGCAACTACTGCGAGCCCAACAACGCATGAAGGTTCAAGCTGATAAAGGTCGTTCTGAGCGCTCCTTTGAAGTGGGTGATTTGGTTTATTTGAAACTTCAACCATACATTCAGACATCTTTGGCAACCAGACATTGTCAGAAGTTGGATTTCAGATTTTTCGGCCCATACAAAATACTGCAGCGTATTGGAACGGTTGCCTACAGATTGGAGCTTCCTGCTGAAAGTAAAATACATCCCGTGGTACATGTTTCACAACTGAAGCAACACATTCCACAGGATATTCAGGTCAGCACTGACATTGCTTCAATTGGCTTCGAATCATCGATCTCTTTGATCCCAGCTGCAGTTCTGGACCTGGCATTTGTGCTTCATGGGGGAGCGACCTCGACACGTGAGTTGATCAAATGGGAAGGACTATCCGATGGTCTTACCACGTGGGAGTCAGCAGCTGATATAGTTTCCATCAGCACTAGCTTGGGGACAAGCTGTCTCTAAGGGCGGGGGAATGCCACAGGAGGACTCCAGTCGGGACGATGGGCGTCGGATGGGCTGAGTAGAGTCGTGTGGTGTAAGAGTAAGAGTTGGGCCAAGCCCATGTAATAGATCAACTCGGGTTGTAATTGAGAGGGAAGGAACGCCTGACTCAGCTCATGTATCGAACCGAGCGGAACTTTGAGAGGCGGCGAATGACAGAACCAAATTCCCAATTCCTGTTCTTCCCCTCCTCAAGACATCTCTCTCTGAACCCTTCTTCCTCTAATCTTGAGCGAAAGATCGTCACACAATGCGAGCGAAGTTCTTGTCGCATTGACTATGGTGGGGCGCATCTGTGTAGGAAAATTGGAGGAGGTTTGAGGGCAACTTGGTGTGATGGGCACTGGGAATCCCGAGCAGTTCGGTCAAAGGTGATGATAATCATATTGGTAGATTTGTTTCGAAAAGTATTTTCATAATATTATGATTTTATTGGGTTTTATAAATATATTATAATAAAAATCAGTGATCAAAACTATAATTTAAAGACCATATCGATAACCAAAATAACAACTATTTGTAATCAAAGAAAGTAATTCTTTGGGCAACACAGTAGAAATACATCATGTCATGAGAGAATATCACTTCATCATCACACAGAGTTAATTAAGAAAAGTTTGAGAAATGTAACGAGGGGCTGGCTCTTGGGACTACTCTGAACCAAGCCCATGTGACTGTGTGAGGCCCCATGAGGGATTGATCTCTCAACACATGGCGCCTAGGGTTTGATATTGAGCCAGCTCGACATGGCTCGGTTCGTGCAAGCTTGTTAAAAAATTAGCTCGGTTTGGCTCGGCTCGTTTAGCTAACGAGCTGAAAAATTCTCTCAGTTTGGTTTGGCTCGTGTAAGCTCATTAAAAAATTAGCTTGACTTCGCTTGTTAAGCTAACAAGCTGAAAAATCAACTCGATAAAAGAGCTCAAGCTACTCGTGAGTGGCTCACGAGCCACATCGGTCAAGATGAATTGAGCTAAGATAAGCCACGTGAGCTAGGTAATTAGTTAGGAGTTAAGCTAAGCTACATCGTGAGATATACATGCAATAGGAAGACCACACAAAAAATCGTAGCTAATTATCTAGCATACAAGGAAAAGATTGGTAATTGAGGCGATTCTTTATATGCCACTGAAAGTTAACCTCATCCCTTATATGCCACTCATTGTGTCACTAACATGTGGATTATGATCCCACATATTAGTGACACATTCGTGGATTTCCCCTAAATTTAATGGCATATGAGGAATTAATCCTAGGTAATTAGTGAGGAGCCGATTAACAATCCTAACAAGTCTAGTCCAATCTAATACGGTTATATGGACATACATTAATTTAAATATTCAGTTAATTAAGTCTTTTACATCAATAATCATTATAGTGAATGTTTAGTTACCGAGCCTTAACGAGCTAACGAGTAGCTCATGAGTTAGCTCAGGCTCTGCTCATTAAGATAATGAGCTAGGAAGTCGGCTCAGCTCGGCTCGTTTATTTTATAAGCCGAGTTCAAGCAACTCACGAGTTTCGAGCTTTTCTGCCGGCCCTAATGGTGCGCCATGTCTAAACCATTCATCATCTATTTTCTCCAACTTTTTTTTAGGAAAGAAAAGTTGAGCAAAAAAAGAAACACCTCTCTTGTATTTTCAAAGAATTTTTTTCTGCATAAGTTGATCAGTTGGGCGACTGCAAGAGGGTTGAGATGATAAAAGCCAGAACTTCCGCCACCGGTCCAGTGTCCCCTTCCTGGGAGTTCATCAAAAATTTTGAATGTAGTATAATTTTGTGGTCCAAAGTGACATTATAATTGGTGGGGTCTTGAATCATGCCGTTATGATCCAGATCGTAATATTTACTTTCTGTTTATGCCTTTTATGTCCCCTTCTTTACTTGAAGGCACTAGATTGGGCATCTCTTTTAACTGGAATTATAGTCATGTTATAAAAGCACATTATTAACTTGGAAAAACATGCCACGTAGCACAAATATTGAGTTCTGGATTTTTTTAATATGTCTTTTCGTAGTACCGTTGTGGGACCAAATTTACAAGCCGTGCATGAGCTTTTTATAAGGATTATCAATATACAATTGTCAGCTAAAAGAGATAATTTTAGTTGGAATCTCTATCAAAATGGATAATTTTATGTTTACTCGATGTATGCAGTTTTATTACATCAAAATATCCCAATTACAAAAAGATAACTATGGTGGATTAAAGTACCTTTAAAAATAAAAATCTTTCTATGGTACTTACATCGAGGAGTGATTTTGACGAAAGATAATCTACGTAAAAGAAATTGGACTAGTAGCAAACAATGTTGTTTTTGTCATAATGAGGAAACCACCCAACATCTCTTTTTTGACAGTCCGTTTACTCGATTTGCATAGTGTGTTGTACAGGTGGCTTCAAATCTAAATCCCTCTAATAGCATTACTCATATGTTTGGGACATAGCTAGTGGGATTGAGAAAGGAGATAAGGTCTCAATGTTTAATTGGGGTTACCGCTTTATGTTGGTCTCTTTGGCTATGTCGAAATGATGTTGTCTTTGATAAAAAAATAAATATATAATCCGTTGTAGGTTATTTATATGTGCATTAATTGGTTGCGCTCATGGTTAGTAATACAATGTTAGGAGGCTCGGAGGATGATGTCAACAGCATGCAGTTGTCTATATGCCGTGGCTAGGGACCTCTTTGTTGAGAACGGCTGAAGATTTCAAACAAGATTGTGCGCATCTTGAGTGTTTTTAATCCCCTTTAATTACTTGTTGCAAGAGTTGTTCTTTCTTAAACTTCTAAGTTTGAATTCCTACTTGACAGCATTTTTTAGTTGTAACTTTGAACTCTGTAATAATTGTTAGGTTGTGTACATCTCAGTATACAGAGGCCAGAAAATTAATATATTCATCTATTATCTAAAAAAATCAACTTGTTAGCTAAATATAAAATATGAAATTTGATGTTTAAATAATTTTTTAACATTTACTCTCAAATTCTTTCTCGCATCTCAAAATCAATGACTACTATTTGCTACTGTAGATGACTGTGTACTACAAAAATAAGTCACTGCTTTTTGCAAAGTAGAGAGGATAGATTTTGGACAGTTTTGAACCAAAAGTCTTGCTCTGTCTTGTCATGTGCAGAAGGTATAACTTTGAAATTTCGCAAATGACAAAAGCCGGCAAAGCCTAGTCCAACATGTTGCATATGCCAATTACAACCAGCGTTTCACTTTTCGTTTCGAATTCAAATTTCGACATCTCAACGGTATCAAAATTCGCAAAATTTTACTCAAAATTCGCTCAAAACTGCTCGGTTGAAAAGTCAAATGAATTTAAAATCTAGTCAAAAAAAAGCTCAAAACTTGTCGGGACCCGAATTTGCAAATTCGGATCCTCTGTGTATTCAACACTAGTCCAGGAACACGCTAGTGCACACAGTCTCAATATTGGTAAATATCACAATCATACTCAACGAAATAGTAAGGTACTTCAATTAGTTCACAAGCTGATTGCTCGACCTTAAGGTTAAGTTACAAATATACGCCACATAGAGCGAAAATTTATTAAAAGAGAAATAACAGCAGCGGAAAATAAGATAACTTCGTGGCGCCGTCCAGTATACCACAGGCAACTAAATGGGCTCGCTCCCTAGTTAAACGGTTTCTCTTGGAGCTCCTCCTCCAAAGCTGGTGTAGACTCTTCTTCAGCTGATGTTGTTTTGTGGCAAGGGTGAGTACTTGGTACTCAGCAAGTCATGCACAGGATGCAAACTAATATACTACATGTATGGCTTAGTACAAAGGAGCAGTTCATGGTATAATTGCAGTAAAACAGCATTTGATAAGTAACATAAGTAGATTCGAAAGCGGTAAAAACAAGTATAAGATCAATAACTTTTCCATGAGTTAAACAAACATCTTTCCCATTCCTAATCCACATTTCCATCAACGTCATTATTAAACCGAACCAAACCTTTCAGGTCTAAGTTATTTCCAAGAAAGTCTAACCCTTGACTGTAATTCCCGAGCAATGTCCAATGCCGCGGACACGGCTATTCGAATAGATTTTACACTCTGCAGAGGTTATGCACTTTACCCACAAGATACAGCCAAACACCACAAAGGCGAGTGTCCGTAACAAAGTCTTTCGGAAACTTCTAACAGCACAAGTGGGCCTCCCCGGTTATTGCACACTAACCCTTCCCTTAGCGAAGGCGAAGTTTAGGCCAACCAACCGTTAGATGGGTACCTGGCCGCAGCCCCGGTACGCTCCCCCGTACAACTACACAAAAGGTATAGTTGACACCCTGAGGTCCCACAGGTACGTTATTAGCAACTTAATCAACTAGGTCCGTCCCATTACAGACATGTGGTTGCACGTTTGACTCGGTTCAAAGGCTTGCAAGGTTAAGTCCTTAGGGTGACCAGAGCAAGTCTACCCGAAGAACCAAATCAACGTTCCTGGTGCCACAACTGGCCCACCCGATCATTTTTGCCACATGCCCTAGTCGAAAACTAGTTATCAAACCCCCAGTTGTTTACCACGCACCACGTGCCATCAATACCGTCATCAATAACACATGACACTCCTCAAAAACAGGTTCCATATCTCATTAAGTCAATGTTATCATGTAATTGTCAAAAACATGTTACGTGGCAAGGCTAAGCATACTACATCGGTCTATTTACCCATGTTGGCATTTTAATAAAGCCCAACTAATAATCCACAACTAGGGTGACAAGGGATCATGTGTCATAATGCAGAATTGGCATTTAACTAATTTCCCCCAAACTTAATCAAAGCATTTACTAATTAAACTAGCATGCAATAAATTAAATCAAAATAATTTCAAAATGGGAACAACATGGTCAAAGCACAACTTGCCTTCAAAGAGTACTTGTTCTTGATCTTGAGCTGGCTCCTGGGGCAACACTTCACTTTCGAAGCCCTCGGGTACTTCAACGTCTACTCGTAAAGCGCGCAAGTAGCAATAAATAAATAAACAGACAAAAAGTGTCCAAACATCCAAATGAAGTCCAAAAACAGAGAGAGCATATTTTTATGAATTTTTAGGAATTTGAATCGGCAAAATCGGAGTTGAAACGCAAAAGTTACAAGCGTTTAAAGTTTAAATAATCAATTAAATAATATTACAGAGAAAAACTTTGGTCCAAAAATTAAATAAAATTCACCATTATGTAGATCTCAATTTTATAAAAATTTAGAAATTTGAATCACTCAAATCGGAGTTAAAACGCAAAAGTTATAAGCGTTTGAAGTTTCAAAATTCAAATAAATCAATAATCCGAATTAATCCATTTATTTTTATACTGAAAAACCGAATAATGACGTAAGCATGACATCAGCGTGGATTTTGATTTTCCACTGAATTATTTTTCTATTGAAAAATCGATTTATTGCGTCAGCCGGTCCATAGACGTGGTCCACAGTTCGATTTGGGTCCACCGTGGACCCGGTCCACGAGTACATGTCTCACTGACATGTGGGCCCCATCGGATGACGTCAACGGTGACGTCATCACGCTCGGCTGAGGACGGCTGACAGCTGGGCCCCACCGTGACGTCATGGTGCGGTTCGGCTGAGCCGCTGACACGCGGGCCCCACGTGACGTCACGGCTGACGTCAGCGGCGATCGGGCGTGATCGGCCGACCGCGACGATCGATCCCAACCACGTGGCTAGATCTCGGCCGTTGATTTGAAGATCAACGGCCAGATCGAATCACGGGTTTCACGCGGCTGAAGCTTATTTCGGTCCACCTGGACCGTTCGATCTTGATCGGACGGTCAAGATCCAATCTAAAGTTACAACGTGGCTAACCCTAGCCGTACGATCTAGATCTAACGGCTGAGATCTATCCAAGCACGGTGCAGTTACGGCTACGTGGCGCGATCTAAACCATTGGATCTAGATCCAACGGTTGGAAACAGATCTAAAAACTAAAACGTGGAAAAATACCCAGGGATGACATGGACGAATCTGGGCCATCGAATCTTGATCGGACGGTGGAGAGAGCTCGAGGACGGCGATGGCTTCGCGGCGGAGCTAGCTCACCGGAGACGAAGACGACGACCACGGTAATGGTGTTGCGGAGCTCCTCCGGCAAAGTGGATGGTACCTCCCGACGTGTCTTGTCCTTGCGGTTCCGGATCTGGGCACCAACACGGCGGAGAACGGCGGACGGCGGCGGAAACGACGGAAAACCGCGGCGGAACCCTAAGTCCACTACAGCGAGCGATTGCGGCGCAACCACGGCGGCTTGAGCTCGGTGAGTTAGGGCTACGTGTGCGCACGAAAACGAGCTACACGACAGGGGTGGCGGCGCATTAAATACCCCCTCGACGTCCGTGTTATGCGTGGAAAACGAGGGCTCACGCACGGGCGGCGGCGGAATCCGAATCCAATTCGGATTGGGTGACGTGGCTCAACGTGGACCGTTGGATCAAGATCCAACAGGCACGGGGTTTGGGCTTGGGTCTGGCTTGGCGACCTGGCTGGCTCGGTCGGGTCCGGTTCGGGTGACGTGGCGCGATCGTGGCCGTTGGATCTCAATCCAACGGTCACGCGGTTAGGTTAGGTTGGGCTCGGGTTCGGCTCAAACGCGGCTCGGGTCGGACTCGAGTCTGACTCGGGTTTGGGCTCGGTCGGATGAACAGTAAAACCCGGTTTGGTTTTCCAGCGATTAAATAATCCGATTAATTTTCTGAAATTCATTTAATTCATTAAAAAATAGCAAAACCCTCAGAAAAATTCTAGAAAATATTTTGGAACATTTTGGACTCGAATAAAATATTTCCAACAAAATTTTATGTGCAAAATTAAATTCTTTAATTATTTGAAAAGGGAATAAATTCAAATAAATCCAAATAAATCCCAGAAAATTCTAAAAATTCACAAAAGTGCCAAATCTCATTAAAATTCATGAAAAGCAAAAATTGTGGTGTTACAAAACCTCCGAGCGAAATTCGTGGTTTCCAAATAAAAACCGCTCAAAAAGGCTCAAAATTCGCTCGAAAGCTCGAAAAATCAATAGCAGTTGAAAAAATGGGGGGATGTAGAAAAGTTAGGGGAAAATTGTAAAAAAATTGTTGTAAAATTTGAAAAATCCATTAAAGACCAAAAATGATATTTGAAGAATTATTTCAACAAATATTGCTACTAAATATAATTGAATAAATATTGAAACATGTAGTGTGTTGTGGAGGTGTAGTCTAAAATTCTGATTCAAATGTTGCACTTATTTGATCAACTATGATTTTTGTAGGCTGTAGCAGATCCTGTAACAATATATTTCCATTTATTTTTTTATGCATTATAGTTGATTGTTTAATACTTGCATTCGTGCTGAATATTTAGTTATGATATGGCTCTCTCTCAAAATAATAGAAAAAAATGATAGACGGTTTATCATTAGAGGTCTCATATAATTCTATATTAATTGTTGACAAGTTAAACTGGAGATTTTGATTTAGTCTAATGATCTTTTAGCAGTTTACATGTGATTTAAAAAAAACTCAGATGTACTTTCTGAATACATATCATGATTTTATGGATAGTGCCCTTCTTGCCTCATGCTGCTGGTTTTTACTAGGAAATATTGGTACTAAATATACTTCAATAAATATGACTACTAAATATATACTTCAGCAAAAATTTATACTGAATATACTTCAACAAATATTGCTACTAAATACATATAATTCAACAAATATTGCTACTAAATAAATTGAATGGCTCAAAAATATCTTCAAACTTAGTTTTTTTTAAATAATGTTCACATCAGAGGTCATAAGGCTATTAATACTAATTATAGATAAATTTTTTAAATTTTTTAAATTTGTTGAATTTAAATTTGAATTTGAGCATAATTCGAAATGGTTTTCTTTTTCGCTTGCGAGCGGTATGAACGAAATCGTTCAAAAATTTGAACCTTAATTACAACTCTCTTCTTTTCTGTTGCACAAATTGCCATCGGTATAGGAATACGTACACACAGAAGCTTTTTCTCAAAATTGCCGTGGGTTTTTGAGAAAACCATGGGTAGGTCTCATGAAGGTATTGAGATCCTCTGTAGTCACTCTCTATGTAGTTGGAGCACTGTACGTGGGTCCCACACGTCGCGGGGCCCCACATGACAGTGACACAACTGCAAAGGGAGTGACTACAGAGGATACCTTCACCTCATGAAGATCGTGCAATGTTCTTTTTTTCTTTGCTTTTTTTTCATTTAAACATATGTATCTAATCTCTAAGAAATGTAATTAATTGCTTCAAATTTTTTAAACTTCCATTAAATAACTTATTCAAAGTGAACTTGAAAACGACGACCTGCTCTAGTCCAAAGCGTCATGCATCATGCACCCTACAAACCCAAAGAATCACATCCAATTCATTATTCAACGAGTTCTCAACACTTTTGACTAGTTGTCAACGGCTAACTAATAAAGAAAAACCTAATCAGTAGCATGAAGAATCACAACGCGTTGCATCATGCATGTAACGCAATGCAAACGAAATAATTTATCTATAAAAATAACCGAAGAAAATAAGGCTCCGTTTGGCAATTTGGAACCGGGCCGTTTCTATTAGAATCTAGAAGAAACCCAGTCAAACGGATTAAAGCTCGGAAGTTTCTTCTTTTTTCACACCGAGGCCGAATCATCCTCAATCCCGTTCCACCCCGATTCATAGAATCTAGATAACTAGCCAAATGATTTCAGACAGTAATTCTGATTCTATCAAAAACGTTCCTATCAAGAATCTAAAATTATTTTGTTTTTACTGGAATCTGGAACGTACCGCTAGGAAAATGAGAGAGAGACCCCGGATGATTCGCCAAGACAAATGGTGCAAAACATGGAAGAAAAAAAGACAAAGTTATTCCCCGCTCCCCTCTTCCTCGCTTTTCAATCTTACCTCCCTTGCAATAATTTCCAGTCCCTCTCTCTCCACTCTCTTCCCCATCTCTCCACTCTCTAGATTGGAATACTTCCCAGTTTCTCCCCATTCCTAGGCAAACTCCATCATGAGAGGAGGCTCTACTCTAGCCTGGCTCTAGAGGGAGAAGACAGAGGGAGTAATACAACAGAACTCGTAGGAGAGGGAAGACAGAGGGAGTAATACAACAGAACCAAGACAGGAGAGTAGGAGAGAGAAGACAAGAAGCAAGAAGAAGAAACCCCAAGCTTGGGGGGCAATTGGTGGGCAGGAAAGGAAGCCCTTCTTCTCTTTGGATTCTTGCTTTGCCCCCTTCCATTACGCTCAATTCATTGCTTCTTCTGCAGGGCGAGAAGGCGAGGCGTTTCTTGGATTCGCCATATATATAAGCGCCGGCGGTGGAGGCAGATGGCCAGCGTTGAGGCGGCCAGGTACGCGCACAGCCCGGCGCACCACGCCGTGGCGACGCGGGACCACGCCGCCCTGCGCTGCGTGCTGGACGCGCTCCCGCGGGCGCGGAAGCCCGAGGAGATCCGGACGGAGGCGGACTCTGTCGCCGAGGAGGCGCGCACGGATGCTGTCTCGGCCGTCATCGATCGCCGCGACGTCCCCGGGCGCGAGACGCCGCTCCACGTCGCCGTCCGCCTCGGCGACGCCGCGGCGGTCGAGATGCTCATGGCGGCGGGGGCCGAGTGGAGCCTGCAGAACGAGCAGGGCTGGAGCGCGCTCCAGGAGGCCATCTGCGCGCGCGAGGAGGCGCTGGCCCACTCCATCGTGCGCCACTACCAGCCCCTCGCCTGGGCCAAGTGGTGCCGCCGCCTACCCCGCGTCGTCGCCGCCATGCGCCGGATGCGGGACTTCTACATGGAGATCACATTCCACTTCGAGAGCTCCGTCATACCCTTCATCTCCCGCATCGCGCCCTCTGACACCTACAGGGTGTGGAAGCGCGGCGCCAACCTCCGCGCTGACATGACGCTCGCCGGCTTCGATGGGTTCAAGATCCAGCGCTCTGACCAGACCATACTGTTTCTTGGTGAGGGGTCGGAGGACGGCAAGGTGCCGCCAGGGTCTCTATGCATGATAAACCACAAGGATAAGGAGGTTATGAACGCTCTGGAGGGGGCTGGTCTGCCGGCCTCGGAGGCAGAGGTCCAGCAGGATGTCACTGCGATGTCACAGACGAATATCTTCCGTCCGGGGATCGATGTCACACAAGCGGTGCTGCTTCCGGAGCTCACATGGCGGCGGCAGGAGAAGACCGAAGCGGTTGGCCCTTGGAAGGCCAAGGTGTATGATATGCACCATGTGATGGTGAGTGTCAAGTCAAGGAGGGTCCCCGGCGCGATGACGGATGAGGAATTCTTTTCAGCTTGCAATGAGAATGATACTGAGAGTGAGGGGTTCGATGATGTTCTGACCGAGGAGGAGAAGCAGCAGCTGGAAACCGCGCTTAAGACGGATCCAAATGGCCGTGGTGAAGGCCAGTCTGACGTATTTGTTGGTGCTAGACATAGTTGCGTTGAGCCAAGGGAGAGGGAGATACCAATTGAGGATTTGAGTATTTCTGGAACTGGGGAGGGTAAGCATGACAGGAGAGGTTGGTTTAGTAATTGGGGAAAGAGGGGGCAGAGTAGCAGCAAGCAGGAGGGGACGAAGAAGATGGCACCTCCAACTCCGAGGAGTTCGCTCTGTGTAGATGACAAGGTGAGCGACCTCGTCGTTGAATCTCCATCAAGTGTACAAACTAGACCAGGAAGGCATTCAGTAGATGTAGTAAGAGGGGATGAGAACAGAAAGGGCAAAGAAAGGGATTATCGAAAACCTGCTGCTCCTCCAGAGAGTGGGCATACGCGCAAAGAAAGTAGCAAAGAAAGCGAGTATAAGAAAGGTCTAAGGCCTGTTCTTTGGCTTTCTCCTAACTTTCCTCTTCGGACTGAGGAGCTCTTGCCACTTCTTGATATTCTTGCAAACAAGGTCAAGGCAATCCATCGTCTGAGGGATCTACTTACAACAAAACTGCCTCCAGAAACTTTTCCAGTCAAGGTATTGGCCCAGCATAATTGTTTTGTGATGCAAAATCTTTGCTGCAGTTCCTTTTTAGACCAAGCATACTGTTTATTTTTGGTTGCCAAGCTACAGTAATCGTGTGGTTGTTTGATTATTAGTTCAATATTGTTTGGTTTTTAATATGTTTGGTTCTAGTTATCTGTGTGCCTTATGCATGAATTCCAAGAGAGGTCTTCCTTTTCCTCTTGTACGTCAGTTCTTTCTTTATACTCTTGTATCCTGCATTGTGAAAGAAAAATAATATTGATATGACCATAAATTTTTTTGGATCAGTATTGGACTGGTAACCATGCAGGCAAGCTCTCTGGTAATAGACTAGCGTAGTAGGTAGCAAGGTAGATTTATTTGTTGAGCAGTGCTGCTTTTGCTAGTTTCATGCCATTCCTGCCATCAATGAGTATATATCTTATATCATAATCTATCAACCCCCTTTCTTTTGCTTTACTGATGACATACGGAGCAACTACCAGCTTGTCACTTGGAAGTATAAGTATCAGATTGTTGGATGTTTGATACGGGGTTGTGATGTCGCGATCAGAGAAGGATCTAAATCTCACAAATTAGTACTAGAATTTGGGGTAATTTGGGATAATTTTGAAGAAATTGAGTGAGGAATCAGAGAAGGGGATGGGAAACGAAAGAACACGAGGAGAGGAAAGCCAGAGATTCATTTCAATCGATCAATCAATACCAAGTTGCGTACAGGAAGTTGGCCTTTAAACCTCTCAAGCTCACCCTGACATATGGGCCCTGTAGTCCATAGACTATGTGTACAAACTCAATTACAATGCATCTACTACTCTCTTGACCCCACTGGTCATTCATAGCTTCTGTCCCAGTCCAGCTCTTGCACGTTTGGGGTGGCACAGCTGTGACAGGGGTGCTCGATCTCCATGACATATAGGATCAAGGATAACTTCGGATCTATGAACCCTGACAAGTACTAACTCCAACCACTGTCTCGATATGGTAACTTCCGACACGTGAAGTCGCCTAAGAACATGCTTCGATCCTCGTTTACTCGACCATGCAGAAGTAGACGTACGTGCTTCCTACAAGACACAAGGAATCACTAGAACAACGGTAATAATATTCCGATTAGCATTGTTCTAAATAACCGTAAACGGTTAACGAACGGTCACCCCACCTTTTAGTGTTTGTATGGTAAACGGCCTTTTACACGGTCTTGTGCACGGTTTTAGTACTTAAAATCAGATGATGATATACCTATTTATACAGTAACAAAATAAGCCTATCGATCCTTTGTTGTCCAAATACCTGGCTGTTTATGCCCTCCCATCGACCTATTTGTTTGCGGCTCACAAGTATGCTAAATGCTAAATTCACGTAACAAAACAGAAGGATACTAGCAACAATTTGGTACCGTCATCCAGTTGTACAAATATGTAGGCCTTTGCAGCGTGCTAGCAACAACTAGTGTTACTTGGACACCTGTGTCCAAAAACTGTTGCCGAATCAGACATCTCGAATCCGAGTTGGATTCCAACACCAGTGTCCGATTCTGAGTAGCATTTCTTGTGTCCAAAATTTTTTGCCGAATCAGTCACCCTGATTTCGAGTCGGATTTCGACTCCCGTGTCCATGTAACACTAGCAATAAATTGATCTATTTATCCAATTATACAGTACATTTTATTAAGTTGAGAAAGCAGAAGCATATGTGCAAAAAGTTTTTTTTTTTTTGTTCTAATTTGGCACAAACACAAGGGCATACAGCATGCTAGGAAAAACATGTTCTATTTATCCAACTGTACAAGTATATGAAGTATACTACTGAAGCAAGTGCTAATGTGGGTGTGACTGATACATTTATTCCTACCATCATAAGCATGTAAGGATCAGTGAATTAGAACATACATTTATTCCTACCATTGAGCCAATAAAGATAGTTGTGCTGGGAGGAAGATGGCTCACCCATATTCCACTGCAGGTTTTGCAGCAAGCAAAGGAAAGCTCTGTAGTTCTAGATTGAAAGTTTTGAGTGTAAGATACAATCTGTTTAGAATCTAAATGGTTTCTGAAAGTATTACCTAATATCTGTAGCCAAATACTTCCAACAAGTTGGGTGATCACTAGACAAACTTTAGGTTATTCAAGTAGGGTGCAGCGCATTTCAAATCATATGCATAATCTAGTACTTTCTGGCTATTGTAGGTTGTGTTTCATGTGATTCAACCTATATAACATTCTTGATCAATTAACTCATTGTTTGCTTAAAAGCTATCTTAATTCCTCTTACTCTAATGAGCGACTGCAAAATCTAATATAAAAATACCATGCTTGCATGTACATATCATTAACTTTCATCTCCTTTTGACAGCCTAATCTGTTTAAGTTTGCTTTATCTAAATCTATATTTTTTTCTTTTCGGTTGTTAACCATCTGACATGCTCTTCAAGAGAACATTAGTGGAGAATATACGCCAGCCTGTATATGTTATACCACTCGTGATGTTGTTATTTTAATTTCTAAGTCGCCTTGACTAGATGAGATCTCATAGAAGCAACTGATGCCTCACCAAATGGAGTTGTCCCCTTTTGATCCATTTTTATTGTTTCAGGTTGACAACTAACTATTGTATATTTTGCTGTGAATTTATATCTGTATTGCTGATTTTATGAAATCTCTTCTCCAAGATTGGATGCCTACCGGTGTTACTCGGACACCCGTGTCAAAATAATTTGCCGAATCGGATACCTCGAATCCAAGTTAGATTCCGACACCGTGTCCGATTCTTAGTAGGATTTCCCGCATCCAAATTTTTTTTTACCGAATTAGACACCCGAATCCAAGTCGGATTCTGACTCCTATGTCTGTGTCCGTGTAACACTGATGCCTATGCACTCACCAAATTCTAGTGCTAGATTGTCAGATTCATAGTTCTTTTGGATATATTTTTGTTTCATGATCTGATACTTTCACACTTTTTTTTTTACCAAAAGAGCGCCATAATTCAACTTTATGTATATATGCTTAGATCGTCAGATCCATAGTTCTTTTGGATATACTTTTCCGGTGAAGTATGCATTCAATCATGATGTATTTTTGATGCAATCGGATATGTTATCTGATAGTGTTGATGATAACACTTCTATTGTCAGATCCAATGATGATAGTAAAGTAGGTAACGAATGATGGAAGTAGTAGCGCTTGGCGAAATTGTTAAATGATCAGTTATCTTATTTGCCTTAGATGCCTATTAATATTGATTGAACAGTATGGTTAATGTTCTTTCTGTTGTTGCTCTTTGTTGAATTAGCATTGTTTGTTTGTTAGTGTGATGAATTGGAATTCATTAGCATGTTATTTTTTTTTTCAGGTTGCCATTCCAGTTGTACCTACAATCAGGGTGCTTGTGACATTCACAAAGTTTGAAGAGCTGCAGCCATTAGAGGAATTCACCACGCCTCCTTCCAGCCCTGGCAATGGCACGAGCGCAGCAGCACAGCCGTCTTCAAGTTCCTGGATTCAGTGGATCAAGGCTCCTTACCGCCAGAACTTCTCGACGGCACCAGGCCCTAGCAGCCGTGTGGAGGACATCCAGGATCCGTTTGCCATCCCTGCTGATTACGTGCGGACGACACCTGAAGAGAAGAAAAAGAAGACACAAGAAAATAAGAACAGGTTGAAGAAAGGTAGAAACGCTACATAGATAGATAGCATTGGCGGTTTGAGATATGTTGTGGGCGACCCAGAAATCATTAGAGGGTGCAACGCTACATAGATAGATAGCATTGGCGGTTTCAGGTATGTTGTGGGCGACCCAAAAATCATTATAAGGAGCAATACTCGGTGATATCCTCCGATCTAACAGGTTTGAGATTTGAAGATTTCGGTGGGCTTCAGGTGACCGATGTTGAATGTTAAGAAACTGTTGTAAAATATAGTCATTCACCCGCACCAATCGATAATATGCTAATACAATCACATGGACAAGAATAGGGAGTACACACAAATAGGTGGCAAAGTTCTCTTTTCTTAGATTTATTTTTCTGTACTAGGCAATGCCTAATATATAATAGAAAAACCCTAGAGATCAATTTGGATTCGCACACTAAAAGATAGAGTTCTTTTATATTGGGACAAGGATTCTATCCATATCATAACATTTCCCATTGTGTCAATATCGCGTAATGCACATCTCATTAAAAACTTCTCCCAAAATCCATTGGAAAAAAAAGATGGAGAAAAGAGTATATTGCTCTCGTACCTTTATGTGAGAAAATTTTAAGAAAACTTAATCAATGAAAAAGAACACAACTTATAATATTCAAGGTATAAATTATGATCTTCAGGATCATGTAATGGGTCATGCTTCAGGGTTTTATTTCCTCTGAACTCTTAGTAATCTTTCCAACAAGAACAAGAACTCCTCCATTGGACTAAGTATGATGAATATATGTCCATTTTAATGCAGTGCTATCTGCTGAATCCGAACTGGACACGGAGCCCGAGTTGTGGACCACTTGGAGTCCGGCTTGATTTGGCATGGAAAGGTGGAGTCCAGCTAGGGATATGGTTGCATGAAGGTGATGACACACATCAAAAAGTATGCCAACTTGGTGTAGAGGTGACCGGTTCGACTTGGCGCTAATCTAAAGCTCCGTTTGGCAACTTGGAACTAGGTCGTTTCTACTAGATTCTGAAAGAAACCCAACCAAAGAGGCTAAAGCTCGGAACGATTCTCCTCGGATCGTTTTTTCTTTTTCCACTCTGTGGCCGAATCGGTCGCAACCTTGTTCCACCCGATTCATAGAATCATACCTAAAACGTTTCTATCAAGAATCTGGAACCGCTTCCGCTTCTACAAGAATATGAAACCATACCAAACAGGGCCTAAATTGCGCCAACAAACTGAGATATGTTTGTGGCTATCCTGGTGGTGCTTCTCCCATGTTGCTTCTCCTAGGCCTGGTTTGGCATGCGATGCAGCCAGCAGGCACCGAGGATGCCGCGGTGCTTGGTTGGTGTGACACGTTGAGGCATAGTGTGGCGCAAGGCTCTAGGCCCATCACAGGCAATCGAGCAGCGTGGTCAGTTAGGCACGGCACAGACTTGGCACCTCGGTCGGGTGTGGCTGGGGTGGCAACGTCATGCGACGCCCGGCAGCTAGTGCAGCTCGGCCAGGAGGCAACAGGATGGAGGCGCGGTGCTCGGCGGCCCATGGTGATGGTGCTGCAGGTCACGGCCACGGAGATTGATTAATCTTTTTGAGTATGTTTGATTGCTTATACCAAGTGATATATGTATAAGATGATTGAAGAAAAAAGTTATCAATGTGTTTGGTTGCTTGAATGAAACCATCCCATCCTGGATCAAGTGATACAAATTTGAGGAATATTCCCCTAGATGTTGAACCATTTCGTTCACCCAAAATAATAGAACCAAATAGTACAGACCATCCCATCCCAGTCAACCAGAGGCGAAGGCACCCCCCCGGTCTGCCTAGTGCAAAAGACCCCCCGCGATGGTCTATGGCCCATACGACCATACCGCGTAGCACAGAGGTAGCCAGCAGATCAATTTGTCTTCCGCGCAGCACAGAGGCAGGTTAGTTTGTCTTCAAACCAAATCGCGACGTCGCGTGACTCCCATCAGTTCGTCTTCCGCGTCTCGGCGTATTAGTAGTTGATTTTGGGTGTCTTTTTTAAGCCCCCTCTCTGGAACTTTCTGGCTCCGCCACTGCATTCAACCTCATCCCATGAACCAAACACACTTGTGAATGTGTGCGTGCACCATGGAGTTAGTTGGTTGAGTAAGGGGGTGTTTCGCAGAGCTCCAGCTCCATCAAATTCGTGGAGTTGGTGGAGCTGAGTATTCCTAGCTTCATCAAATTCGTGGAGCTGGAGCTGTGGGTATATTAACTGATGCATCCCTCTCGGGTGCGCACCGTGCCCTTCGCGGCCCAGCCGTATGGCGCACGTGCCTCGCCCGGCGAGCGGACTGCCCAACTAGCCTAGGGGTGTGGGCCCTGGACTACGAGAGAAATACACACTTTGGCTGCCATAGCCAGGCCATAAGAGTCCCATGTGGCCCCCAAAAGACTAGCCTGATGGGGGGAGGGTTGCTCTCCCTTTTAGGGGGTGTTTGGATGAGGGGTATTTCCTTGGAAGGTTTTGGGATTTAGTTCAAATTTGAACTAAATCCCAAAACATTCTAATGAAATACCTCTAATCCAAACAGGGCCTTAAGGTGGTATTTTCTCCCCTCCACAAGCAAGGTGAGTATTTAGGTGGGTCATCTTGTTTACATTTTAGAATAAAATTATAAACTTAAATCACTTTATTTTAGTCTACAAGTTTCAACTCTGAAGTGGAGCTAGGATCTGAAGCTCTGCCAAACGGAGTCTAAGTCATACATTAATTTGTTATTTGAGTCACGTAGCTTTGTATACATGAGAATTAGTTGATGAGTTAGTTATGTGTTACGTAAAACATGCATGCAGTGTGTGCGCGCGCACGATGTGAGTATTAGGCTGCATATATCGGCTTTGAGTCAGGAGCAGGGTTTGCAATATCGTTTTTAGAGGGATTTTCGCAACCCTTGCGGTACCGATTTTCGTCGATTTTCGCACGAAAATTGCTAGAAATCGCATAAATACCCAGACGAAGCCAAAACGAGTGGAAAAATTGCAAAACCGACAAGAAACTAGCGAAAATCGTGCGATAAGCACAGAATATCGACGATATTTTGTGGAAAATCGACAGTGTGAAGGAAAACCGAGAAAATTTGAGAAAATTTTAAAAAAATAGTTAAAAAAATCTGAAAAAAATGCTAAAAATTTGTAAAATCAAGGTAAAGAAAAAACATTACAATAAATGTTATAAATACATTAAAAAATATGGAAAGAATAGGAGAATATAAATAGCACAACGATGGTAAAAAATAAAAAAATTTGGCATGACCTTTGCTATATTTTAGATAATTTCAAGTTGTAAAATAGACATTTAGCAACAATAAATAGCATTCCATGTTAATACCATTAACATATTTTACCATTCACATATTCATACATGAATCCAACATGAAAGTTTCCAATTGGCATAGCTTTATCCCAGAATAGGCATGTAGCAACTATTTTTCAATATTTCTCACCGAAAATGAAAGTTTCCAATTGGCATATAGCTTTGTCGTCCTTCCATTATCATAGAAATATCATGTTGGACCTACATGAATGCTACATTAGTAAAAATGGAGTTGCAATAAAATGAAATATACAAATAAAACATTACCTCCGGGCTACGGGTAGTATTGTCCAGTGTACACTTGGTTGGCCGTGTTGTACTCCTCAGTGGACATCATCAGCAATCCTCGTGTAGCTAACAACTCCGCCTTGTATTCGTGCCAACTTTGACCCGTCCAAGGGCTAGTCGTTTCCCACTGTTGGTACAACAAGGCATAAAAGTCAGGATCTTGCCACTCATAGACCCATCGGGTGGGAGTTTGTGCACGAGCATCCGGGATGGCGTAGTCATAGCCACCATATGAGCCATAACTCTCTTGTGTCTCTGTGGCACTGTACGAGCTACAGCTATCATGTGGTGCGGCATGGCTTTTTGTATGGTCCTTTCCTGCGGTAGTCGTCCTTTGTGATTGAGGAGCGCCATGGTCCCTGTCTTGTGTAGCATGAGTGTACTGGGACTCCCCTGTAAATTCTATAGGACGTTGTCCTTCTGAGTGGGAAGTTGGAGCGAGAGGGGTATCATCACCGGGCTTACCCCCATCGCTGTCCGACTTGGAGCTGCTATCATTGGACTCTTGGTACGGGGGGCTTCGACGGTCTCTAGGAGTGCTATCAGTCGAGTCATCACTACCAACATATGGGGGACCCTTCCCCTTTCCTTTGGATGGAGCTCTTTTTTTTGTGGAAAACCTTGTCGTAACTGTTGGGTGCTTCCTCTTCCCAGTGTGACTACCACCCACTGTCTTATCGGCCCATTCTGGGATGCTTGCAGCGCCAGTATGCTTTCGCAATGTAACAGGGTCAACCGGGTCTGTCACAATGTGCGATGGGAGGGGGGTGTCACTCTCTGTGTCCTCCTCATCAAGCAAGGAATCAGCATTGGACCTCCCTTTCTCCATCCACTGGCGGATTGGATTTTCAGCATCACACAGTGTAAGCTCCATAAGACGCTGGAATGGATCATCTGCCTCTGTGCACCTCTGATTTTCTTCAGCTTGTATTCGTAGCCGAAGATTGTAGTTAACGTACACCAACTTATGGAGCTTTTTGTATGATAAGCGGTTGCGAACCTTGGTGTGGATGAACGCAAACGTACTCCAATTGCGCTCGCACCCGCTGGAAGAAGCGCAATGCGAAACAATCCGCATGGCTAACTTCTGGAGTGTCGGTGTGTCCGAACCGAACACTCCCCACCAATGTGCTACAATTTAACAAAGAGCACAGTAAGTACCACCGAGAGTGCTATTATATTTAATATGCCAAAAAGAACATACCAGGGGAAGTTCTATTATCATGTGCCATCTTCGCAGCTAGTGCACCCGCGAACGTGCCAATCTTCCTTCGGAAAACTTCAGCTTCGAGAATACCCTGAGCAGCGCTATCAGTATCTTCAGCCAACACTTCAAACGCATCTCGTAGATTAGGCAAGAAAGTATTTGTCGTACCGTACGCATAGTGCGTCCGGGGGTTCAAGGCAGCAGCTACGTGAAGTTCAACGAAACATGTCAGTACAAGTACATCTGCAAGTATAAGCCAAGTTTTCTAAAAAAAAGAATGCATTACCGGCATTCATATAAGTATCTTGCGTTAAGTCAGCCATTCTTCGGTCCACGACTGCTATGTACTTGTTGAGTGTAGATGGAACATCATGGAATAAGCTTTCATATTCCTGCCGCATGATGTTGTACCGTAATAATACCTCGCTCAACGTAGGCACCCTGTCTTGATCAGCGAAACGCAAGAATGCATACAACGGTTCCACGGAGGAAACAACCAACCGAAGGTTATCCCACCAGTCCAAACTCGACAAATCAGAGTGTACAGACCTCCCCTCGACAGTATCAATGAAGCGCGATGATAGAAATTCCTCCAAGGCCATCCATTGCAAGAACTTGTCCTTGCGACGAAGGAAACTATCCAAAAACATATAGTTTGTTCCGAAGCGCGTAGCATTCCACTTGACCAACTCGCCCCCGATATGCTTCTTCATCATAGCATGCAACTTCGCATGGTTATATAGCCATCGACAGATTTTCCTTGCACTCTCAATGATAGAGGCATGGTCAGGAAACTCTCCAATCTGCTTAAGCATCAAATTAATCGTGTGGGCTACACAAGGTTGCCACACGATGTTGGGGTGCTCCCTTGTGATGAGTTTGGATGCCTTCTTATAGTTAGAACCATTGTCTGTGATAATCTGCACAACATTCTTCGGACCAACCTCATCAACGACTGAGGCAATTTCCTGCATCAACGAACAAAATGATCTCTTGCATTACACGATGCATACTTACAAGTGACAACAGATTTAGAAGAGCAACAATGAAAGCAAGTACCTTGCGTAAGTAGGAGGCATCCTGAGTTTGGCCCGTTGCATCAACGGACTTATGGAAGAACATAGTGCCATTGTAATATATCATGAAGTTTATAATGCTCATGCGTGTTGGCCCAGTCCAAGAATCGCACATTATTGTTACGCCATACGTAGGCCATTCCTTCTTGAACTTCGCCATCTTCTCCCGTATGTCTGATTCATTATCGTCTAAATACTTCCCGTCTATATCTCTCCCACTCGGAGATGGAACACCCTCGCCTACAAACGAAAACAACAGATAAAAATGTAAGCAATTACTCCGCATACAAATGGACACAATCGAAAGCTCACTTACCCCATTTTTGAGTTTCCCTCACAACACTAACAAAGTACGGATTGTCTGCTTTCCTTCCCGCGATACCAGCCGTGTGGAAGAATTTGGCCCAAGCTGAGCCAATAGCCTGCCTCGCATTCCTCCCCTTTTGTGACCATTGCCCAGTATCAATCCTTGTTTGCACAGGGCCACGGGCCGTACCAATGTTGTAATCCCCCACAGCCGGTCTTTCCCTTTGCGTCGAACTTCGCAACATCCTCGACAACACACCGCCACTTCCTCTAGCCCCTCTAGAGGTCCCACTACCTCCACCGTGCTCATACCTGCCACCTACCCGATTGATAAATTCTGCCTCTGCCCTGGAGGCAGCCATGGCATGCTGTAGTTGGTCCTCCTCATCAGCATCACCCGTGTACTCTGAATATGCACTTCTCCTTGGCGGGGAAGCTGCAGCTGCTTCCTTTCTAAGCCTCTCATCTATCTTTCCCTTCCTCTTATCCTTCACCCTGTCTAGGTCGCGCTGAAAGTACTCGCGAACATCCTTAGGAACTTGATTGCAATGGACAACATTCCTACCGCGCCCTTCCAAGTGGTGCTTCAGTCGGGTTGCACCGCCTCCTTTCTTCTCTTGGTGACAGTACCTGCATCGAAATCCAGTCCCGATCTTATCGCCGTGCTCCCACACAACGTCCCCCTGGTCTGACATCTGCTAATGCAGAACAACACGTAATCAACAAACATGAAATTGCAGCTACTGCTTAATTGATATGCATAATACACTCATGATCACACTAACCCTAACCCTAAATAAGATCATTTTCTATATTGCTCATTCACACAATTAATAGTTCTGAGTCTTCTACCAGCAACATTTTATATCAAACGCTAAATTAAAGTATTACACTAAGTTCTCTATACAAATATAATAATGTGCCAAAAATGGTAAGTTCTCCATCCTATTACCATATATACTGTCAAGTATTATAATACAAATATAATACATGATGATAATACATACTTTGAAGGCTACAACAAATATACTAAACTAGCTCCACCATATATACTGTCAAGTATTATAATACAAATATAATACATGATGATAATACATACTTTGAAGGCTACAACAAATATACTGAACTAGCTCCACCATATATACTGTCAAGTATTATAATACAAATATAATACATGATGATAATACATACTTTGAAGGCTACAACAAATATCTTGAACTAGCTCCACCATATATCTTTGTCAAGTATTATAATACAAATATAATACATGATGATAATACATACTTTGAAGGCTACAACAAATATACTGAACTAGCTCCACCATATATACTGTCAAGTATTATAATACAAATATAATACATGATGATAATACATACTTTGAAGGCTACAACAAATATACTGAACTAGCTCCAACAAAAACCTAAAAAAACGTGCAATTATCGCTGGTTTTACCTCGATTTTCGCTCAAATCGCTGGGAAAATCGCTGCAGCTGGAAGCTTCTCTGCCGATCTACGATTTTCACTGCAAAAGTATCAATTTTCGCCATCTCATGGTCGATTATCGCCGTTGTCCGGTCGGTTTCTGCGTCGCCGTCGCCTGGATCCGGCCGGAGCACAGAGAAGGGAAAGGGGAAGGCTGAGTGGAGCTCAATGATTGTGTTGGTGCTGTCGGAAGCCAGAAGAAAAGCATTAAAATCTTGCTCCTATTTGGTGGGCCAAGCAGGCTAATGGGCCTTGAAGCCCAGTACTGTGGAGCTACAGTGCATTTTCTTTTTTTTCCCTTTGTTTTCCTTTTTACTTCATTCGTTTTTAGCTAAAAAACATGTTAAAAAATATGTGATTCATCCTAAATGTCAAAACATTGTCAGTACTATTTTTAGGGCTATTATGGTTAATTTTTTGCAAAATTTTCAAAATTTTCAAATTTGAATTTCAAACCGGACGATTTTCCTCTCGGTTTTTGGGATCGTATCACAGCGATACATGCGATAATCGCGATTATCGAGCGATAATCGACGATTTCTGAAACCCTGGTCAGGAGGAGTTTGGCTGGAAGAAAAGAAAAAGAAAGAAAAGAGAGTAAAGAAAAGCGGGTGGATTTGGATTTTTATTTTCAAAACTAATTTTTGGTCGCATGCGGTTAGGAAGTTGCCTGCAACAAATTTATTCATTTTTGACATTATGGTAAAAAAATTTGTAATCGGTTCCATTTAATTATGCATAGTTTTTAGAAGTGCATGTTGCATTTAAATCTTAACCATCACATATTCATACATGCATGTATTAAAAATTAATATGTTGACATATATAGCTACCCATTAAGTCTTAAACTGTTAAGTAGTTATTGCTTTGCTCTATATGAATAATTCGTCCATTGGAGCGAAATATTAACTGATGGTCGGTGAATGTTGGAATTATTTAGTTTAGAAGATTGCTTGATCCTAGGCCAACATTGTTGGTATCACACATAAATTAGTTAGAGGGTCTTATATATTAAAATTGTGAGAATCTCCACTCAAGTTAGTTTGGTAGCTACAAATTGTCAATGTATAGAATTACTAGTCTCATAAAATGATGATCAGTTTAGGCATTTATAATGCATCGGTAAGACTTATTCTTCCTAATTTAAGTGGTACTTAATTAAAATAACTTGATCCTAGTAGTATGTATATGGCTAAATTAGTGCTTAGCATATGAGGTTAATTTGATAGAAATTGGTATCCACATATTTAATCGGTAGTGGTGTGCCATTTAAGCAACGCATGTGCAATTAGATTTAATACCTTAAATGATAGTTAGATGGGTTTTATGTTATGAGAGAGAGAGAGAGAGAGGAAAATGAAAGCATACTACTGGGAGTATGTACTCCCTACTTCCTGTATATTAACTGATCTTACACAGGTGGAAGCATATTCCATAAACGGAAGTTGTTAACTGATTCCTCCTGATTAGGAAGTTGTTTTCAACCAAATAGAGGTAAGGAGTACATACACCTGGGAGTACAAGATAGGCTTCATATTTGAAATACTACCGAGAGTAATTACTCCCATATTTGAAATACTACCCAAACGAACTTGAAATACTTCTTTATCACTTTGGATACACTCATATACTAATTATAAGATATTCCAATGAGATCCACATGAAAAAATTGCAAGGGAGTACATAGTTTTTAGCGCATTTTACAAATACCTTCATATACGCACATAAAAAGGAGTATGTCTAAAAAGTGTACATACCACCTTTGAAAAAATGTAAATACCACATAGATGATCTTACATACTTGTATACTACGCGTACATACCCTCCGTCGCGCGAGATACTCCCTACGTTGTGAGACACGACATAAGGAGTAATTACTCCCGGGAGTAGAAAAGAGGCTTCCTATATATATGCATATATATATATACATACATACATGGGGGCATATTCAGTGCAAACCCCCTTTACCGTGAAAACTCCGTGAAAACCACGTGTAAAAATTTTGAAAAATTCTCAAAAAATTCTCATACGTAGGGGAGGTGATGTTCTACAACTCTGTAAAATTTGAAGACCAAACTCAATCGCATTTGAAAGATATGAAAAAGACAAATTCAGTATGAATAGTGATTTTTCACTGTTTAGCACTATTCATTTTGCAATTTGTCTTTTTCATATCTTCCAAATGCGATTGAGTTTGGTTTTCAAATTTTACAGGGTTGTAGAACATCACCTCCCCTATGTATGGTAATTTTTTTAGAATTTTTCAAAACTTTTACACGTGGTTTTCACGGAGTTTTCACGGTAAGGAAGGTTTGCACTGAATATGTCCCCTACATACATATATATATATATGCATACATACATACATATATATATATGTATGTATATATATATATGCATATACATACCCTCCATCGCGCGAGATACTCCCTACGTTATGAGATACGACATAGGGAATAAACTCCCGGGAGTAGAAAAGAGGCTTCCTATATATATATATATATATATATATATATATATATATATGTGTGTGTGTGTGTGTGTGTGTGTGTGTGTGTGTGTGTGTGTGTGTGTACACATACATACATATATATATATATGTATATGTACATATACATACACATATGACTAAATGGATGTGTTGTAGGTTGATTATAAATTGGATTAGAGAGTCATATAAATTGGAGGATGAATTGTAGGTGCTAGGATATTAGATCACTTACACCATTAGAGAAGGTCTATGCCTTTATTTTGGATTGATAAATGTATGATTATGAGTTAGATATGATGGTATGGATATGACTAAATGGATGTGTTATATGCATGGTGATCCAATAAAGTGAGCATAGGTATGAATGATCGGTAGGCTATTAGTTAGTGAATAAGTGGTCTAGAAGCCTCATGTGAATATAACATGGTTGTTTATGTCCATATTTGTGGAATTTTGATAGTATGATTATTGGAATGGATCATAGTCGTGTATAATTAATTTAGTGAGTCTATGCATAGTGAGCAACCTAGGTGGATCTGGTGTAGTTAGTCATGCAAATCAAATATATTAGTATATTTTAATAAGTTATCATGTCAAGCAAATAATATAACTTGCATAGGAGGTGTTTGTTTATTGAGTGGTTAATCTAGGAAATTGGAGTTTGCTCTCACATCCATCTCGCATGCATCCTTCTCATATGCATCATCCTCACATGAATAACCTCTTATATAAATACTTGTATAAATGTTGTTTGTACCAAAGGATTAGTAACTTCGGATTTGTTTGCTTGTATGTATGTTGATGTTGGAGTGTATGCACGAATCGTGGGACCATGTGAGAGGTTCTAGACTAGGCGACGTAATTAATACTCTGATCAACCAAAGCAAGACCAAGTGTTCAACAAGCAAGGAAAGTACCCTCCTTTAATCATTTTGATTCCATATTTTATGGTGTCTATTTTGTTTTTGTCAAACTATTATGCATGCGTGTAATTTTCGTAAAGTTGCTATATATATTGTGGGAATTGATAGTTGTATTGCTAAGATTGTAGGATTTCCTTAATTATATTGACATAAGAACCTTGTTAAACCCAAAGATAGGTTTAGACATTCTATGAAATGTTAAATGGGTATAATCGTGTAATAACTGCATTTGCTTATTCATGCTATAGAAGTGAAAAGGATGGATAAGCTAGTTGATTAAATTTTAGAATATATTGAACATGATTCTTTTATTGATATTATGATAAAAATGAAAATAAAATTATGATTTAGACACGAGCGAGATATATTTATAACTGGTTGTGCAAGGGATGGACTTGCATGTGTGAGGGATGGACTTACACGTAGATAGGGAGAGATCCTCACCTGAGTCAACCTAAGGACCGAAAAACTATCAACTAAGTCAATTTGTGCAACCACATGTGCTAGTATGGGATAGCCTTAACTTAGTAAAGTAGCTGGAGTTTAGCCTTGCATTTTGGTAGGACGAAGTAGTAAGGACAAACTGGGTGTATGGTGTCGTGCGTAGGTGCTCCGTTCACCGAGGTGTTAGGACTAAAGCATTCCAATACAATGGTGTATGCCTTGCTTTGGGGGTAAAGGACATGAGGGCGTGTAAACCATCGTTAGTACTGTGTGTACAAGCCGAATTTCCACTGCCATAGCAAGGGTTAAACATCACCGGAGCTAGTGCAAGACTAGGCTCTAGCGAATTGAACAGTTTCATCACAATCTAGCAAAACGGGTACGGTATGTATCGCGTGGCATGGTTGACATGATTGCTAGAATGTATCATTTGGATAAAGTGTACACTCTTTGTAGAGATTTAAATCTAATTAATTAGCTGTGCTCACGGTCAAGAGCAACTTGAGGAAATAATGTCAAGTACAGCTTTGTTTTTTGGAAGATTTTGCAAAGTATGCTTTATCGGGTTGGTGTTGTTCTGTCGGGACCCGAATTTGCAAATCCGGACCCTCTGTGTATTCAGCACTAGTCCAGGATCACGCTAGTGCACACAGTCTCAACATCGGTATATATCACAATCATACTCAACGAAATAGTAAAGTGCTTTATTAAAAGGGAAATATAACGGTTGCTCGACCTTATGGTCAAGTTACAAAATTACGCCTCGCAGGGCTAAAGTCTTACTCGAATAAATTTGCAGCGGAATATAAAGAAAAACGCGTGGCGCCAACCAATATGCCACAAGCAACTGACTGGGCTCGCCCCTAGTTCATAGGCTCCTCCTGGAACTCCTCCAGAGCTGGCGTCGATTCTTCTTCAACTGGTGTTTGTATTGTGGTAAGGGTGAGTACTTGGTACTCAGCGAGTCATGCACAGAATGCAAGCTAATATTCTATATGCATGGCTTATTACAAAGGATAGGCTAACAGGTATATTTGCAGAAAAACAGCATGTGTAAATACAGTAATAGATTGCAAAGCAGTAAAACAATAATAAATGGGGTACTTTCACAAGGATGTCACAAGTAAAGCATTTTCCAATCCTAAGTCCGATTCATCATTTCAACCCAAATATTTTCCAAAGCCAAGTTATTTTCATGAAAGTCTAACCCTTGACTGTAATCCCCGAGTAATGTCCAATACCGCGGACTCGGCTATTCGAATAGGTTATACACTCTGCAAAGGTTATGTACTTTACCCACAAGATACAGCCAAACACCACAAAGGCGAGTGTCCGTAAGAAAGTCTTTCGGAAGCCTTTAACTACACAAGTGGACCTCCCTAGTTGTTGCGCAATAGCCCTTCCCTAAGCAAAGGTGAAGAAGTCTATGCCAACCAACCGTTAGATGGGTACCTAGCCATCGCCCCGGTACGCTCCCCCATACAACTACACAAAAGGTGTAGTTGACACCCCGAGGTTCCACAAGCTAGTTATTAGCAACTTATTCAACTAGGTCCGTCCCATAATCCCATTACAGACATGTGGTTGCATGATTGACTCGGTTCAAAGGCTTGCAAGGTTAAGTCCTTAGGGTGACCAAGGCAAGACTACCGAAGAACCAAAACGACTTTCCCCGGTGCCACTCATGGCCCACCAGATCATTCTTGCCACTTGCCCCGGTCTAAACCATTTATCAACCCCCAGTTGATTACTATGCACCACGTGCCATCAACATCATCATTAATAACACATGACAATTCTCCAAAACAGGTTCCATATCTCATTAAGTCAATATTGACATGTAATTAACCAAAATCATGTCATGACTACGTGGCAGGGCTAAGCATTATACTACATCGGTCTAAATTCCCATGTTGGCAATTAAATAATGTCCAACTAAATAATCCATAACTAGGGTGACGAGGGGTCATGGCATACAATTATTTATGTCAAGGTGGCATATAGCAATTTGGCATTTAGCTAATTGCCAGAATTAATCCAAGCATTTTCTAATTAAATTAACATGCAATAATTTGAGTAATAATAATTTTAAAGTGGGAACAATATGGTCAAAGCATAACTTGCCTTCAAAAGTACTTGTTCTTGGTCTTGAGCTGGCTCCTGGGTCAAAACTTCACCTTCGAAGCCTTCGGGCACTTCAACGTCTACTCGTAATGGATAAATAAACACTAAATAAATAAAAGAGAAAAACTTATGTACAAAAATTAAATAAAATTCACCATTAAATAGAGCTCAATTTTATAAAAAATTTAGAAACTGGAATCGCCTCAATCGGAGTTAAAACGCAAAAGTATAAGCGTTTGAAGTTTCAAAAAGCAAATAAAAGAATAAACCGAATTAATTCATTTATTTTTTCTATTGAAAAATCTGATTATGACGTCAGCTGACGTCAGCGCGAATTTTGAATTTCCACCGAATTATTTTTCTATTGAAAAATCGAATTATAACGTCAGCATTGCGTCATCCGGTCCACGGGCTCGGTCCACGGCTCGGTCTCGGTCCACCGTTGTCGGGACCCGAATGTGCAAATCTGGACCCTCTGTGTATTCAGCACTAGTCCAGGATCACGCTAGTGCACACAGTCTCAACATAGATGAATATCACAATCATACACAGCGGAAAAGAGAAATAACACAAATATAGAATATAAACTATTGAACAACCTTAAGGTCAACCTTACATTTGTGAGGCCTTGACGGCTTCAACTCCAAATAAGCAGCAGCAGAACGAAGAACATCGGTGAATCCCATCAATACGCCACAGGCAATTGACAGGGTTCGACTCCTAGACAATCGCCTTCTCACGGAACTTCTTCTTCTTCGACGATGTAGACTTTTGCTCACTGGTGATTGTTTGTTTGCAAGGGGTGAGTACATAAAGCACTCAGCAAGTCATGCACAGAATGAAAGTCTAATAACTATATGCATGGCTTATTCCAAATGACAGGCTGAAGGGGTTATTTTGCAATAAACAGTATTCACAAATATTCATAATAGATTGTAAAGCGGTAAAACAGATAAAAATAGTAATAATTTCACAGTTGTTTCACAAGTAAACCATTCCACACCCTTAAACAATTATCACTTTTCCACAGGCAAACTGCCTCCAAGCCCAAGTTCATTTTCATGAAAAGCTAACCCTTGACTGTAATCCCCGAGCAATGTCCAGTACCGCGGACACGGCTATTCGAATAAATTTTACACTCTGCAGAGGTTATACACTTTACCCACAAGATACAATCAACTCACCACGTCAGCCGTGAATCGCCATACAAGAGTATGCGAATGAGCGATCATAACAAAGCCTTTCGGAGACTTCTAACTACACAAGTGAACCTCTCCGGTTTTTGTCATACACCATCCCTTCCCTTAACAAAGGCGAAGTATGGGACCGACATACCGTTGGATGGGTACCATGCCGCAGCCCTGGTACGCTCCCCCTTCAAGCTACACAAAAGATGTAGTTGACACCCCGAGGTACCACATGCAAGTTATTAGTAACTTACTCAACTAGGTCCGTCCCATTACAGACATGTGGTTGTATGATTGACTCAGTTCAAAGGCTTGCAAGGTTAAGTCCTTAGGGTGACCAGGGCAAGACTACCTGAAGAACCAAATCAACCTTTCCGGTGCCACACCTGGCCCACCTGATCATAATCTTGCCACTTGCCCCGGTCTAAATCATTTTATCACCCCAGTTGATTATTGCGCAACACAATGCCAAAAACAACTCAACATCATTGAAGAAGTACGAATACCTCCACATATCAACTTCATCGTGTCGGCAACACGTCGCACCATTCCAAAATACATTGCATATTCCATTAGTCAACATTGAGCTTTTGTATTTCCAAAATGATGTCAAAGGTACGTTGCAAGACTAAGCAGCTACTGACGGTCTAACTAACCCATGTCGGCAAAGTATTTAGCTACCAACTATTAATCAACAAACTTAGGGTGACAAATGAATCATGGCGTACAACTATTATAGACAAGGTGGCAATAACAAGTAGGTTAAATATCTAATCCCAAATTAATTGAAATCAGTTTATATCCAACTAGCATGCAATAATTTAAAACAACATAATTTTCGAAAAGGGGATTAACATGGTCAAAGCACAACTTGACTGGCCCTTGCAACTTTTACTGTTCTTTACTCTTTATCCTTGATTCTTGATCCTCGACCTTCGATCTTCACTTCCTTGATCTTCAGCCCGTAGAACGATTTCCGGACGACGCGTCTAACGATAAAGAAACACAAATACAACAAAACTCAAAAGACAATTCAAATAAACTCCAAATTAAGAACGAACGGCATTGGCACAACGGCTTGGATGAATTTAGGAACTTGAACGGATTAGATCGAAGAGTTGACAAAAGAGAATGACTTTCGGAAAAACACCGAAAAGGGAAAGATTAATAACTGGGAAAGAAAGAATAATATTCCGAAGAATATTTCTTCCGAAGTTATTATCTTGATTGGACAGATAGCGACATATGGGCTCTCGATCTATAGATCGGGTCCATAAGGATATGTTAGTTCACAGTGAACTAAACTGATTCTCGAAGTTGACTTTTGTTGACCGAACGGACACAGTCAAACAAAAGAGAGACGGATAGATCAGGCACAGGGGTATGACAGATGGCCAATGGTCTATCGACCAAGTCCACGAAGGAATTCTCGATTAATGGCAGATTAGGTTTTCAGGGATAAGACAAGACAAGTGTCTTACCACGATTGAAACAACGGGAAAGATTGCAAAGATAACAACGCAGCTCACGATGAACTTAGTCCATCGAACCGGTCTTAGGTTAGGGTTTTGATTCGGCTTTGAAGATGATATGACGATGAGACTAGGCTCACGTCATGATGATAGAGAAGATGAAGACATCGCACTAGGGCTCTTGCATGACTGCATGCATGCGTTGACAACGAAGCGATGAGAGTCAATCGTTAACGATGAAGCGTTAACGATGGAACGTTAACGGTGAAACGTTAACGACGAAACGTTAACAGAGGAGCGTTAATGACAGAGCGTTAATGGTGGGACGTTAACGACGAAACGTTAACGGAGGAACGTTAACGATGAAACGTTAACGGAGGAGCGTTAACGGTGAAACGTTAACAGAGGAACGTTAACGGCGAAACGTTAACGGTGGATCGTTAACGGCGAACGTTAACGGCGAACGTTAACGGTGGATCGTTAACGGCGAACATTAACAGCAGAGGTTAAACAATGATAGGATACTCATGAAACAAGGTAGAGACCGTCGGTGCAACGACATGGCCGCGATAAAACGCTACCAAGGATGGCTAACCGATACGCGAACCGGCGGCAACAGCTAGATCAAAGACGACGGTTTTAGGCCGGAATCGGGCTCCGACGGCAAACGGAGACAAACAGAATTCTAAGGATGATCCAAAACAGTACATGATAATCCATCGGACACGACAACTCGACCGGAGCGAACTAAAATAGCTGCGTCAAAAGGCGGCGCGCGGCGACGGCTAAACGGTGGCCTAAATATATAAAAAAAAATTTGGAGGGCGGGATGGCAAAGGGGGAAAGTCTAACACATAGAACACGGCGATACGAACTCAACGGTATAGGCGGATTTTGCGGCGCTCCTCCGGATTAATCACAAACTGCCGATTAATGGGTTTCGGATCTAAACTTTAGACGGCCATAACTTTTAGAATAATGATCGGAACTTAACGAAATTTGACCGAGAGCTAGATGGGACCAGGAGGCACACCGTGACGCAGGTGGCTCGAAGAAATACCTTCTGGAACAGCGGGGAACGCGCAAGGAAGTTTGCCAACGTGCAAACGCGATCGATCGCGATCGATCGGAGAAATTATTTTTCTGCGCCAAATCCAGAGGGCAAAACCGTGAGGCAAGATGTGCATCACGTAGAGGACATCCCCAGGAGTCTACACAAACATTTCACGGTCAAACTCGAAAAATTGAGGGAGTTATGGCCTCGGCAAGATTCGAGATTGAAACTGCGATAACTTTTGATTCCGTGGGCCAAATTGGTTGAATTTTGGACAGCAAACATATGGTACCTTGTGGCACACCATGGCGAAGACAGATCTTGAAAAGAGTCGACGAGCTGCCCGTGACGCGGCTCCAAAGTTCGGCCGTCGTCGGGCGACATCCGGGCTTCTCGCGGCTGTTTTGAAATTTTAGAAAATTGATCTGAGGTCTAGGGGACGTGTGGGAGGTCTACAAAGGTTAGGGGTGGTGTCTAGGTCAAGTAAAAAAAATTTGGACGCGTTTGGAGCAAAAACGGGCCTTGCAGGTATTTAAACGAACACCTTCCGTGCATGAATCGGATTAGGGCTGACGTGGCGCGCTCGTGGGGAGACACGTGGCAGCGGGGTGGCCTGGCTCAAGTGGGGCGCCGGCCTGGTGCATGGGATGGGCCGGCCCACTTCCAAAAACCGGATTTTCCAATCTTTTTCGAATAAAACAATTCCACAAATTCCAATAAATCATTTAGGGCAATAAAAATACCCGAAAAATTCTAGAAAAATTCTAGAAAATATTTTGAGATATTTTGAACTCAAATAAAATATTTACAGCAAAAATTTATATAAACTTTTCCAAATAATTAATTAATTTCAATAAAAGGGCTTAATACAAATCGATCCCGAATAAATCATTTGAGGCAATAAAACTACCCGAAAAATTCTAGAAAAATTCTAGAAAATATTTTGAGATATTTTAAACTCAAATAAAATATTTTAAACAAAACTTTATATAAACTTTTTCAAATAATTAATTAATTTCAATAAAAGGGCTTAATTCAAATCAAATTCGAATAGATATAATAAATAGCAAACGAGCTCCGAAAAATCTCAAAAATTACAGACGAACTTCTTGAAACACAAGGAATCCAAATAAAATTAAATTTATTTTATTTGAGGTTTAGAATAATAAAATTAAATTGTTTTAGCTTTTAGAAAATTCAAATCAAGTTTTATAAACGCGAGAAAATCAACAAAAAATTTTGGGAAGCTAAACAAAACCAAAATTTTTTGAAAACCCAAATTTTGGGTTATTACAACTGTGGACCCGGTCCATGCGCACATTGTCATTGACACGTGGGACCCACTGCTGACGTGATCACTGACGTCAGCGAGGCTAGGCCGAACGGCTCTGACACGCGAGCCCCACCGTGACGTCAGCATGACGTCACGGATGACGTCATCGTGCGGTGGGTTGAGCCGCTGACAGGCGGAGACGTCAGCGACGACCGGGCATCGCCCGTGTGGACCGCGACGGTTCGGCTTCCGCACACGTGGCATGATCTGGGCCATCGGTTTGAAATATGACGGTCCGGATCAGATCTAACTTCGCGAGTTTGGATTAAACGCGGTTGATCTAGACCGTACGATTCGAATCGGATGGTTGAGATCCGGCCGGTTTAACCGCATCGCTGGGGGCGACGTGGCATGACCCGGCGCTCGACGCGTGGCACAATCTACAACGTTCGATCACGATCGGACGGCTGAGATTGCAACTGATGTTACAACGCGGATCGATCCTAGCCGTACGATCTAGATCTAATGGCGGAGATCTAATCCTAGCACGGTGTGGTTACGGCTACGTGGCTCAATCTAGTGCGTTGGACATAGATCCAACGGTTGCTAATAGATCTACACAGTGCTACGTGATCTAACCCTAGCCGTTCTATTTAGATCTAACGGCGGAGATCTAACCTGGGAAAAATGCACGGTGTGGTGACGTGGACAAATCTAGACGCTAAGATCTAGATCTAACGGTCTAGATCTAATCTTGTTCTTGCGTATGGGAAGGTGACGTGGACTTACCAGTGACGTCAGATCTTGATCGGACGGCGGAGGGAGCTCGCGGTTGATGATGGCGGCGCGGCGGAGCTTGGCCACCGAGGCTGAGGAAGACGATCTTCGCAACGGCGTTACGGCGGGGTCCCGGCAAAGTGAGTGGTCGGGTTCGACGCCCCTTGACCTGGAGATCTCGGATTTGGGCTCCCACACGGCGGGGAGGGGCGGACGGCGCCAGGGAAGAGGGAAAACTCGTGGCGGCACTTCGCGAGCTTCAGCGAGGAATTAGAAGAGGACGGCGGCGGCTAGGGCACGGAAGGTTGGGGCGAATGGTGCGCAAGCAGCAGGCGAACCTCGAGCACGTGCCCGGGCTTTAAATACCGGCCCCAACGCTGAGGTGGACGCGGAAATCGCGGCCGGGCCGGTACGGGCGGCGGAGTCCAGCGGCGACACGGATTGAGTGACGTGGCACGATCCTGGCCGTCCATGCGGCTCGATCCGACGGTTCGCGTCATGCGCACACGCAGCCTCAAACACGGCCATCGGATCTTTGATCCATGATTCCGTAGCGTGCACACGCGTGCTGATAAATGGCCGTTGGATCTCGATCCAACGGCTCGCGCGTAAGGGGGTTTGGCTCGATCAGACTCGGGTCAGACTCGAGTCTGACCCGGGTCCGAGGAACAGTGAAACCCAGTTGAATTTTCCAGCGATTTAATATTTATAATAATTATAATAATTCAAGAAAAATAGCAAAATAATCAGAAAAATTCCTGAAAAATTCTGGAAAATACTTTGAGACATTTTGGACTCAAATAAAATATTTCCAACAAAATTTTATTTAAAACTTTTAATTATTTAATTATCTCAAAAGTGAATAAATTCAAATTAAATCCAAAAAAATTCCAAAAAAATCCAAAAATTCACAAATACACTTTAAATATAATAAAAGCAAAAATTGGGGTGTTACATGTTCTTAAGTTATGGTTGGTTGTATTATACTCGTTGTTTGTGACCATGGAGGGTCACGGAATGATGAAATTAAACTTTACCTACTGTTATTAGTTCATATCAAGTGCTCTTTACAATTCCATTACTATTTGATAAACTTCTCGCTTGCAAATAAAATATGCCTTATGCTGAAAATAAACTTAGTGTAGAAACTTAATTCCTTTGGACTAAACATGCACGTATATTTATTTTCATACATTAAAGTCTTGAGAGTACATACGTGTACTCAATGTTGCTTGTTAACATTTATTCAGAGGATGAGAAATAACACCATCACTTGGGTACCTTTGCTTTTGGCAATGATGGCGTATAGGGTCAGGGCCGCACTAGGCCTTTCCTGTGGGTTTGTTTTAAATTGTTGGTTTGTAAGTTAAACTTTGGACTAGCGGCCTACTACATACTTATGATTTCAGCCCAATGGCCTTGTATTTTTTCTTTCTAACTTACTTCTGATGTCTATTGTTATTGTAAGCAGGTGATATACAATCTCTGTCTGAAACCGAATTCCTATGCGGTTTCTGGGTCAGGACACTGAAGGTCAAGCAAGTCAAAGACCAATAATAAAGTGATCAAAGATAAAGTAATAGCAGCAAAGAAAGAGTAAGGCAAGTTGGACTTTGATCATATTGCACCGAGTTTTACCAAAGTTATTTGGTTTCAATGTATTGCATGAAAGTCCAAATTATCAAATGTTTTCGTGAAAAACCGCGGTTTTCTCGTGTGAGTTTGAACCAAATTCAAATTGGTTTGGAATTGCACACCTGCCAACGACTGCGGCAATTCCAACTGGTATGCAACTTCGCCTTTGCGGCTCAAAATCTTAAATGGTCCAACATAACGCAGTGCGAGTTTCCCTTTGGCATGGAACCTTTTAACTCCCTTGAGAGGTGTAACTCTGAGATATATGAAATCTTCCAGTTCAAAACTCAGGTCTCGGCGACGGTTATCAACATAACTCTTCTGCCTGGATTGTGCAATTCTCAGTCTTTCCCGGATCATGGCAATTTGCTCTTCGGCTTCCTGAAGAATGTCTGGTCCGAAGATGTGTCGTTCACCTGTCTCATTCTAGTTCAAGGGCGTTCGACATGACCGACCATACAGTGCATCAAAAGGTGACATCTGTAGACTGGCCTGATAGCTGTTATTGTAGCTGAACTCGGCATACGGCAGACTCTTATCCCAAGAGGTAGCATACGCCAATGCACAAGCTCTTAGCATATCCTCCAGAATCTGATTAACTCTTTCAGTCTGTCCATCCGTCTGTGGATGATATGTTGTATTGAAGTTCAAACGGGTCCCCATGGCTTCATGCAGCTTATTCCAGAATCTCGAGGTAAATTGGGTACCTCGGTCCGATACAATCTTCTTCGGCACTCCGTGCAAATAGACGATCCTGGTCATGTACAATTCCGCTAACTTATCTCCCGAGTAAGTGGTCTTTACACGGATGAAATGAGCGACCTTAGTCAAGCGATCCACTATAACCCATATGGAGTCATACCCTCCTTGAGTTTTAGGTAAACGGTAATGAAGTCAATTCCGATTTCCTCCCACTTCCACTCAGGTATTTTTAGTGGCTACAGCAATCCTGCTAGCCTCTGATGCATTGCCTTGACTCTCTGACATATGTCACACAATGCAACATGTTCGGCAACCTCGCGTTTCATGCTCGGCCACCAGAATCTTTCTTTCAGGTCTTGATATATCTTGGCACTTCATGGATGAATGGAGTACTTGGAGTCATGGGCTTCTTCCAGAATCAACTATTTCAGCTCCTTTTTGTTCGGCACACAAATGCGATCCTTAATCCACAACGTGCCTTGCTCATCCAGTCTGAAGTCTTTTGCCTTGCCTTCCCCCATCTTGGATTTGATTCTCTGAACCTTGCAATCATCCTTCTGTCCTTCTCGGATCTGATCTTCCAGAGTAGGCTTTACTTCCAATGCAGCTAAAAATCCTCCCGGTACAACCTCCAACTTCATCTTCTGAAAGAGCTGTACATATATTTCTTTTGACGAATTCGGTTTTCCCAAGAAAAACGAAGAAAGAACCCTCTTTTGCCGAGTTTAACACCCTATGCGTTCACCGGGTAATAATACATGTTTTGAAAAATATTAGAGATCGAGCTGCAAAAAAATTCTAGAGATAGAGCTACAAAATTGTTTTTTTTCGGGAAAAATAGGGAAAGGACTTGGACGCAAGGAACGGGGTATGTTCGTAATTTTTTTTGGACCTAAGCGCTACTCCGAAAAATTAGAAAAGGGCTCATTCGACATTTGTATTTAACAGGAGTTTTTTTTCGTAAAATAATGAAGGAGGGACCTAAACACTATTCGAAAGAACACATGGTCTATTTTGAAAAAAAACTGGTTTTTACCCTCATAGGTTTGGGGAAAATATAAAAAAAATTGAGGATTTTTTTGTAATTTTACAGGGACCTATCCGTAATTTGGAGGAAGCCGAGGGGCTTTTCTGCAAAATGCCAAGGAGCCACGTGAAGGCCCTGGTTGGCCGGCAATTCTTCGCCACATAATAGAGTTGATATTGCCGATGGAAAAAAAACAAAATTCTAACACAACAGATGGCTCGAGGGATCAACACCCAAAGATTTGGCGCCCCATCTATTCAAGCTCACTAGTAGAAAGAATCAGTCGCATCTAACCTATAAGTGAAATAGGAATCTCACTCTTCAAAGGCGCTCACAAGTCGTTGGAATAGGGGGTTCTCATTCGAAACCTTATACGGGACATTTCATTGGTGTAGAGAGGATGTTCAGAGAAGTAATTTGCCATGAGCTCCTTATGGGTGGCTTCATGGCCCCTCGATATGTACCTCCTAGTACCACTTCCGCGTCGAGATGATTCAACACTTTGTTACTCTAGTTTGGCCTTCAACTCGGCATTGATCTGCAAACCGATTTGATCCAAGATTTCTTGCTTGATGTCTTTCATATGTAAACTTCAATTGGGTCAAAACTGTCAGTGTCATCGAAATCGTTAGCAAGAAGAGGAGCTTGATTAGTACGACATGTTGTGTCTACGAGGTTCTACATGGTTGCTGAAATATTTGCAGTGTTAGAAAACTTTTCTTATTTAGAACATATTAATTCCACGTAACAACATGATAAAGTAAAGTTTCCAAAATGAACATGTGCATAATTAAAAGGACTAACAGTTCATAATAATCTATGTGGTTATAGCAATGACAGAGTAGTGCACTAAATAGAGTACAATTGTGAATAAACTTCTTTGCAAACCAAAGCAAGAAATATTGGTAACACAGTGGTAAGCAAGAAGCAGTGCTTAAAAAACACATATTTCGATATTAGTTGAAGGTACAGGATTAGGCAAGGCATGTGCTTAGCAAGCACAAAAATCATGAAACATTGTGGTATTCTTTTGGTTTGGCGTTAAGAGGTTACTTTTATACATAACTTGTTGGTTAGTTGGTAAAGTTCAGCAGCATCATGATGATAGTAAAATACCCAAAAAAATAGACCTTCCACCAATAGTGTTTGACTGGCAAAACAAAGTGAATCAACTACCATATAACCAAAACAAAATAGACTCGTAACTCCATGCATGTAGATATTCACTCCTTAATCCCACCAGCTAATAACGTGAATTAGTTGCACATACAGAGTAGTACAACAGACCAAATACCACTGAAATGCAAGCAAAACTATGTTACATGTGAAGCAATAATCAGTGCATATCTGAAAACACCACCAGTAAGAGTAATTAATCACATTATATATCATCAGGATCCAGGAGGGAATTCAACAAACCATGTAAATGTCTCAATGCCAATATTTGGTGATAAAATAAAAAGTATCTGAAATGCAAGCAAAACTAAACATTGAAGTATAACCAATTTAGATTTAGGGCACTTTACCTGAAGGTGTAGTTGTTTTACATGATAGTGCATGCAAATAAATCAAACAACAAATTACAAAATCTTGTGGATATTGTAGTAAGTACACTACGGACTCTAGAGAAGCATCACACTGTGACTTCTCTGTGTGGTCCAATTTTTTAATCCAATCCATCTAACCTCTGTGCAATAATCAGTTCAATAATTAGATTATCAATGGCAAAACTAGCTACCTGTAAGACAGAAACAACACCAATGACTTATGTACACATGCAATTCTAAACCATAATGTATTTATTGTCGACAAGCATCATGTACTATAGATAGCATATCAATGTAGTGAGCCTAAAAAGGAAACATATGCAGAACTAATTAACTCAGTCACTACATGCTAGGGATCACACTGATCAATGAATGGTATGGTGTTGTATATATCATAGAAGAATTCATTGATCTGTATATGATAAGTGGGTCACCAATAAGAGTAATCATTAGGAACTTTGTTTATTTGGTAGTTAATTTGTTGTTGACAATGTGATCTTTAAATAACATATCTGCATATTCATATATCCCTATTATACATATCCAAATTTACTTGCCTATACAAAAAAGAAAGAAAGAAAAAAGAAACAGAGATGCACAATGAGTAAATTATTCAAGAATGCAGGATGTAGTAGCACTAGCATCAAAAATCCACAGCAAAAGATTCTAACTTTAACTCCAAAACTTTGCAGTGCAATGCATTCCTCGATCCATCATAATTATCATACAAGCTCATCGGTCACATCAACGCTACAATATCTAGAAATCTAGAGTACTTAATTGTTGGATTGAACAAAGCTTAAAGCCAGCAAAGAAAATTATAGACAGCCATTCACAAGAAAACTAAGCAAGAGATTATTCAAGTTCCTGAACCAATTAACAAACATACTAGGAGTACAAGAAAAATCTTACCGAGTATTGCCAAACAATCTCTCTCTCTCTCTCATAGTATTAAGTGCCTTCGCATGCTCATTCTTCATTTCATCCGTCATCCCTATTGTATCTTGTATAATCAACGCTATGTACATTTTTATCATTTCAAACTCCTTCTGAAGTTTTTTGGCCTCTTTCTTATCCTTTACTTCAAGGGCTAAGATCCTTGCTAATTCAAGCTTCTCGACGGAGAGGCGTTGTTGCAATTCTAGCATCCCACTATGATTGTTTTTAGCTTCGGCCTGAGCAGCTATGTACTTGTCAAGCACTTCCATATCCATTGTAGCGGTCTTCTCCTTTCCTTTGCCATTGCATTCAGCCTTCATTGCTTTTTTTCCTACTGGATGTGGGATATCATCGATATCTACAGGGGACGACATATGCTCACCTGTCTCCCATGCTTCCGACACCTTTCTCTTTTTTTAATTTCTCGAGCCACTCATTACGTGCACCACTTGGGCTGGTCTCGAACAGCCATCCAACAATTAATGTGATGAAATTATCCCATTTTATAGTATGCCTCATAGAATGCGTGGCCTTGTCCATCAACTAGTCATCAGAATGATCACTAGAATAAATGTTGAAAGCCTTGTTCCAAGAGCTCTGAAACTGGTACACTAGCTTGATAACACTATGCTAACAATCCTTGGCTTGCTTCACAAGTCATCTCCGAGTTTTGGGAGTGGTGTTGTTGAAGACACTAATAACATCTCCCTAGTATTGATCACTCTTCTTGTTATTTAACCAAGGGCATATCTACATTATGAACAACAAAGATTAGCTATTGTGGACATTCCGAAGATCTCAAATAGTTACTCAGATTACCAGATATGATTACATAAGAAACTTACCAATCTTAGGTCATCCTCTTTTGTCCATGCAAGTACTCGTGGGTCCTAATTTCTCCATCCTCATCACCACTACCAACATTAATGGGTGGCTAGGATTCCAAGCCGGATGGTGTAAGTGGAGTGCTCCAATTGGAACATTATGGCACTGGAATCCCAATGGGGGACGATGGCCCTGGTGCTGGGAATGGAGCATATTGTGCAGGACCTCCAACAAAATGTAAATTTTGTGAAATGGGCGACCGATGAGGAAGTTGTCCTAGGAGAAAACTAGATGGATTTTAGAAATAGCTTAGGAAACCTTCTAGGCGGATGAGGATCCTCCCCACTGGAACGAACAGAAAAGCCATGCAAACAGGGTATTGAATATGATAAGTTTTGTGATGTAGTGATTCAACTAAATAATTAGAGAGAAAAACAACACAATACAGCATAAAATGAGACAAGCACTATCTGAAACAACACTAATCTCCAGTTAATAAAAATATTAGTGTTTTGCCCTTTATCCACTACAAATATGTGCATTACGGGAGAACGAATTTAAGAACAAGTTACTCCTAGATTAATTATCTCGATAGACCAAGTTATTCTCTGAACTCCAAACTCTCCAAACACAACAATTCCAAAAACATAGTTTTCACCCACCACGAAAGATAATAATCAAAACTAATTGGGGCTCTACATGAAAGTCGAGAGCAGACGACACCGTGTTAGCCATGTGGTAGTGAGCTGCTGGTGTAGGTTCTAGCTGGTTATGGGGTTGACTTAACTATTGGTTTAAACCAGGGTTTACAAAACCGTTTCGAACACGAATTTCGCTAGTCCGGCGGTACCGGTTTTCACGAAAAACCGCTCGAAAACCGCGAAAAACCGAACGGTGTGCAATTCCAAACCAATTTGAATTCGGTTCAAACTCACATGAGAAAACCGCGGTTTTTGACGAAAAACCGCTCGGTTTTCACGAAAAACTGCTTGTGGCCAATTGAATGTTCTTCGAAAATGGTTTTCAGCGGTTTTTCAACGAAAACCACAGTTTTTCACGAAAAACCAGACACATAAATTTTTTCAAATTTTCAAAAAAATTTTGAATTAGACCGGTTTACCGAGCGGTTTTGGATCTCGAACCGGAGCGGTAAGGTCGAAAACCGCGGATTTACAATTAGCCTACATGGATTTACTTCTACACTCACATAGTTTAGCTTTCGAGGATAGTTGTAGGTAGGTAATGACTTGTGAAACTATGTTGAACCGAATCACTCATGAAGATTAGATGACCCATGACCACCACAATCATAATATTTAGCCACCACATAAAGAACTAATAATTGCCACCGCAACTCCAATCAAATTGGAGCAGCTAATATACTAAATTTGTGAACAATAGTTCTCTTGCTAATGTACAAGGCAGGGAATTGGAATGAAAGAGCTCGTACCAATGTTCTGAATCTAAAGATGGGACCAGCGGATGCTCTTCCCCCACAAAGTTGTGGCACTAGAGAGGGCAGGAACAATCACGTGCTCCGCGGAGGTGGCTACAAGAGATCCCCACGGCAGTGACAGTGGGGAATTCACCCGTGACCCTCGGCAAGGCATCTTCCCAACCTATGGGGACGTGCGGGGGGGGGGGGGGGGGGGGGAGCATGTTGTGGTCATGGGGAAGCGAGCTAATTTCAAGGGGAAGCACTACATGCAGCTCAACATGGAGAAGAAATCGTGTGCAGGGGTGAATAATGGAGAAGAAATCACGCACAAAAGGGTATCTCGCGTGTATTGGGACCAGAAGAGAAGAAATCAACCGCAAAGGGGGAAGATTTTGAGCGCATTAGGGCAGGAAGAGAGATTGCGCATAGGGGCACCGAGGCTGGGCACATCGTATCGACCTGCAAGCGTAAAATAGACAACATGGATACAATGGCATGAAAGTGGTCAATAGCATGCTATTTTCTAGCGTATCAGCCGTCTATAGAATTACAAACGATCTCCTCTCTATTTCTTCTCTTTCATCCACCTCACCAAAAATATTTGTAATACATAAAACATAAGCATATTAACATTTACAATTTAAAAACATGATATTTCAAATTTAAATTTAAAATTTTCAAAACATGATAAATAGATAAATAAAAACTCCGAACAATAAATCAAACTACGAAGCGCTATGAATTGCCCACAAATGCTCAATAAGATCATCTCGAAACCTCTCATGTATTTCCCTGTCTTCAATCTCTTGGTGTATTTAGGGACCTCTTAATTTTAGGGGCTTGAGTTAGGGCCTCCTAATTTTGGGGCTAAGGATGCAAATTTAGAGGCCTCCTAATTTTAGGGACTTGAGTTGGAACCCTGCTGGATCTGTTATTTTTAATACACTCCCTATTTTACGATTTAAGCGATTTAAGGGCTGGTTCAGAGGCTTCGTCGAAAATGCTCTTATTTGTGTACATTGCACGTGCCCTTGCAGACTAGCGGTTACCCAGCCTTGTTTTGCACTTTTAACTCCCTTTTATTTGATTGGCGAAGCTCTTTCCTTTCAGCTAAAAAGAAGAAAGAAAAAGAAAACCAGCACTACCGATGGATCATTATACATCACCAACACCAAGACAATCCATCACTACCTCGCCAGTTGTCAGGATGACACCAGCAGCTTGACACGTTTTTTTCATCAAGACAAACACCGATGTCTAGTCGATGCAATCCTCACATACATCATCGCCGTTTTGTTCCTCAGGCCAAACACGGATGTCTCGTCCATGCAAATATGCAATGTCTAGTATTTCAGCTCAATGTCCAGGGCATGGCCTGGCAATGCAGCATTGTGCATAACAATGAAAATGCACAAGATCCCCTGCAAATAACCTCCTCATACAGACTAGACTTTGCAGTATCTCCAAATCCATGGTCTACCGTCGAGACTGGGCCATTTACAGCACCAGCAAACATTTACCAACAGAAGAGGTCACATTTGGAGGTTCGATAATGTACAGATATATGTACTATTGAGTTCAGTAGCGATAGTGGTAAAACAAAGGTTAAATTTGAAACTGAGAGCCTGCCACGCAAAACAAGCTTTCCTACAACAGGCAAACATCAAGCTTCAACGGTTTGTGTGCTTGAAATTGGCCACAGCCACTCTGGTTAACATGGTTTGATATACACAAGTGGCTGATGTCCAGTGGATGACAACGAGCTGTGGCTTTACCTTCCTCATGGGCGGCAGCCTAGTCACCGCTCTTGAATCGTCGCATGTGAAATCCCTCCATTATTGGACTGAAAACAAGAAGGATGCTGTCAAAATAATTCAGATTTGTTGAAGGAAAAAGCTTATCAGACAAGCAATGATAAGTAAAAGGTATATAAAGAAAAGCTTAACTAAAATTTGAAGGAAAGAAAGGGAATGCACCACAAACTATTATTCAAGCTAGTTGTGCAAGATGCGGGCACAACAAGCATCCCATGTTGCATCTACTACCAGTTGAAATTATGTGCAACAACATTATCAGATAAACATGAGTTACGGTCAAATTAAACACAATAAAAAATGCACATGTAAAACATGATAACCACTACAAATATGCTGTAGACCAAATGACTCGGCAAAAACAAACAGTACAGTAATGTGCATAAAAGAACAAGTGCAAAACTATAGCTTCAAACACAAATCACATTTCATAATAAATTCACAGCGTAAGTATAGTGCTAGCTCATGTTATAGATGTTACCGATCATTGAATGATACACAAGGTTTAAGAAATATCAAAGTAGATACAAACTCTCTTGTGCCCTTAAAGAAGATATCAATTTTTCATATATGGCTGTACAAGCTACCCGTCTTCCCTATCCAAACACAAGAAGTAGCGTGCCAGTTATTAGCCAAACCCAACCAAAAATCTCGGTTGCTTGGATGGTCAAATATATATTATCCATCCAACCAGAAAATATTAGATGGTTTAGGAACATAGCACTGAGATTAGATATGCCTGCCAAATAATAAAAAGGAAAGTTTTTAAAGTCAGACTTTATGTATATGTTTTATGAATAAAGAAACAGCACTTTCATGTATAATCAATTAATAATACCAAATGTGTGAGAACATCTCGATAACCAATCAATAACACTTTTTTTGTACTACTGTGGAAAGTACAAGTCAACGGAGTAAAAAATATACAAGAACAACAACCACCAAGCCTTCTATCCCAAACAAGTTGGGGTAGAGTAGGAATGAAACCCAATAAAAGTTAAAAGATCCTTAAACCTTCGATCTTAGGTCATGATTTCGGTACGTGAATCACTAATTTTTATGCAATCATATCCAGCACCAACTCTTTGGATACATTCCAATCCCTCAAGTCTCTTTTAACTGCTTCTTCCCACGACAATCTCGATCAACCTCTGCCTCTTATGTTTTTGAGACGGCTTAAAATTGCACTACACACAGGTGCATCAGGAGACCTCTGTCACGTATATCATCATTGTGGGTTCAATCTCGCCTTGTATGGCCACATATCCACCGCAACATCTGCATCTCTATTACGCTCATCTTCTGTATATGTTTGTCTTTTTGTCGCCCAACATTCCACTCCATACAGCATCACTGATCGCCGTCCTATAAAACTTTTTATTTTTGAAGGACTTTTCTATCACATAGGACACAGATGCTTGGCGCTATTTCACCCACCCCGCTCGTACCCTGTGGGTAACATCTCCATCAATCTCGCCGTCACTCTGCATCAATGATCCCAAATATCGAAATGTTTTCTTCCTGGGCACTTCTTTTCCGTCCAAACTAACATCTCCATCATCTGCAGTAGCACCGCTGTTGCCCTTCGATCCTAAAGTCTACCTCCACAGCTCTAGTCTCCTATCAACACCTACCCTACTCTTGTTAATTGGCACCACATCATTAGCAAAAAACATACACCAAGGGAATGTCTCCTTGTATGTCCCGCGTGACTTCATCCATCCCTATGGAAAAAAAATGTAGGGGTTCAATGCTGACATTTGATGTAGTCCTATATTAATGGGAGTCACTGGTATAGCTATCACATGCTCTAACATTAGTCACAACATCGTCGAATATACCCTTGATTAGGGTAAACATATTTTGTTAGGACTTTTTCCTTTTCAAGTGCCCACCACGTGACCTTTCTTGTCACACTGTCATAAGCTTTCTCCTAATCGATAAATACCATGTGTAGATCCTTTTTCCTCCCTGTACCTCTACATCAAATGTTGTGTCCAGAATATCACCTCCATGGTCGACCTCCCAAGCATGAAACCAAATTGGTTTTCTTCACACTAGCCACTCTTCTTAAATAATGCTCAATTACTCGCTCCCAAAACTTCGTTGTGTGGCTCATGAGCTTAACTCCTCTGTAATTAGTACAACTTTAAATGTTTCCTTTATTCTTGGCAATTGGCACTAATGTACTTCTCTGCCACTCGTTAGACATCTTGTTCAACTTAAAAATGATATTAAACAAATTAGTTAACCAAACGATCTCTACATCTCCAAGGCATTTCCACACCTCGATAGAAATGTTATCAAGTCCCAACGCTTTATCTACTTTCACTCTTTTTAAGGCCTCTTACTTTAGACTCTTGAATTCTTCAAACGAACCACCTATTCGTGTCGTTAAAAGCAACATCCAATTCAATACCCACATTGTCTCTGTTGTATAACTTGTTAGTCACTCCACCTATACTTGATCTCATCATCTTTCACTAGAAGTCTATTTGTGTCATCTTTGATGTGTTTAACTTGTTTGAAATACCTCGTCTTGCTTTCTCGAAGTTTAGCCATCTTGTAGATGTCCATCTCGCCCTCATTTGAACTCAGCTTCTAAAAAAGATCCTCATAAGCCTTGCCCCGTGCCTCACTCACCGCTTTCTTTGCATTCTTTTTGGCTGTTTTGTACTTCTGTACATTGTCATCGCTCTTATCATGTTGCATGAGCTTGTAGCATGCCTTCTCCTCGATAGCCTTTTGCACTCCCTCGTTCCACCACCAAGTGTCTTTAGGTTCGCATCTAGTCCCTCGGGTCACTTCACACACTTCCGTAGCCACCTTCCTAGTGAGAATTACCATCTTCGTCCACATACTATTCCCATCTTCTCCCACGTTCCATATCCCTTTCGTGATCATCCTCTCCTTAAATGTCTGTGAGCCATCCCCTTTGAGCTTAGCTTCAACCAATTCGTCCTTGTGACTGTGACTTTGGTGACTTTAGCTGGTAGAGCCTGTATCATAAATCTAAAGTCTGAGACTACCAACTTATGTTGTGGAACAACACACTCTCCAAGTATAACCACTGTTTTGAAGTCGGGCGACTAGTCATCGACTAGCCGACAAGTCGGTGCAGCAAACCTAGTCATTGCTACCGACTCGACTTGCCACACTAGTCGAGCGACTAGTTGACTAGTCGACGACTAGTCTCGACTAGCTAGGCTGGCAAGTCGCTCGACTAGGAAAATGGCCCGCGCAGCCAATACTTGAGCCTGCCTTCTGCTAGTTCGGTCCAAATCCAATTCATTACTTCACATGTTGCAGACCCTAGCCTCCCTCTAACACCGTTGCCGCCCAATTGAAGTAGTGTCATCGCCGGTATGTCACTACCGCCGCTGCCTGGTGGAAGTAGCGTCGCCGCCGGATGCAACCACACAGGTTCCTCTTCTCTTCCTCTCCGCCGGACTCCTTCCTCTCCCTCATTGCTCTTGCTGTGCGGCTCTCCCGCCCTACTCCAATACTCCTTACTCTCCCCTCACTGCTCCACCTCTGCATCTCCGGTTACCGCCGATCTGCCGTCTACTCCTGATGGACCTACTGTGCCTCTGCTCTCAAGCATTGTCTCACTGCCTCCCACTCTGCTTTTTCTTCTACTCTTCTGCAGTTGTGCTCTACTGATCTCCTTTGATGATGATTTGTTATGGCAAAAAAAGGTATGCAGTATATTGGTATATTTATAGAAAATTATAAAGTATAGTCATCGACTTGTATCGACTAGTCAGCGACTAGTCTGACCTAGTCACGACTAGTCTACAAGTCGGTACCCTAGCGACTCGACTCGACTTTGCGACTCGCAAACCTTGAGTATAACCTCACAATCTATACGGGCTCGTTTGTCCACTCTCCTACCAAAGATAAAATCGATCTGGCTGGAATGCTGACAACTGCTGGAAAATAAATGGGATTCTCTTTCTAAAGGTGTTAACTATCATGAGGTCATACTCTACAATAAAGTTCAAGATATCTTCTCCTCCTTGGTTCCTATCACCATAACCAAAACCCCATGCATCCTCTTAAACCCCCCACTAGTTGCACTAACACAACCGTTCAAATCGTCTTCTAAGAAGAGCTTCTCACCGCTAGGCACCCTTCTAACAATGTCATCTAGATTTTCCCAAAATTGCCTCTTAATGGCCTCACTCAAACCTACTTGTGGAGCATAAGCGCTAATAACGTTCAAAACCATGTCGCCAATGACTAGCTTGACTAGGATAATCCTATCCCCATGTCACCTCATGTTGACAACTCCACTCTTGAGGTTCTTATCGATGAAGATGCCTACTCCATTATTGTTTTGTTCTATTCCAGTGTATGACAACTTGAAGACAGTTTTATCCACTTCCTTTCGGTGTTACTTGGACACGGACATGGGAGTTGGAATCCGACTCGGATTCGATTCGGCAAAAAATTGTGGATACACGAAATGCTATTCAGAATCAGACACGGGTGTCGGAATCTGACTCGGATTCGAGGTGTCCAATTTGGCAAAAAAAAATTTAGACACAGGTGTCTGAGTAGCACTGGCCTTCTGACCCGTCCATTTAGTTTCTTGAACGCACAAGATATTTACCTATCTCCTAATCGTTGTATCAACTAATTCTCTTAACTTACCTGTTAGGGACCCAACATTCCAACTACCTAGGCGGATCCTACTCTCGGTTAGTTTTCTTGCCCCTCGTACTCGTCGAGTAAAGTGCAAAAACCCTTACATTTTCCACTACATTCGGGCATCAACATAGAGCATCACTAAGGGAGTGGCATCCCGGCTCTTGCTCATTTATCACCGCACCCAGGTTCCAATATGGCGCCTCTAAGAGGGTTACAACCCAATGGAAATCTTTTGAGTTTCATCCCATAAAAAAAAGGGTATATTTTTTTTATGTCGGCTCACCAAGCCTATCACAACCGTCCTTTTTCTTAGCTTGGGATAGGCTGTGTAGCAAATAGACAACAATTCAAACAAACAAATTCAAGTAACACCCTTAATAATACTGTCTCATAAGATTTGGCCATAGTTGGATAATATCTATTTGGGACCCAAGTTCACCAATTTAACATTGTATTTTCCTTTGACTTGTTAACGTGACATGGGAATTACCAGCAATCTTCTTATATGTATAACAATTGTTTTCAAAGCGTTGCCTAGCGATGCCGCCTAGGCATCCAGGCGGCCGCCTGCCTTGGCCTGTGGACTTGCCTGGCCGGGGACAGGCGAGGGCCTAAAGGCCCAGGCGTCACAAGCGCTCTTGGGTGGGGAGATTGGGCGGCGGTAGAGCAGAGCAGAGCACGTGAGCAGGGACAAGAAGCAAACCCTAGCGCATGGGAGCTCTGCTGTCGCCTCCACTGCCGACGCCTCCACCAAGACCACCACCTCCTCTCCGTCGCCTCCCACCTTCGGTAAGATCCGTATCCCATCACCTCCGTCACAGCCACCTCTAGTGTCAAATCCATTTCCCGTCAGGCGTCGCCTGGAGGGGAGGCAAGACAAGGAGCCACTGCGGCCGCCCATATGCTGCTAACATGCTATGCTGGCGTTTTTGCTGCTGGCTGCTGCTGCCTTTGCTGCTGATGTTGCTTGTGTTGTTGCTGGTTGCTGCTACCAAGGCTGTTGCGACTGGCTTTATAGAGGTCCAAGTGAATGATTGTGTGAATAATTGTGTGTGCGTGTGTGGCTTTATACTTGTTTAAGACTCATATTTGCTTCCCTACTTAATTGACATCTTGTCATGCTATTTATTTGCATCCATACAAGGTATATATGTTATATATGTATTGGTGATGATGTGATATACTAATAATGTTAACTTTCGCCTAATCCTCTCATAGGCGCACGCCTAGGTGCCTAGGTGTCCAAGCGACGGACTGGCGCCTCGCCTCGCCTCGCCATATCGCCTTAACCATGCATATAACAACAACTGGGTTTGATTATTATAGGCACGAAAGCAAAGAAATGCACTGCAGATATAAACTGCTGTATTACTCAAGATATATACAAGTACGAGACAGGAGTTTGTTCAACAGACCACATCAAAGTGGCACAAACATAGGCCAGAACGGGTATCTTTGGTACAAAATATTTCGTAGCCATGGGACTCTCTCAATCACGCATGGCACCATGCACATACGTGAACAGGCTCCTGCACACCCGGGAAATTATACTCGCTAACAATTATAATAGTTCTGACATTCATCAGTTATGAACCAAACTCCTACAATATAAGTAATTGAACCTTTGCCAATGCATGACATGGTTTCTTTGGTTCTTGATCATACAGTAAAAGTATTTCAGTCATGAAGCCTATTGACCATTGTTTGTATGATATCCAGAATCTGACAAGCCAAGGTAATTTGGACATACTTTTTTTAGCCAATGATGGCCCTGGTTTTTCGCCTAAAAATTGTCCTGATCAATCCTCCTCCCTCACCCTTATGGCTTGCCAGATTTGGCAGCTGATGCCATTCACATCCATATGGTAAATGACCAAAGATTTTGGTCATGCAACAAATTTCTTTGCGACCAAATTCTGGCTTCGCTGCCTACAGACGGAAATCAAACATTCAATGATTTGTCTATAGCCCAATCTTCTCAAAAAAACTGTCTCCATGTGTTCATCTTGGCATTCACAAAAATACCATTGTAACTGCCTGCTTAGGCTAGTTCAAAGAAGCAAGTGAATAATACATATTAGGAAGATTATTTTATAAAGCGTGGCATTGGGGTACTAAATGAATGATTGCCGATCAGTATTAAACATGGGTCAGAGGCCCAGAGCATTCCCTCCATAGGAGGGAGTACAGGACATATCAATCAATTTATATATTCTCATGGTTTAGCTAGGTGATAGCCTGGTCACTGACAAAGGCAGCACAGTCACATTTTAGGCATGTGGGCAAGCAAGCAATGTAGAGTAAGCTAGGTAATGTGCATTGGCAAAAGAGTATTGCACAAGAAAACCTCCTGCCTAAACTTCCTTTAAGGTTTCAAATAGCATCTCTCTACTTAATAAAGTGTCCTTACATTTGTAATTGACTTGAAAACAATCTTGTACGATACAATACATAAATATAACTGAGATCTTTGATACCTAGTAGTATTAAAGGTGGCTTGCAGGACCTAATGCATGAAAAGAAAAAGAAAAGCATACAGCATAACATTATTATTTGCTACAAAGTTATGCTCTTGAAAATAGCAGTCCTTCCCACAGAAGAAAAAAGGGAAAGAAAATAGCAGTCCTATCAAACTCTTGCAGAACGAAAATAGATGGCCTGCTCCATCCACAAATTCTTCCAATAATCTGCACCCAGTCTATAAACTCCAATATTTCTGAGTGATATGCCGATATATTCATATCTTATCTAACCCATGAAGCCATGGTTTTTTCAGAGTTCCACTGTTCCAGTATTTTATAGTGGCACCTAATTTCCTCTGTCTTAACAAGAATGCATTCTACAATCAATTAGTATTATGTTTTGTATATCCCGCCACTATCACCTAAATAGATCAATATATTGTTAATTTTAGGTATCCTGACAAATTACTTGAAAGTATTTCAAATAATCCATCTGAATGTAAATCTTGCGCAAGAAACCATGGCAACTGAGTGTCTTATTGTATAAGTTCTCGTAATAGCATTCTAAATTCATAAATTTGCTATACCATATGTCCAGCGATTTAAATCTACTATTTTCGTCAGTCATCAATCCCTCTGGTAAGATGTGTTGTTTATGAAAGCTTGTTAGACCAGTATCAGGAGTACAATTAAATAGCTGTGTGCATGTTTGATTATATATAGCCTGATCTACACCTCCAGATTCCAGAAACAATGCATTTAACAGCAACATAATATGAGGTCGATATGTGTAATAATATATAACAGCTGTTCTAAATATACACCAGGCTGAAGAGTAAATTTTTCCAGAAACCATCATGACATTGACAACTGATCAAAAATATTTAATCCCAAATACAATTTTGTACCCACTGTATTTTCATTTGGCCATGCACATAACTGGAGCTACCGCCTATGACTACACAATAAAATCAATATCTTTCTAATTGGAAAAAAAAAAAAGAAAACCAATTGGGGCAAATCATTTAAAGATTACATTTTGCTATGATATTACATACAAACATAATTATTGCCTATTTGAAGGGCAAGGGATGCACATGCAGGTGCACTCAGGGACAACTACTTTATTAGATTAGAAAGTTTCACGGATGGATCATGTCATCTAATCTTTTCAACAACCATGCATGGGTTTATGAACCTTAGTAGGCAATGAATATGCAATGAGGTGGAGAAAGCAGGAGTAGAACAAAATGCAAACAAATTAGAAAATAATACAGATCTATCATAAGGTGACAAAGAAAAAATGCAAAATTAAGCAATTCATGTGGGAATAGCCATAAACTTGCTATGAAGGCAACTATAAGTACTGAATTCAGAATACAATCCTATAAAGTTCACAGCAGCCAAATCACAGGAAGGATTGGGAGGATTACCAGCAGAGGAACTTCTAGTCAGCAATCGGCTCAACAATTCCCAAGAGAAGCATTATGAAAACTTCAACAAAAAGGAAACTAAAGAGGGTATTGCCTTCTCTAATTGACACTCCAACTACATGGTTAACTTTCCCACCCATTCATCAATCATTCCATAGTCAATGCTTAGCTCCCTCAAGGGCGGAATGTTCTCCATGGCAAAGATCATGAGGTGGGGATACGACACGTTGTAATGATCAAACAGCACAAACTGGACAAATACATTTGGACTGCAACTATGGCTAAAATAACAAGCCACATTCCTTGCCCTTGACACATCAATTGAAAATTTCAAGTCAGCAACGGCAGGATGGTTCGGAGCCACATAGTCAGGATACACATCAGAGATATCACCCCAATCTAACCACCTTGGAGGGAACCTGTTTGGACGCACCAAGCAATCACCATTTGCAGATACAATCTCTGACTGCTGTTGAGTAAGCACAATCCCACTAAACTCACAAATGAACGTGCCGGCCTTAATAAGATCCAAAGACCGAACCCCCCACCCAGTCTCCCTTGACCGGAACACCTCAAGCCGATTCTTAAGCCCATTCTGACTCACCCTGTTGGGGCAACTAGGTGGGCACCGGCAGTACGGCCCACACTCATACACAAGTGGTTTTCCCCGTAGCAGAACACCAGTCTTATCGTATGCAAACTCACCCCCATTCCTCTCTGCACAATAACATCCAATTGAACAATTCTCGGTGCACTCACATCCACCACCACCATCAGCGAACTTCCCTTGGACCGCAGAGGACGGGAATATTGGCCGTGCCAAATACTCGAATAAGAGTGGGTCCCGATCATCGTCAACATCGTTATATAGTGCAACCGGCATGCTCTCTCGACCCATGGAAATATCAAAGCTCACGTACCCTGTTGGTCGCAATGTTAGTGCATCCACCTTAAGCTGCTCAGCTACTCGATAATTCACAGAGCCCATGGCCTCCTGCCCCTCAATGCGCAGCATTTTATACTTGTAAACACCAAAGCCAGCCTTCCCACGATCGAGCCAATACTCAACAACCTTGTAGAGGCCATCATAGAAGTAGACCTTGCCAACGGGGCTGCGCTTGGACTTAACAGCACGGATTACACGGATCTCAATGCCATAGGTCATGCTGCGCTCAAGGGCAAGGTTGCCACCCTCAAGCTTTTGGTCGACGCAATGCTTGTGGAGGTTGGGGTCACGGCCACCATGGCCAGTGTACACAAGTATATCACCACGATCATCATCATCTTCATACCCGCCAGACACGATGATAGATGTGGCTATAGGCTCCCCTGAGGCAGACCGCCCTGCTGAGACGTAGTCGATCCCGGCCTGCACCTGACCATGGAGGCCTAGCACGCAGAGTTCCATGCGGAAAAAGAAGGCATCCCCCACCGAGATCCCCGGGATCGGTCCCACGATGCGACGGTCGCGGTTGAGCCACAGGTCTCGGTCGCCCATGAGCGCCGCGGCCCGCAGGTCCGCGCGGATGCGGCGCCGGTCCATTCCACCGACGCCAGCGAGGCCGAGCGCCTCCGCGCGCTCATCGTCCCTCAGCAGCATCCCGCGGAGCGAATCGAAGGTGAAGCGCGCCCGGCGCACCAGGTCCCGGAAGTAGATCTGGTCCCGCACGCTCAGCGAGGATACCCGCACCAACTCCGACGACCGCGGCCGGCGCTTCTTACCCGCGGACCCCGACCCGGGCTGCACCACCGCCGGCGCGGCGGCCTCCGGCACTGGAGCCGGCACGATCGCCCCGGCCCCTGCCGACGACAGGTAGAGGCTCGCGAGCCGGCAGTACTCCGCGAAGAGCGCGTCCTCGTCCGGGTTCGGCGGCAGCGACTGCAGCGGCGTCATCACCGCCGCCGAAGACAGATCAGGCGTCGCCGGCGGAGGGGCAACCGACGCCCCCGCAGCCGCAGCCGCAGGCTGCGGCGTCAGCGGAGGTTGCGGCAGCGGCAAAGGGCCGTGCTCCGGGGAAGCTGGCTCCGACTTTGGCTCCCTCTTAAGGAACGGCAGGAAGTTGAGGTCGATGGAGTCGGACGACGGCGAAGACGGCGGCGACGATGACAGCGAGGACTCCTCCATCTCCATTGCCCCAAAAAGAGAAATCCCGGCCTCCGCGTTCTCCTCTGCAACAACCAACTCCCCAAAGGGCCTCCACGCAATTCCCAAATCCCTCCGGGAGAGCAGCGGAGACGACGAGGAGCAGAGGAGGAGGAGGGTGGAGTGGGGAACGGAGGCGGTGGTGGAATGGTGAATTGGTGGAAGAATCGGTGATTGTGGGGGGTGAGGAAGGAAGTAGGCGAGGGAGGGAGAAGTGCGAAATCTCCAAAATGGAGCGCCCTTTTCCTTGGCTTTAACGAAAAGTAAAAAATAAAATCGAGAAAGGGATGCAGGGAACTAAGTCCCAGGGCACGCACGGACGCACCTCCTCGTGCTCTTAACAGTCACTGACAAACAGCCCCATCAAATATGCTCGCGGTTTTCACGGAAAAGATACATTAAATACTTAGACTGCACCTCGTGCGAGGTGCAGGGTCAATTTTGGTATATCATATTTTATAACTTCTATAACTATTTTTGTTATCTCTTATTTTTTAAGCATAAAGATGGTGTCAGCTGAAAATTTTTTAAAAGTATAAGGGCCTATTTGTTTCAGCTTTTGATTCTCTAAAAGTAGATTTAGATTGTGGTCACAGAGAAGCTGGTTCTTAAAAAACTAGAATCCAAAAGCACGTATAAAATGGATTGTGAATTCTAGTGTATAGGGATGGATTGAATTGTGAGAATTTAATTTTAGAATCAGGCTGTTTATTTTTTATTCAGCTTTTAAGACCAGAATCCAGAATCAAAAGCTGAAACAAACGGACCCTAAAATAGATGCACACTATATTTACGCACAATACCCACTACATAGTGCACGCCTCTTACGCATCTATATCACTTTTGATTTACTTTTATGAACGCATTTTCGATTTTGCAGGGACCCCTAAAGTTTCCTGTTAAATTAATTTCACCGAGTGGATTTCACTGAATCTAAACCGTTGCCTTTGTTCTATGGCATAGATTGAACCACATCAATCTTCTCCTTCACATTAGAACTTCCCTATCCATTTAGATCTGAAGTTCTGAACGAACACAAATATTTATCCATCCATTCGCATCAGAAGTTAACGGACACAAATATTTCTCTCATATCATCGAGGAAGTCAGGGCACAGATGCCTACATCGTGTGATCGTGGAATGGCATCTTTCGACAGCTTGGCGGCAAATTTTCGAGACGAAGCAACTTCTCTGGGAACTAACGACGGTCTGAGTAGAAATGGACTGCTTTGCCGCAGCAAAGCGGAGTTTTTCAGAGAACTGGGTGCCTACGGATGGTTACATGTCTGGTCAAGACTTGGAGCTTTATGCATCAAGTATATCGTGCGATGTTTTCCAAAGTCAATTTTTTCTCGATGATTCTTTCACCGATCTTAGGCTCTGTTAGGTTATGGTTCCAGATTCTGGTAGAAACGGAAACGATTTTAGATTCTTGGTAGACAGGTTTTAGCTAGGATTCTGTGAATCGGGTGGAACGGAGTTGAGACCGATTCGGTCACAGAGTGGAAAAAGAAGAAACGATCCAAAGAGAATCGTTCCGAGCTTTAGTCCGTTTTGTTGGGCTTCTTCTAGAATCTAGTAGAAACAGCCCGGTTCCAAATTGCCAAAACGGGACCTTATACTCGGTAAAATATTACATAAAGGATTACCTAATGGCTTGTTGTTGTTGGATTATTTGGGCCAAGCCCATTTGATTGAGACAATAAATCCTAGAAAATCTCAAAGGCCCACCTCATGAGGAGCATGTGCACTAGCAATAGTACCACATTGCTAGCCTAAAGTGGTGAGCACTAGTTTAAATAGTGGAGTGTGCTACACCATGGTAGAACCATGTGGAGAAAGGGAGAAAGAATACACACGCGCGCGCTCGCCTCGCCTCGCCTCGCCGGGCTCGGGCACGGGGCGGGGGGCGCGGGCGTGCGGCACCTGCGTGAATGGTCCGCCGAATTCCGGTCCAGGGCTTTGCGTAGGCGCAGCCTCCTTTTGCAGATTAAGATCCCGTAATGGACTCCGATCGTGGCACGTCCTCGAGTCGTGTTCGGTTACGAACTGTTACCAGGGCTCCTTTATATACTGCGTCGCCGTCATCTAGGAGAAATAGAGTTTTCTGCGCCCTAGCGCTTTTGCCGCTTCTCATTGCGCCGCCATCAAGTTCGCTTCGTCCCAGACGCGGCGTGCACCAAATGACGGGCAAGGTGTCTCCGAAACCGTCCGTCCTTGCGTTCTTGCACCGGAGAGGACGAATCGAGTTTTTGGGAAGCGCTCGGCGATCGCTTCCACGTCACCGTCACGGCTCGTCTTCCTCGACATTCAAGAGCGGCTGCTAGGCATCGCGCTCGACTGCGGCGCGCTTCCGTCCTCGGCATTGTACGCGCTACAACGTCAACTGCTCCATCTGCACACGAACAGTACGTTACAATGTCTCTACTGTTCATTTTCAACCTATTGATTGTGAGCACATTAGATGGATATATGTGTAGTCTTCTAGCATATGCGTCTATGGTATGCTCCTGTTATTCGTTACCGATAGACAATCACATGTTGTTCATGATTTACTTTTGGATTAAATTAAACCTAAATGTGCCTTTATTTCTAACAATCCAAAAACCTGATTATAGGCGCTTAGGTTTATCAATGGCTGGCTTTGCCGAGGCACTGAGACCGGAAAAATTCACCGGTGTGCACTTCAAAAGATGGCAGACAAGGGTCACCTTGTGGCTTACAGCTATGAACGTGTTCTGGGTGTCGAACGGCAAACCAGAGGATATGGAACCAACTCCTGAAAAGGAGAAGGCATATCGGGATGCCAACACACTCTTTGTGGGAGCCGTTCTTAGTGTTCTTGCCGATCGTCTGTGCGATGTGTATATGCACATTAAAGACGCGAAGGAACTGTGGGATGCTCTGAATGCTAAGTTCGGTGCTTCCGATGCTGGCGGTGAACTGTATATCATGGAGCAATATCATGACTACAAGATGGTGGATAACCGTTCTGTAGTTGAGCAGGCTCATGAGATACAGGTTCTCGCTAGGGAACTCGAACTTCTCAAAATCCAGCATCTGGCTGTGTTTGTGGTCGGGGCATTATTGCCAAATTACCTCCTTCATGGAGGAATTTTGCCACATCTTCAAAACATAAGAGACAAGAGATTTCTGTTGAGAATCTGATTGCGTCTCTAGATGTTGAGGAGAAAGCTCGAGCTAAGGATGCACTGTGAAAGGAATCGAGGGGCGCCTAGCGCCAATGTGGTGCAACAGCTTCACATGGCAAGAACAAAGGGAAAAATAAAGCCAAACAAACCACTAATTTCAAGAAGAAGAAGTCAATGAACAAAGATGAGAAGCCTCGCTTTGTTTGCGGTGAGATTGGACCTCGGGCCAAACAGTGTCCAAATCGCAAGGGCAGGAAGGGTGAGCAAGGACGAACTCAAAGTGCATCAACGTGACCATTGGCAATACCGGAGGAGGAACTTCGGGTATGGTAACGTACCTATTGTTCTTTCAAGAAATCGGACCACCGATTGGTGGATTGATCTGGAGCTAATGTTCATGTGTGTCGATCTCTCTTTGTTCTCTTCTTACCAGGTCGTGCGGGATTGCTCGTGTTGATGGGAAACGGCTCGAATGCTACATTCTTGGTGTTGGCACGGTAGATCTGAAGTTTACTTCGGAAAGATCGTGCACTAAAGAACGCGCTGACATGTCCCCTCAATAAATAAAAACACAGGTCGGCTCCCTTCTATGTAGAGAAGGGTTCAAAGTGGTGTTTGAGTCTAATAAAGTAGTCGTGTCTAAGCATGGACTTTTTATTGGTAAAGGCTATGAATGCGGAGGCTTGTTCCGCTTTTCCTTTACGATTTTTGCAATAAAGTTGTGAACCATATTTGTGATATTTCCAATAGAGGTGAAGCCGATGTTTGGCACTCACGGTTATGTCATTTAAATTTTGGTTGTATGACTCGGCTCGCTAGTATGAATTTAATTCCAAAAATTCCCCTCTTGTCAAAGGTTCTAAGTGCCAAAGTTGTGTGCAATCAAAGCAACCTCGCAAACCTCACAAGGCAAATGGAGGAGAGAAACTTGGCACCATTAGAACTCATACATTCAGATCTTTGTGAGATGAATGGTGTGTTGACTAAAGGAGGAAAAAGATATTTCATGACTCGATTGATGATGCATCTAGATCTTGCTATGTTTATACATTTGAAAACTAAAGATGAGGCTTTAGACTACTTCAAAGTCTATAAAAATTTGAAGTTGAAAATCAATTAGAAAGAAAAATCAAAAGGCTTAGGTCGATCGTGGCGGTGAGTACTTCTCTCTTGAGTTCGACTTATTCTGTAAGGAACATGGAATTATTCATGAGAGGACACCTCCTATTCGCCCCATCTAATGGGGTTGCCGAAAGAAAGAACCGCACTCTAACTGATTTGGTAAATGCCATGTTGGACACTGCGGGTCTATCTAAGGAATGGTGGGGGGAGGCCCTGTTGACTTCTTGTCACGTTTTGAATAAAGTTCCTTCTAAGAATAAGGAGAAAACCCCATATGAAGAATGGGAAGGGAGAAAACCATCACTTTCATACTTGCGCACGTGGGGTTGCTTGGCGAAAGTCAATGTGCCCATAACTAAAAGGCGCAAACTTGGACCTAAGACAGTGGATTGTGTCTTTCTGGGATACGCTCATCGGAGCATTGCCTATAGATTTTTAGTAGTAAAATCTGAGGTATCTGACATGATCGTCGGTACAATCATGGAATCCAGAGATGCCACCTTCTTTGAGGGCATATTTCCCATGAAAGATTTGCATAGCGTTTCTAGTCAAAACCCTGAGATAATTTCCGAACCTATTGCACAAACTGAGGATTACGAGCAGATATACTCCGAGCAAAATCTCGAGGAGGATGATGTGAGGCTCCTAGGAGGAGCAAGAGACAAAGGATGGTTAAATCCTTTGGTAATGATTTCATTGTGTACCTTGTGGATGATACTCCCACCTCTATTTGAGAAGCTTATGCATCTTCTCGATGCAGACTCATCGGAAGGAGGCAATCAGTAGTGAGATGGATTCTATTCTGCCTAATCGGAACTTGGGAGCTCACAGAATCGCCTTATGGTTGCAAACCTGTGGGTTTGTAAGTGGGTGTTCAAAAGAAACTAAGGCCTGATGGTACTATTGAAAAGTACAAGGCTAGACTTGTGGCTAAGGGTTATACGCAAAGGAAGGAGAGGATTATTTTGATACTTATTCACTGTTGCTAGGATCACAACCATCCGGGTACTTTTATCCTTGGCTGCCTCTCATGGTCTCATTGTCCATCAAATGGACGTGAAGACAGCTTTTCTTAATGGAGAGCTAGATGAGGAGATCTACATGGATCACCAGATGGATTTGTGCTACCGGACATGAGAGCAAGGTGTGTAAGTTACTAAAATCTCTTTATGGCCTTAAACAAGCACCTAAACAATGGCATGAGAAGTTCGATAGAACATTGACACAAGTCAAGCCATTGTGAACGGGCCGAGCAAGTGTGTGTATTATCGCCATGGTGGGGGTGAGGAGTTATTCTGTGCCTATATGTGGATGACATTTTGATCTTTGGAACAAACCTTGATGTGATCAATGAGGTCAAGTCTTTCCTGTCTGGAAATTTTGATATGAAAGATCTCGGAGAGGCTGACGTGATCTTGAACATCAAGTTAGTCAAAAGTGAGGATGGGATTAGTCTTTCTCAATCCCATTATGTGGAAAAGGTTTTGAGTCGGTTTGGCTATTCAGATAGCAAGCCTTCTCCAACACCTTATGATCCAAGTGTGATTCTTCGGAAAAACAAGAGAATTGCTAGAGATCAAATGAAATACTCTCAGATCATTGGATCTCTCATGTACTTGGCTAGCGCTACAAGGCTCGATATCTCATTTCTTTGTAAGCAAATTGAGCGATTTACTTCTAACCCGGAGATGATCATTGGCGTGCACTCGAAAGAGTTATGCGTTACTTGGTGGGTACAAGAAATTATGGAATACACTATACCTGGTACCCTTCAAGTACTAGAGGGTTATAGTGATTCAAATTGGATCTCGATGTCGATGAGATTAAGGCCACCGGTGGATATGTGTTTACACTTGGTGGGGCGCCAGGTCGTGGAGGTCTTGCAAGCAGACTATTTTGACACGGTCAACCATGGAGGCAGAATTGATCGCATTGGATACGACCAACTGTTGAAGCGTAATGGCTACGTGAACTCTTGATGGATCTTCCGGTGGTTGAAAAACCAATACCGGCCATTCTTATGAATTGTGACAATCAAGCGATTATTGTTAAAGTGAACAGTTCTAAAGATAACTTGAAATCCTCAAGACATGTGAAAAGACGTTTGAAGTCCAGTCAGGAAATTGAAAAACTCGGAGTGATAGCATTGGATTATATCCAGACGGCTAAAAACCTGGCGAGATCCCTTCACTAAAGGGCTATCACGGAATGTGATAGATAACGCATCAAAGGAACTAGGCATGAGACCCATGTGAGTTATACCATAAGCGGTAACCCAACCTATGTGATCGGCGATCCCGTGAATTAGGACACAGGGAAAACAAGCTCTTGGTTAAGCTGGAGGAGAGTAATTTTCTAACTAGTTCCAAGTGAAGATGCAATACTCTCGAAATCTGTATGGCAGTTGGCTTTTGCCTTAATGTGTTCTGTTGGCTTTATTTAGCGAAGATGTCATCCTACAGAGCATCTTGAAAGAACACACCTATATGAGATTGACTGTTGAAAGTCGCATGATCTATGAGACTTGGGTAATCTCTAGTAAGCTCATGAAGAGACCATGGAGTACGACTTATATGCTCCACCCGAGGAAGCCTATTGGCGACCTAGTATCACTAAGGCTTTAAATGAAACTTCGATCGCACAAAACTTGCAATTCAAGGCTTAGTCCATTGTTCAAGTTGTGGTGAGTGTAATTTGGAGTCCTAGGTGCAATTCAAGGCATAGTCCATTGTCACTTTGAAATCTTTGGGTATATTAATAGCTTTGGAAGCAGGCAAGATCGGTGGGACTTTGAGATCTGGTGGGGATTGTTGGATTATTTGGGCCAAGCCCATTTGATTGAGACAATAAATCCTAGAAAATCTCAAAGGCCCACCTCATGAGGAGCATGTGCACTAGCAATAGTACCACATTGCTAGCCTAAAGTGGTGAGCACTAGTTTAAATAGTGGAGTGTGCTACACCATGGTAGAACCATGTGGAGAAAGGGAGAAAGAATACACACGCACGCGCTCGCCTCGCCTCGCCTCGCCTCGCGGGCAGGCTCGAGGCGGCGGGGCGGGAGGCGGCGGGCGTCGCGGCACTGCGTGAATGGTCCGCCGAATTCGGTCCAGGGCTTTGCGTAGGCGCAGCCTCCTTTTGCAGATTACTCTTTTGCTACTCGGAATCGCGGTTGTAGTATGAGATAAGGACACCGTAACAGATCCCGTAATGGAGTCCGATCGTGGCACGTCCTCGAGTCGTGTTCGATTCTGAATCGTTACCAGGCTCTTTATATATCGCGTCGCCGCTATCCGGGAGAAATAGAGTTTTCGCGCTCTAGCGCTTTTGCCGCTTCTCGCCGCGCCGCCATCAAGTTCGCTTCGCCCCAGACGCGGCGTGCACCAAATAACGGGCAAGGTGTTCTCGAAACCGTCCGTCCTTGCGTTCTTGCACCGGGAGAGGACGAATCAGGTTTTTGGGAAGCGCTCGGCGCGACTGATTCCACGTCACCGTCACGGCTCGTCTTCCTCGACATTCAGGAGCGGCTGCTAGGCATCGCGCCGATCGCGCGCAGCTCCCTATCAGACGCTACATAACGTCAATCGCTCCATACGCACACGAGCGATGCGTTACAATGTCTCTACTGTTCATTTTCAACCTATTGATTGTGAGCACATTAGATGGATATATATGTAGTCTTCTAGCATATGCGTCTATGGTATGCTCCTGTTATTCGTTACCGATAGACAATCACATGTTGTTCATGATTTACTTTTGGATTAAATTAAACCTAAATGTGCCTTTATTTCTAACAGTGTGTTGCGGAATTAAGTAGCACTTCGTCCTTGTGGCTGGTTTTGGAGGTAACAATCGGCTCCGTTCGCAGATGAGAACCGTGCCCCCTGCACTCAGTGGGACGAAGGGAAGAAGAAAGTATACGTAGCTTCATCTAGACCAGTAGACCACAGGAGCAAATCAACAATCCAAATGTAGCGAAATTCACTTGGTCTTATGGGTAACTGCAGGGGATTCACACCCAACAATAAACTTACAATAAATCTTGAAGATATAGAAAATATTTCATTGATGAGACGTGGTAAATTGCTATTGAATGGAGATGCATATAATTAAGGCCAGTTTGTGGTAGTTGTGCTTTTTTCCCTATTTTGCTGTTGAAAATTAAGAGTGAATAAATTAGAATCATGTTTGCCGAATGAGATTAAAGTTTGACAAATTTAATTTTCCAACGATTTTATTATCTAGTAAACTTTGATACGTTTGTATTGTCAATTTGGAAAAGCAGCTGGCGGATGCTAAAATCTTTACTACTAGTGTTCACTACTTGACAAAGTTAGTGGTGGACTGGTGGTGATTCATCGGTCCGGAATTTTTTTTTAATAATATTTTTTTTAAAAATGAATTGCGGTATTAATACACGAAAAACAAAAATTGCAATAATAACACCTATTTACTAAACGGTACGGCGAAATATCTATTTTCGCCAAACTGTTCGACGAAATAGCTATTTTCGCCAAACAGTGCGGCGACCACTGCTTAATTACGCAGTTAACAGTCGACCGTCAGAGTTTAGGGAAAAGAAGCCATTATCGCCGTACCGTACGGCGCCAATAGCTATTTTCGCCAAACGGTTCGGCGATAAATGTATTTTCGCCAAACGATTTGGTGATAACCTTCTCGTTTCTCGTGAAATTTATCGTCTAACGGTTAACTGCGTAATTAAGCAGTGGTCGCCGCACTGTTTGACGAAAATAGCTATTTCGCCGTACCGTTTGGCGAATAGGTGTTATTTTTGTAATTTTTTTCCCGCGTATTAATACCATAATTCATTTTTAAAAAGTGTTATTTAATAAATTTTCCATCGGCCCCCCTCCCACATTCTTGTCACCGGAAGTCGCGCCGACTGGTGCAATCGGATCCTTAACCAACTACAATCTTATCATGCAAACTCCCACCAAAGTTCTCCTCTCTGTCGGCTGGTAAACTTGATGCAGTTTGAAAAGGCATACCCTGCAAAGACCCCAATGGTCGGAAGGTCACTCCAAGCAGACCTAGACCCGTACAGGCCTAAAGAAGAGGGGGAGGAAGTCCTGGGAGCGGAATTCCCATACTTGAGTGCAATTGGAGCGCTCATGTACCTTGCGAATAGCACTAGGCCGGACATTGCGTTCGCCGTGAATTTGCTAGCGCTTGATGCAGTCTGAGAACCCACCAAAAGGCATTGGAAAGGGGTGAAGGACATCTTCCGTTACCTTCAAGGAAGCAAAGACCTTGGCTTGTTTTACGAAGAAACAATGAATTGAATTTGGTTGGCTATGCCGATGTCGGGTACCTATCGGACCGCATCTTGGCAAGTCACAAATCGGGTATGTTTTCCTTTGCGGTGGAACAGCAATTTCTTGGAAGTCGTCTAAGCAGACTCTTGTCTCGACGTCGACTAACCACTCAGAAATCATTGCATTATATGAAGCCTCTCGGGAATGTGCATGGCTTCGAAGAATGGTTCACCACATCCAGAAGTCATGTGGTCTGAACATGGAACAAACCCCCACTATTATCTATGAAGATAACGCAGCTTGTGTTGCACAAGTACAAATGGGATATGTGAAGAGTAATCTCACAAAGCATATCAACCCCAAGTTCTTTTATGCTCATGAATTGCATAAGATGAACGAGATAAAGATACTGCATACTAAGTCGTGTGAAAATCTCGCAGATTTATTCACTAAGTCACTCCCGGCATCTTCCTTTGAAAGATGTATTAGAGGAATCGGGATGATGAGGCTTAGAGAAGTGCAGATTTCAGGGGGAGAATTTTCACATACTCCTACATAAATCTCAAACATGAAGTTTGAGTACCCAACGTGAATCTTGAAGATTAACATTGAAGTTTGGGTGGATTGTACTCTTTTCCTTAAGTAAGTTTTTCATTGAAGTTTTCTTACATAAGGTTTTTGATGAGGCAATCCGTGCAACACAGCAAGCGTGTGCTATGTACTCTTTCTCCAATTATTTTTCCCACTGGGTTTTTATGGAGTTTTAATGAGGCATATGCATCTTGCAGTGAAGAGTCTAAGGGGGAGTGTTAGGAAACCGGATTCGTATCCTATATGGACTCTTCCTTATCTCTAAGCAGAACCGTTATATATAGGAGGCAGGGGCTACCCCTTTGTACACAAGCATACAGAATAATAAAGCAGACCCGTTCCTCCTCATATTGTGTCTCTCGCCCTTTCTTTCTGTTCTCCACTTTAGATCTATTAGGCAACCCCGGACTATTCGATAGCGAGGTTGTCTAACAGATGCAATTTGTGGTCTCAAGACTCTCAACTCATGGAATGAAACTACCTGTTCCAGTCTCGGTGGAGTAACGTGACGGAACGACAGTGTTGCCAGATGGTCCCGGAGGCTGCGCCTAGTATTAAAAAAAAAGGTCCACCAAACGAGATGAATATAAACCGTTGCATTGCCAAAGGATCCATTCCCTAGCATTAATCGGATGTGAATCGACGTAGAGATTGCGGTGAAACTAGTGGTTTACATGCACCAATCGATAGCACATCTACACAAACATACAAACTGTGACGGACCGCCTTTTTAGGGGCAGTGCGAAAACTCACAACAGTTACCCAGGAAGACCAACTGTTGGAAAACAAGAGTAAAATTACCTGGCAAAAGCCAAATCAACACTTTTTATTCAATATAACTGGTCTAACGACCAGATTTTACAAGGGAAGCGTCCAAGCTTCTAGACTTACAATACCAAAAGAAGGAAACCACAGGCAGGGCCTGAGCGAAGACAAAGACCTAGAACCAGACTAAATCGCCATCTACGACCTCCTGGTAGGCTCCAGCATCTTCGAACTCTGAAAGGGTGGGGGTTGCAAGGGTGAGTATAGAGTACTCAACAAGTCGTACGGAACCACTGAATACTATATGTAGGGGTAATCAAGGGATGGCAGTAGGGTTAAGTATTTGGATGCAGTTTTATTTGCAATTCATTTTACATTTGAAGCACAAACCATAAAATAAGTAATTGGGGTTTCACCAAAGTTCAACAACATTAACCACACTTATCCAAATTCAAACAGTAACTTGAGCTTAGTTACGGGTATCAACCCCGATTCCAACTTAACTTCATTCACCGGAAGTACGGCGTAATCGATTACAATTAGGATTAACTCTGCAGAGCGGCTCAGCTTTACCCACAAGATATCTATAACCTTTTTGCCAATCGCGAGTTTCATGCAACTTAAATGCATGTGGCCCAGTTTAGATGATCATAGCATTTCGTTTAATCATTCCCGTCCTTTAGTTATTAACCGATAGATATCAGCTACCTTGGACTCACGGTCCCCATTAGCATCTACCGTTGTGAGAACCAGGAATGTCACGACGGACAATTCCCGTTCCACCCCTCCGGTCCACTTCCCTGCCGGGAAGGCCCGGCCCCTATTCTCTCCAGAGAATAGTTCCACCAAACAGTTCAATTACTATCTTGGGAATGACTAACTTACCGAGCTACGTCGGATACGGGTCCTCTGACCAGTCCGACCTGTGGTTGAGCGGGAACTAAGTTATTTACTTTGCTCAAGGGGGTCATTAATCTTACACTTTTGCCAAAGACCAAGCCTTCAATCCACAATCCAACCCGGTACTCACAGTACCGGCCACCAAACCAACCAAGGCACTAATCACCAGCCGGGGATCGGAATCTCATCCACTCCGGGATTAATCCGATACTGTCCCCCTGACTGCAGCACTTTTACAAACATCCAAATCAGAGATTCGGCAGCATTTTTTTTAAATCCAGGTTTTGAACTAACTTAGCAGTATAATCTAACCTATTCATGGCAATAAGCAATTAACTGGGGTTCCAAAGGATTTAACGGGATTCAATAATTTCAAGGGGGTTCCAATGAGCAAATTCGGCATTATCTAGGTATCATGTCATTCTAAAATACCGGATTTCATTAATTCAATATACAGTAAATAATGCGATATAAAATAATTACTACTATAGCATGGCATGATAGGATCAACATGATCAAAGGGTGTACGGCTTGCCTTGCGCGGCAGCTGGATCGGATGAGTCGTCGAAGACGTAATTAAATCTTCTGCGCTCCGATGGTCCGACGCTCGCTCGAATCGCTCGACTCCGAGGATCGCTCGGCTCACGGCGTCTCAACGGTCGAATCTAGCGCGGAAAAGACAACTAACATAAATAAACGACAAAACAACAACTGGAAAAGAAACGGGAACTGAAACAGAAACCGGAAACCGAGTCGGAAAGGAACGAAGGGCAAAACTGGGATTTGGGGAAATTTCGGAGTTTCAGATCTGGGAACGGACAGCATTTCTGGACTCAGGGGATCAAAACGGTTCGGGAAATATATTTGGTGGAGCTCTGGGCTTTTCCGGGATTTTTCTGGATTTTCCGGGCTATTTTTGGATTTTTAAACGAATTTTCGGATTTATTAAATGAATTAATAAATCGAAAATTGAAAAACACTGTTTTGGAACAGTGTGGGCTGCCGCCACATCGACCGCTGCCCACTAAGGCGACGCTGGGAGAGCAGGTTTGGCCGGCCGCCAAAGACGGCGAGGTGGGGCCACGAGGCGAGGGAGGGGGTCGACGAGTGGACCCCACTCGTCGCTGGGGCGTGGCCACGGGAGGGTTAGGAGCACGAGGAGGGCGAGGGCATAGGGGAGGCGGGCCGTGGCGGGCGCATGATCGCAGCCGGGGCCGAGCGGGACGAGGGCAAGGGAGAGGAGGGGGCTCACCGGGAGAGCGAGGAGCGGGGCGAGTTGGATTGAGGAGGAGGAGCGGGGCGAGTTGGATTGAGGAGGAGCGGGGAGTTGGATTGAGGGAGGAGGGTTTTTATAGCCGAGCCGAGGAGGCATCGGCCGGCGAGGCGGCGACGCGGCGGCGCGTGGCAAGGCTGGCGGCGACGGGCTGCTTGGCGGCCAGTGCAAGCGGCGGGCGGGCAGTGTGGCACGGCGCGTGGCGCGGCGCTGGGCGAGCGGCCGGAAGCGGAGACGACGCCGAGGCGGCGGCGATGGCGGGCTGCCGGGGCGACGGGCCGGCGAGGGAGCAGGCCAACGGGCGAGGGAAGCAGGCCGACGGCCCAAGAAGCAGGGAAAACGGCCCAAAAGAGGTTTGGATTTCAAACTTGATTTCCAACTTCCAAAAACCGAACAAAAGCAAATTCAAACAAAATCGAACAAAATTCGTTTTGAATTTTTTGAGGTTGTTTCACAAACAAAATTAAAAGCGCAAATAGAAACACATATAGATGTATAGGAGCAAAGCTCTCTCTTTATTTTATTCATCTTTTCCTGTACAAGGGATGCCCAATATATAGAAAGATAAGCAGGAGATAGATTCAGATTCGTCCACTAAGGGATAGAATCCATCCAACTTGGACTAGGAGTCTATCTATTTGACAACACTCCCCTTTAAGTGAATACCGCGTAATGCATATGTCTCGTTAAAAACTCCTCTCAAAAACCCAGTGAGAAAAGGGATGGGGAAAAGAGTACATTGTACTCGCACTCCGTGTTACACTAGTTACCTCATTAAAAACCTTTATATGAGAAACTTCAGAAAAACTGGCTAAGGGAAAAGAGTATAACTTATAATCTTCAGGATATAAAATATGATCTTTAGGATCATGCAAAAAGGGATATGGTTCAGGGATTCACTCCCCCTAAGCCTTGCAAATCTCTAAATCGTCTCATTCCAATACCGCTCATGCATCTTTGAAAAGTAGACTTTGGCAAAAAAATTTGTGAATAAATCTGCTAGATTTTCACATGACTTAGCTTGCATTATTTTTCTCACCATTCTTTTGGAGTTCATGAGGATATAAACATTTAGGGCAATATGCTTCGTGATATTGCTCTTTACATAACCCATTTGCACTTATGCAACACAAACAGCATTATCTTCATAGATAATAGTGGGGATATCAACAGTATTAAGACCACATGACTTCTGGATATAGTTAATTACACGTCTCAGCCAAACACACTCACGTGAGGCTTCATACAAAGCTATAATCTCTTGGTGGTTAGTAGAAGTTGCTACCAAGGTCTGCTTAAAAGATCATCAAGAAATGGTTGTACCACCGTAGAGAAACACAAAACCAGTCTAAGATTTAGCATTATGGGGATCAGACAGATAGCCAGCATACGTATATCCCATGATGGCTAAGTCTTGGTTCTTCCGGTAAAATAAACCAAGATCTTGGGTACCTTAGAGGTATTTGAGTAAAGTCTTGACACAGGGCCAATGTCTTCTTGTTGAGGATGCACTGTGTCTTGCTAGCAAATTTACTGTGAATGCAATATTAGGTCTTGTGCAATTCGCAAGTGCACCAATAGCACTTAAATATGGGACTTCAGGTCCTAAAACTTTCTCATTTTTCATCATTGGTCTAAATGGATCTTTATCCGCTTCAAGAGATCTTACAACCATCGGGAGTTTTTAAAGGATGAGATTTGTCCATATTAAATATTTCCAATACCTTTTTTGCTATAGGCAGACTGGTGTACAAAAATTTATTCTAGGAAATGCTTAAGCTACAGGCCTAAGTAAAATTTGGTTTTACCCAAACTCCATCATGATATAAGCACTAGCTTCCATTATCTCATTTGTGGTTATGATGATATTCAAATCATTAACATATTGAAAGTGCATCTAGGCACTTATGTTGTTTTGGTGATTAATGATAAACGATTAATGACAAACGCATGTAATGTTAATCAATGTAATTGTACAAATGCTTAACTTAATGCTTAACAAAAGACAAACCTCTAATATGCTTATATTGTTATGAGACTAACATGTTTATTGCCTAGTTGAATATTAGTCTCATCTATTTTAGAGGAAAATCAATTGGGATGGTTAAGCAAAAATGAGGTATGCAATCTCGGTATTCCTTCCATATTTGTCATTGCATTCATCTTTAGCAAATGCATATTGAACTCTAAGTAACTTGTTGATTTCATATGTGCACATTGATTCTTGTCATAATTGCTTGTGCATATATATATTCATTTGAGTTCATTATGTGCTTTGTTTTTAATATGTTTGTGTTAACTAGAGTTAAACTTCATTGCTTCATATTGACTTGGTGCATACATATCTTAGTTATGTATCTTCTAATGCACCTCTCTTAGTGAAGTTTAATCTAGAATTGGATCACATTATTTACTCTCATTCCAAATATTATTTGCACATGTGTAATTCGTGTATATTCTATCATGTGCTTCATTTAAGCAAAGTATGTGGTCCTTGCCATGATTTAATTGATTCTTCTTATTGGCAACTATCTCTCTAGTGCAGTTGGATCAATCATATATTCATCATGATGCACTTAGCAGAGAATATTTCTATTGTCAAGTGTTTCCATTCATATTGTGCTTCTTGATATGAAACACTTGTTATTACCAATTTATTCAATATATCTTTTGAGCTTGTGGGACTAATATGTTTGCTGAGTGCTTTGATAAGAGTTAGGTCCCAAAGCTGTGTGTATGATGACCAAGATGGTTTGAAGGATGACAAGCGAGTCAAAGTCAAATAAGACGGCGGTGTCACCAAGAGCTGAGGACTAAGTCAAGAACGACTTGGCGTGAGGATCGTCTTGGTGATGATCAAGGTCAAGGTCGGAGAGGACGAGAGTCTCGGTGAATCGCGTCGAGGTTGACAAGACGAAGGGCGTCATCAATCTTTGTGGAAGCGTCATCATGCACCGTGCATCCGGAAGAAGTCGGCATGTAAGCTTAGTGTAAGACTTAGATTTTGTGTTAAATTTGAGTCTAAGGATTGCCGTACTATTAAGAGGGATGCAATCATTGAAATCACTTAGACAAGTCTCAAGTGCTCAAAGTGGTCTATCCTTGTCTAAGGTTGAGAAACCCAAGTCACACCTTGTTCACCTAGGTGTAGGTGGGTTGGTGTGAGGGAGAGAAGTGGTGTTGGTAGTGCCGGAAAGTGAGGGTTGTTGGTCTCTCTTGGATTCCTTGTGATATATGATTTTATCCTTTGGGATTTGGGTAGTGAGACCTTGTTAGTTGTGTAGCCCTCGTTCTTAGCTTTTCGAAAAGTTCGAATTCGTCGAAATCGGAGTCCGGGATCAAAAGTTATGCCCGTTTTCGTCTGGCTGCTGCATGCTGCCTGGGAGATCCGGAGTATCCGGATTAATTGTCCGTAGTATCCGGATGATCCAGAGTCTCTGGGGTTTAATCCGGACATTCTGGGTTGCCCTGTTCGGTCCCAAACGGCTAGTTTTTGGGGTTCCTCTATTTAAAGCCCCCTTCTTACCCATTTCAAAGTAGCCTTTGGGGGATGTTTTGCTGGGTATTAGAGGTGTTCTTTGTGAGTGTTTGAGCCCCCAATACTCCTCCCTACTCCTTAGATCTTAGTGATCCCCTTTTGTGAAGGGTTGGGTAGTGGAGAGAGGTGTTTGGATTGAGGATTGATTTGATGAGTGAAGCTGGTTCCTTGGTGTTTTGAGGTGTTCTTCTTAGTGATCTTGAGCTCTCAAAAGCCCCTCTAACCCTAGATCTTAGTGATCCCTTTTGAGTGAAGGTTTGGGTGTGAGAGTGGGTAGTGATCGGATTGAGTGTGATTAGTGTGTTGAGCACTTGAGGTGGACTCTAAGTGAGTTCTTCGGGAGCATTTATTGCTCTTGGAGGTTGAGGTCTCCTAGACGGCTTGCCGGTGAGCTTCCAAGCTTTGTGTGGAAGGCCACCGAAGGTTTGTGAAGGTCTGATTCCGCCTCCGCAAGGAAAGGAATCAAAGAAGTGAAGACCGGCGAGTGCATTGTGCAACCCCGGGAGGAAGAGGGTTGAAAAAGACCCCGGCTCAAGTGTGACCGAGTCGCCTCAACGGAGACGTAGGATCCCCTCAAGGATCCGAACTTCGGGATAAAATCTTCGTGTCTCCTTCCTTACTTCGGTTTCCTCTTTTGCTCATCCGCTTAATTTGCTTTCGATTCTTGTGATTAGATCAATTAGATTGTATCTACTGCATCTATTCTTGCTTATATACTTGAGTCATTACAGTAGAGTAATTTGTATCACTAGAATCAAAGAAGCGCTTCAATTTATTGTCCTACTCTGTTCTGGCCGAACCAGGCAACCCGGAGTATCCGGTACATTGATCCGGAGTATCCGGATAATATATCCGGAGTGTCCGGGTTACCTGTCCGGGCTGAATTGTTTAAATTGCAAAACTTAATTATCCCAATTGCTTCCGCATTATCTCTGATAGATTAATTTAAATTGGGTATAATTTTGTAATCGCCTATTCACCCCCCCTCTAGGCGCATCCCCTGTCCTTTCACATATACCGAGATGATACAAAATCTATTCTAAAATTTCGTTATAAACACACAGAGAATCAGCATTATTTGAATATACCTTCTTCATGAGGAATTTCCTAAGTCGGTTGTACCACATCCTTCCTGACTGTTTTAATCCGTATAACGATCTCTGCAGTTTGACGCTATACATGTTGTGATTATTAGGATCCGGAACTTTGACTCCTTCACGGACTCTTATATAAATGTTCATATCTAGTGACCAATATAAATATGTAGTCACCACGTCCATCAACTACATGGTTAAATTTAAGCTAGCTGCCATTGATATTAAATATCGGAACGTTATTCCACTTATTACAGGATAATATGTTTCATCGTAATCGATGTCGGGTCTCTGCGTGAACCCTTGTGCTACAAGCTTCGCTTTATATCTCACACCTGATTATTTTTATTTCTCTTCCAGATGAAAAGTCATTTTTGATCCTATCGGGAACACTTTAGAAGGTGTTTGGTCAATAGGATCAAAAACTTTTCTTTTATTAAGCAAGTGCAATTCTGCTTCAATTGCTTCTTTCCATTTGACCCAACCTGAGCGCTTTTGGCACTCTATTATGGACTTTGGTTTTGGATCCAATTTAAGAGTTTTAGCAATTTTATAGGAAAAATAAATATCGACAATTGTTGTCTTTCTCTTATATAATTACCTTGAATCCACATAATTGGTGGATATTTCTTCATTTATATCTTCCAGCTCCTCATGATTTCCCATGACAATGGAGTTTGAGTGTTATGACTTCCTACACTAGATTGTGCGCGTAAATGTACGCTGGGATTAGCATCTTCAGGATGGGTCACTTCAGGGACATTACTATCTCCAAGATGGCTCACTTAGGGATTTTCTCAACATCAAGTTGAGCTTCTTCCACTGTCACGGATAGTGATCTCATTTGATCGGTCCTTTGTTTCTCCGGACGTCTCTGCGAAATTGAATCCGTGCACCTGGAGGCCTCCCCCTCTTTTTGTCATGAGGGGCAAGAATGGGTTCAACATCTTTCATGGGTATTTCCACTCTTTTAGGTGCGTTTACTGTAGGTATATGAGATTTTATCACTCCCTTATAATCAGTGAAGGCATTTGACATATTATTAGCTATTTGTTGCATATTTATTATCCTCCGAACTTCAAGTTCAATTTCTTTAGTGCATGGATCTAAGGACTGAATGCCAGTGACATTCCAATCAATGTCTCGGTATTCTTTAATGTGGTACTTATCTCCCCCTAGTGCCAAAAAATTATCCTCATCAAAAATACAATCAGCGTACTGAGCCATGTACAGATCCCCTATCATAAGCTCAAGGTATTTGATTATTGATGGAGATTCATAACCTTCAAGATCCCCAACTTTCGGTGAGGGCCATGGTGGTACGCTGTGGTGGAGAGATTGACACGTATACAGCACAGCCAAAATTTCACAAATGGGAAAATACTTGGTTCTTTTCTATTCACTATCTGCAAAAGGGAAAATTTCATGATATGTAGTTGGTCTGAGTTGAATTAATGCCGCAGCATGCAGTACTGTGTGGCCCCAACAAGTGGTGGGTAGCCTACTATTCTGTAAAAATGGTTTAGCAATAGGTTTTATTCTTTTAATTAATGACTTCACGAGGCCATTGTGAGTTTGTACATGAAGTTATAATGCTCTATTTTAATGCCCAGAGCCATACAATAATAATTAAATGCTTTTGAGGTAAACTTATCAGCATTGTTCGTTCGAATAGACTTAATAATTTGGGCAATCAATTTAGCAAAGGCATGATTCCTAGTAAATAAGAGACAAACGTGGGACCATCTAGTAGAAGCATCTATTAGTTACATGAAATACCTGAAGGGGCCTGATAGGGGGTTGAATAGGTCCACAGATATCACCTTGAATTCTCTCCAGGAAATTCAGAGATTCCTCCCTAACCTTTAGGTAAGTGGGTCTAACTATAAGCTTTCCTTTGGCTAGTCTATCAGGGTACACAAAATCTTTAGGTTTAGGAGAGTTTGTAGTTTTTATGCTATGGCCTACAGAATTATTAATTATTCTTCTCGTCATATTCAACCCAGGATGACCCAGTCTATCTTGGCAAATTTTAAATATTTCTAGGTCTTTAAGGATGGTTTTCATCGCAACATAAACTTCATATTTTATATATGTATAATATAACCAGGGGAGAAGGAAGGAAGGTTTTTAACCAAACATTTATTGCACCCATTTAACTTAGTCATGAGAAGGTATTCGATACCATCCTCATTATCATTCTCCATATGGAACCATTAAGATGAATATCTTTGAAACTTAGTAAAATACGACTGGACTTGGGGTATAATAGGACATTTTCAACTATTATACGAGTATCCATAGGGACGACTACAATGGTTCTTCTACTGCCAACTATGAGTGCATCGCTTCCGGCGATGGTCATAATATTTCTAGTTTTCTTAGTTAATGTCTGAAAATATTTAGTCTCCCTAAGAATGGTATTTGTGGTGCAACTATCTCCAAGACAGATTTTCTCATTTGCCATTGGATTATACGATTGTTCTATATTAAAGAAATCAATTCAATCAATTCAATTGTTGCAACATGAACATATTGAAAATATAAAACAAGCATGGCATAAATGAGCAAATGTTTTGGGAAATGACAATTTATTGAGTTACAATTGATAATCGCTCAACAAGAGCATAGACTAAATGTTCATGTTAGAACATAAATACTAAATTGATAAAATGAAGCTCTTAAGGAGACTCAACTAAGGAAATACGACATCAATTTAATAAACTAAAAAGGGATAACATGAAGACTACTACAGGTCTCCATATAGATCATGTTCCTCCTCCTAGGGAACATTGGTATTCTTCGGGAATTCCTTAGGTTTGGCACCAAGAAGGTCATCTTCATACATGGGTGAGTTCCCATATCCGAGAAGGCCTTCTTTGAACTCAGCCGTAGGATTAGAGATAGTATCATCCTTTTTCTCATCTTCTTGTCTAACAACTGGTTGAGCGGTGATGTGTGCCTCAACCTTATTCCCTTGATTCCTTTGGAATCTCCTGGTGAATTTTATGTAAAGTTCCACCAAATGCTTTGGGGGTGCGACAAATGCGCGACCAATGGCTGACACATCCACACCTAAAGCATAGCTGAGGAGGGTTAGCAGCCTTATTGGCCTAACCTTGCTTCTGAAAGGTTACTTGACCCTTTCCTTTACCTCTCCACTGGGGTTTTTCCTTTTCCTTATTGTTTCTGTCATTCTTCCATTTCCCCCTTTATTCATTTGGCCCTTTCTGCGGCCTGGCTATTGCTAGCCTGTTGAGCGTTAGCATGTACTACAGGCAATGCTTGATTTTCATTAGAAAGTGCATGATGATTCTTTATCAGGAGTTCATAATGTTTTTCTGCTTCTAGCAGAACATGAATAAGCTTCCTTCTGGTATTTTGCATATGGTACTATTGCTGTAGTATCCTCATGTTGGGGTGGAAGGTGCACAACATTTTGTCAATCATCTCAGCATCAGTAATTTTCTGGTTACAAAATATTAATTTTGCAACAAGTTTGTGTATAGCAAAATTATATGTTGCCACCGTTTTAAAGTCCTGAAAGCGTAGGGGGGTCCATGCATGTTGTGCTTTGGGCAACAGTACGGATCTTTGCTGGTTGTATCGTTCATTCAGTGAATTCCATAATGCTAGCGGGTCCCCCTCCATTATATATTCGGCCTTCAGGTCCGGACAAAGATGGTGCCTTAGGAAATGCACACCAGTACATTTTGCGAGTTCAGGAACAACAGGGGCACCAGCTTCAAGCTGGGTAGTAGCAGCTCTAAATATACAAGCTGATAGGTTGATCTTAGTAACCATTGCCCAAGTGAGGTAATTGTTCATCCAGGGTAAGCATAGCAAACTCACTTTTTGCGACGTCACATATCCTGTATGCAAGCAATATTGAATTTTATTACTGGTAAAATATTATATTGCATGCATCTTATTAAATTAGTGAAGTTTGGTCTATATCTATTCAGTAGATAATTATCTAAAAAATTCCCAAAATTTTACTACCATTTTTCATAATTTTTTGTTAATTATTTAGCAATTTTCAGAATTACCACATAATAAAAAAAATAAAATTCCAACACATAAAACATGAAATAATGCTAAGAAAAATAAAACCAGGGACATGGCATAATCAATGTGTCATCCATAATTTTCCTAATAATTTTTTGTAGAATTTTTCACATTTTTTTTGTTAATCGTTAACCAATTTTTAGTATTACTTTAATAACAAAAAAAATTATTTTAGCTCACATTAAACATGGCAAAAAACTTGAAAATAAACTCATGGTATGAAACTTCCAATATGTGATAAATATCATTTTTTTTAATTTTACAAAAGTCCATAAATCTAGTAAGCTAATTTCTAGTATTTAACAGTAATTTCCATAATTTACTAATTAAATTTGCCTTTTTTAATTGGGGAACATGTAACATCCCAATTTTTGAGTTTTGAAAAGTTTCAAAGCCACAAAGAACCATTTGGATTTTTCCTGAATTAACTAGAGCTTTATTTGAATTTTCAAATAACCAAAAGATTTAATTTAATTAATTTATACATCAAATCAAAGAGGCTTCCATGGATTTATTTAATTAGTTGTGTTCCTTGTGCTTCCAGGATTTTTTTGTATTTTTTGGGATTTTTCTGAATTTATTTACTATTTATTTGATTTTATTGGAAATTTTGGATGTTTTTAATTGAGAAAATGATTTTAAACCTAAAATCCTAGTGGGCTAAATCTCCCCGGCCCAGCCACCTCAGCCCACGTTGCCCTGCACTACCGGCCTGCTCCGCTTCGGCCCAACGTCCTAGCCCGCTCGGCCTGTGCCGCTGCCAAACCCTAGCTGCCGCAGTCCAGGCCGCGCCCGACATTAGCGTCTGTTCCAATGTCCCTTGCGTGTGCCTCAAGGCTTTAAGAGCCGAAGCCGTCACCAGATCCGAACTCTTCGTCCGCCGCCGCTTTCAACGCCCTATTCCACGCACGCCGAGACGCATTCGAGCGCTGATGATTGCTAGCCGTAGCAGCACCATCGCCGAAGCACTTCTTCCCCATCGCTTGGGCGCTTCGGTGCATCTCCACCGATCTCGTGCACTTCTTCGGGTTTCTCGCGTCGCCTTCTTCCGAATCCGCTGAACCGATCAGGAGTCGTCGTTCGCCGTGTTGTCTTCCTCGTGGCCGGTGAAGCGCCGCCGTGGATTCGGTTGCTGGAACCCCAGCTGAGCCGATTCGACGTGGCCAACACGTGCGCACCCCGTTAGCGCCACGCTGCACCCGATCAGCCGGCTGCAACCTCAGCTCTAACATTGTTCACACTGGGTGCACCATGGACCAGATCAGAGCCGTAGACCCGGTTCACCCGAACCCTTGCTGATGTCAGCGGTGACGTAATAAACCTATTTTCCTTTAGAAAAATAATTCCAGAAAATAGCCTTTTTTCTATTTTCTTTAATTTTAAACTTCTGAAAGCCCGTTCTCCCTCATACGAAGTCCAATTGAGGCTATTCTAGTTTCTAAAAATTCGTAAAATTGAGCTCTACAATCCAGAGCCATTTATTTTCACTTGAGCTTGTTTTGTCTCTATTTTGGTATTTACTTGCTTTATTGCTTTCTTTTCTGGTAGACGTTGATCCCTAGGGAGTGAGCGCATGATGTGAAGACCAAGTTTCAGCAATTGCAGTTGATCGACAAGGCAAGTCGTAGTCATTGACCATGTTGGACCCATGTTTGCAAAATTACTTTGTTTTTATACAATTGCATGCTATTTGTTTACAAGTATTATTTATTGGGAATAGTTAAATACCTGATTGTCATTACGCCACCTTGATTAATTGAGATGCCATGTATCCATTGTCACCCTAGGTTGGGATATTGATTAGTTGGACATAATTGTAGTACCGACATTGGGTTATCGTAACTATGCTTAGACATGCTTAGTTGTACGATGGGTTCATGTTACATGATGAATTAATAATCTTGACTTAATGAGATATGGAATTGTGGCTGGTAGCCACTGTTGTAAAATTTATTGTACCATGGCAGGGTGTGCCATTAGTTTTAGTTATACAAAATTGTTTTCACTCGGGCAAGTGATCGTGCAATAAAGGGGTGATGTTGATACATTTGGGATGTGGTTGTCTTGCTTGGGAATACCTAAGGACTTAATCTTGTGCGCCATTGAACTAGGATTAACCGTATAACCACATGTCTGGTATGTGATAGACCTGGCTAATTAATTTGCAATGTCTATATTTGAGTACTGTTGTGGTTGTGTGGGTTCCGGGATGGACGGGTAGACTCACATGGCGCAAGAGGGGGCCCCAAGAGGTGAAACCTTAGTGAGCAGTTCTGGGTTTAGACAGAGCATTGTAAAGGCCTTGTCATGATCTTTCTGCCGACATCAAAGGAAGTGTAATAATTGCGCATGGCACTAAAGAGATGATCATGTCTTGTGGGTAAAGATGTACAACCTCTGTAGAGTGTGTGTTAAACTATTTGAATAGCCATGTCCGTGGTCATGGACGTGCTTGGGAATTTCACACGAGGTATAGTGTTTTCATAAAATGTTGGAAGGTGGAATTGTTGGAAGTAAACGGGGAACGACAAGGGATTAGACAGTTTCAGGCCCTCAACGGTGGAGGTAATACCCTAGTCCTGTGTTATGAGATTATGAGAGGTATGTATCTCTCGTATTGTGCGCTGCTTACTCTATTGTGTTTGTCTGTCTTGCCCGGTACCTTTCGCCCCCTCTATATAGGTAAGGGGTGGAAGAATCCGAGTCGGTTACAAGATGGATTCCTAATCGGTTACATGATGAAGATTTTACCTCCAGAATAAAATCGTATCCTTCCTAACAATAGTTTGTTACCATCTTTTATCCTATCTTGTAGGACACGATGGTGAGAGTCCAGGTAAAGCCCGATTCTTTGCAACTGTCCTGGGACGCCCCCTCGTGGTGGGTCCTTGCGGCCCATCGTGTAGATACCTGGGGTTCACATACTCCATAGTAGCCCTCGAGTGCTCCACAATCGAATTGCCATCTTTTCTGGTTGCAACCAGCCGAGTCCTGCTTCATGTCAAGTGCCCAGTTCTTGGCGCAGCTTCCCGACTGGTCCTCCTTTTATGCCGAGTGCTCTTAGTTCTTGGCGCAGCTCCCCGACTGGTCCTCCTTTTATGCGGAGTGCTCCCAATTCTTGGCGCAACTTTCCGACTGGTCCTCCTTTTATGCCGAGTGCTTTGTTGCCGGCAGGGAGATTGTGAAGGACTTGCTAGAGCTCCGCCGGTTGGGAATATTGAGTGATACTCAATATGGCCGTTAGGATATTGGTGATTAGCCTGTCCTGAGACACACCACAATTTGAATAAGTTTTGGCCGAGTGGTACTTGTATTCAACTGCCATGATGCACAGCTGATAACCCATCATGGGGCATACCCTCGGAACCTATTATTCAAAGTCAATTCGTGATATCTGATTCTGACTTGCGGTAACCAGCGACTGGCCCAACATGGGGCATATCGCGAGTGATACCCAATATAACTACTGGGACTCTGGTGATCAGCCCATCTTAGGGCGCACCATAGCTATATTCATTTGCCACGCGATCGGAAAGTCACTTGGATCGAGAAAGAAGTAAGGATGTTTCCAAGGAATGTGTACGTGCAAGCGTGCGCTTAGTTGGGCGACAACTGAGTATTAAGTCAAAAACTTTATTCATAATGGCATAGTCGAATAGAAGGTTTAAGTGTAGAAGCGACGTTGCTGCTCTACGTTCCACTTGTTCCTGATGACCACGTCGTCTTCACGCCTAAGTCTGTAAGCCCCGGAGCGCGTTACTTCGTCAACAATGTAAGGACTCCCAAAGTAGAATACCTGACCGGGAGCGAAGACGATGCTATCTCTGTTGATGGAAGCCATCGAGCTCATTGAGATTGATCTTCATGCTTCCCCTACCTAGCGCGCCAACTGTCGACATTTGTTGTCAGCAATAATTTATATGGGGCTATGCGCTGGATCCAAACTCGATGGTAACACGACAAGGGATTAGATAGGTTCAAGCCCTCAACGGTAACACGACAAGGTAATACCCTAGTCCTGTGTTCTGGGATTATGAGAGGTATGTATCTCTCGTATTGTGCGTTGCTTACTCTATTGTGTTTGTCTGTCTTGCCCGGTACCTAGGTCGTTAGATCCAATATTAGCTGACCAGATTAAATCTTGAAGTTTATATTTAAATCTAATTGCAGCCATTGGATCTAGGGTAGTGATGAGACCATGCTCATCATGGACAGAACTAACACTGCATACATATGGTCATCACCAAGTATTGCTACAGTTATATCAACTGCATGGTTTCATCGACCCCCACCTTGGCCAGGACCATTAAGTTGGCGACACTTCACGGCATCCTCTACTTCGTATACAACTACTACGATGGCTCCATCTGCATGGCTTTATCGACCCCCACCTTGGCCATCCTTCTACATCTTCGTCGGTTCAAGGACCATTGACTCGAGCTCGAGCCCGTCAAATGAATTATCAGATCTAAAGACAAACTTGGGAGAAGATGATGAACTTGAGTCGAGGACGACTCAAATGCAAGAAGGGGAGGATGATGAGGACATCACTACCATGCATACGGCCATGCCTACAAAACCAATTGAAGCAAACAATGAACCAAGGAGAAGGACTCCCAAACGTCAAGCATGAAGCCAATTCTTCCGATGCACAAGTTCAACTCGGATTCGGCCTCCGGGACAGCACCAACTTCAAACGACCATAACTTTTGATCCACAAGGGTGTTTGAGGTCTATGAGTACTGGTTTGAAAGGTTTCGACGTCATCTTTCCAACGGATCCGGCCCCACCTCCAAATTCCTTACGAGTCAACAGGAATCTGCAAAACAAGTTCAACTCAGATTCGGCTTCCGGGACAGCACCAACTTCAAACGACCATAACTTTTGATCCACAAGGGTGTTTGAGGTCTATGAGTACTGGTTGGAAAGGTTTCGACGTCCTCTTTCCAACGGATCCGGCCCCATCTCCAAATTCCTTACGAGTCAACGGGAATCTGCAAAACAAGTTCGGTCATCTTTCTAAATCCGAGACAAACTAGGAATACGAGTCCTATTCTGCCATGAATGTGTTTTGGACGCCCCAAGCATGGTTTTAGCCTCTTATTTCTCCTATATATAGCTAGGTAGTACCCCAAAATAACTGGGGTTTTGGTTATTTGATAGTTTAGCCTTTTGCTACTATTTTGAGTCTTTTAGACGTGCTCAACGGCCGCCTAACAAGCTCCTTGTATCGGAACCCCAACTTTTCAATACTTCATCTATATTTGCAATTTTAGATTGCTTTTGCCTTGTTCTTGCTTGTTCTTCGATTGCTTGCAGGAATTGATCTTCGTGATCAGGTTGATCGTGCCCACGGCAAGGTAAATAACCATCTGGAGTTGGTTTAGCGATTGCTAAGGCGCATCGTCGTTGTACGTTGTAGTCGGATCGTCAAAGTCGTCTCCACCCAAATCGAAAGTTATCATTCTCATCGAAAGATCGGGACACCCAGTGTTACATCAAGTGGTATCAGAGCCAGGTTGATCGGTGAGAATATCAGTGCCTTAGGTTAGTTTTTTATTTCTGTCCTAAATTGAAAACTACTTCACAAAAATTCAACCTTTAGTTTCAATCTATTATTTTAGTGAGTTTTGTTAGGTTTTGATCCATTAGAGTCCATGTTTTAGTTGCTGATCTTTCCTTTCCTTCGCGTAGCTTCAATTCTTCAATTCTGTCTAGTTTGGTATTTCGAGCATAACTTTCACATACAAACTCCAATTTTTGTGTTCTTGCACTCTATTGAAAGCTGAGGATATAAGCTTCAATTCCTTCCATAGTCAACCAATCAAATTCGGTGATCTTCAAACATTAATCTAGGCGACAAGTTTGCTGCCCTAGAAAAACAACAGTACACCTACCTTTGGGAACCAATTCATCCTTTGTGAACACTTTGATCCTATTTGAGACTAGCTTGTTGATATTGCTTAGGGCTGCTCTACTTGATACATTGCACAATCTTCAGTTATCATATCATCTTATCTTGTGACACCAAGTTAGGGATTCCAAAACTTTTTGTTCGTACTAGTGTTGGCCGAAAGTCACCAAAAGAGAGAAAAAGAAAGAGCCAAAAGGCCAAAAACAAAAAAAAGGGGGAAAAGAAAAAGAAAAAGAAAATTGTGGCCGGTCGCACTATATTGAGCAAAATCCTAATTTGTGTTCGTTACTTTTAGGTTGTGCAATTTATTAATTAGTGAGCAATCTTGTGCCCTTTTTACTGTCTCAAAGCAATAAGTTAGCGTCTCTCTACGACTTGTGCAATAGAGCTTTTGGTGCATCACTTATATTTTATAGCTCATTCCTTGATTGCACAAGTGCCATTATCTTTGCGTGTGTGTTGCCTTCAAATTCACTTATATCTTTGAGATCGGCAACTAGGGCTTGTGAATTCTAGTATGGATCATTACTTATCATTACAATAACTAGAATTATCAGATTGCATAGGAAATAAATTTTGCCTATCCAAGCTCCACACCCAACCTCGTACATTTGTTCGGTCCCTTGGCAATCGCTTTATCCAAGCTTCGGAGAACTTTTGACCACGCCAACGGCCGTCAACACCTGTTGCATGTAAGAACTTGTAAGAGCTTTGGTTATAGGCTTGAATGTTGAGAGAATTGCCACCACCTCCTTGTAGTTGATAGGAACATTATACTTGTTATATTGTTTTCTTTTCTTCTACTAACCATGTTAGGTGATGAGGATTCGATGCATCACTCTCCACGCGCAAAGGGAATTGTTGCTAGAATGTTGATGCAAGAAGACCGCCTTCGGTCTATCGAGACCGCTCAGGGAGTTGCTAACACTAATCTTGCTACTATTTTGTCTAGACTTGATAAGCTTGTGCACGCCGGAACTTCAGTCCTCCACCTCATCTTCTAAGCAACAAAAATGGCATACTACATGCTCCGGTACATGTTGATGATGATTCCCTAGATAAGGTTAAATTCGCCATTCCACCTTTTAATGGTCATTATGATCCTGATGCCTATATTAATTGGGAGATAGCAGTAGACAAAGAATTTGGCAAGTATGATTTGTCTGAAAATGAAAAGATTAGGATTGTTGCTAGTGTGCTAAATGAATATGCATTAACATGGTGGAAACATATTTGTAGAAAATAGAGAAAACCTGAAAATTGGAAGGCCATGAAAAGACTTATGAGAATTGATTATGTTCCTGAATATCATTACGAATTTTTGTATACTAGACTCCAATGCTTGAAACAAGGAAATAAGTGCGTTAAGGAATACTATGAACGATTGCAAAATCATTTGTTGTGTTGTGGTTTAGTTGAAGGTGAAGAAGCAACAGAGCTTAGGTTCATACGTGGACTTAATCAAGAAATTCAGGATGCTCTTATTGATGAAACATATAGTTCTCTTTCAGAATTGGTTGTATGTGCTTGTAGAGTTGAAAATATGCTTGCTGAATCCTTGAAAGAATCATTAGCTTCATTTGAGGCGCCCATTATTACACCTTCTTTTGTAGCTAACATTTTGCAGAAAAGTGAGCACCATCGAGAGAATGATGTAGAAGTGCATATGGAGAAAGAACTGATCAGTACTACCCCATGTGTAAGTGAAGAGATAATAGTTGAAGAAACACCTACAATAGCTGATGAGAACTTACAAGGTAATATAACAGGTATGGACTTTACACATGGAGAAAATAATTTTGAAGAGCTAAAACTATCCACAAATCATGCTATCGTAGAGCAACTAATAGTGGAACCAATTGCTGATTTTGCTTTGTTACAAGATGATTTGCTTGCTATTTCTTGTGATAAAGAAGAGTTGTGTGATAATACTTCACTTATATTCATGACACAACTAGCAAATGGACATGTCACTTTTGTTGACACACTAGACACTTATGCTGAAAACAAACATGTCATTCACATCACAAGCGAAAATGATGAGTTGAAATTGATGTCTTCTTTATATACATTAGGCTACATTGAATTTGATGTTCCGTGTGATCTGAATTATTTAGAGGAGAGCCTTTTTGTACAGTCTTATTTGTCATGGTTATCACGAAATATCTTTTATGTTATTGGCAAAAATAGTGAGAAAGGAGAGTATAATGCACATCGAGTTTACATTTGTTCAGATTTTAAACCTCCGTTTGCAATGCAACAATGTCATCAATTTAATAATTGCCATATCACTAATCATGTCAGACCAAGTACATTTGGTTCCATTCACAAGTCACATGATAGTTTTCAAGAAAGGGAGGATACGGTTGATAGAAATTCTCGATCCATTGATTTCATTGCAAATGTGCATATTGCTTTGTTTCTTGTCATTACTAACATTTCACAGGACAATATGATGGAGTCGAGGACGACTCCACTTCAAGAAAGGGAGGATGATGAGACCATGCTCATCATGGACAGAACTAACACTGCATACATATGGTCATCACCAAGTATTGCTACAGTTATATCAACTGCATGGTTTCATCGACCCCCACCTTGGCCAGGACCATTAAGTTGGCGACACTTCACGGCATCCTCTACTTCGTATACAACTACTACGATGGCTCCATCTTAGGGATGTGATCGGATCGGATACGGTCGAATATCGTCCTATTCATATCCGTATCCGTATTTTTTATCGAATACAGAATCGAATACGAATAGTGTCGAATACAGAATCGAATACGAATTATACAGGATAATATCGGTTACGAATACAAATCGAATACGGATCGGAATCAACATAGATACAAATAATATTAGTCGGATATTTTAAAATCCAATTTCAGTTTTTTTCCAAAATCGGTCCAAATTTAAATTCAAAATTCCAAAAGAAATATATGTGTATGTCTTTTTTTTTTGCCTTTTTATCCCTAGCTTGTCATACATGTGACTCTGTGAGTAACAATGTACCCCATTGCAATAATTAAACCAAATGATTTGCAGCTGGCATATGCTGCTGAATCCTAAGTAGCCCTCCTGAAACGCCACTTGCCAATTTATGTACCACCTTTACCCAAATATCTCCAAATTAGCATCTAGCACACATGAACACATTATATCTTGTCATCCAATGCAGACCCCAGTCTCTCAAACAGTGAAACATGTTAAATTGTTAATGTGTTATTCTGAAACGTGTTATTCGGATAATATCCGTATGTCATATTCGGATATTATCCGAACAAAAACTCGGATATTCCGTATCCATCGGATAATCAGTGTTCCATATCCGTATCCGTATCCATGTAAATTATCTGTATCCATATCCTTATCCGAGAAATCAACTGGATATCTGTGAAACTATCCAAATCATCATCCAAATCAATTCGGTCGGTCGGTCGGTCGGAAAATATCCGTACCAGTTCCATCCCTACTCCATCTGCATGGCTTTATCGACCCCCACCTTGGCCATCCTTCTACATCTTCGTCGGTTCAAGGACCATTGACTCGAGCTCGAGCCCGTCAAATGAATTATCAGATCTAAAGACAAACTTGGGAGAAGATGATGAACTTGAGTCGAGGACGACTCAAATGCAAGAAGGGGAGGATGATGAGGACATCACTACCATGCATACGGCCATGCCTACAAAACCAATTGAAGCAAACAATGAACCAAGGAGAAGGACTCCCAAACGTCAAGCATGAAGCCAATTCTTCCGGTGCACAAGTTCAACTCGGATTCGGCCTCCGGGACAGCACCAACTTCAAACGACCATAACTTTTGATCCACAAGGGTGTTTGAGGTCTATGAGTACTGGTTTGAAAGGTTTCGACGTCATCTTTCCAACGGATCCGGCCCCACCTCCAAATTCCTTACGAGTCAACAGGAATCTGCAAAACAAGTTCAACTCGGATTCGGCTTCCGGGACAGCACCAACTTCAAACGACCATAACTTTTGATCCACAAGGGTGTTTGAGGTCTATGAGTACTGGTTGGAAAGGTTTCGACGTCCTCTTTCCAACGGATCCGGCCCCATCTCCAAATTCCTTACGAGTCAACGGGAATCTGCAAAACAAGTTCGGTCATCTTTCTAAATCCGAGACAAACTAGGAATACGAGTCCTATTCTGCCATGAATGTGTTTTGGACGCCCCAAGCATGGTTTTAGCCTCTTATTTCTCCTATATATAGCTAGGTAGTCCCCCAAAATAACTGGGGTTTTGGTTATTTGATAGTTTAGCCTTTTGCTACTATTTTGAGTCTTTTAGACGTGCTCAACTACGCCTAACAAGCTCCTTGTATCGGAACCCCAACTTTTCAATACTTCATCTATATTTGCAATTTTAGATTGCTTTTGCCTTGTTCTTGCTTGTTCTTCGATTGCTTGCAGGAATTGATCTTCGTGATCAGGTTGATCGTGCCCACGGCAAGGTCAATAACCATCTGGAGTTGGTTTAGCGATTGCTAAGGCGCATCGTCGTTGTACGTTGTAGTCGGATCGTCAAAGTCGTCTCCACCCAAATCGAAAGTTATCATTCTCATCGAAAGATCGGGACACCCAGTGTTACATCAGGTAGGGGCTAGGATTAAGCCACGTAGATCAACACTGTAGTGTACTGGGTTGGATCTCAGCTGTAGATCTCGTGTTGGACGGACTAGATTGATTCTTGTTTGGTCACGTTAGATCTACTTGTGGTCGTTGGTTTGAAGCAGAGCGGTCCAGATCACGTCACTTGTTGCATGCCGGGACTATCCACGTCGCGCCACTGCTGCGGGAATCTAGATCCAATCTGGACCGTCCGATTTGAAATTAGTGGTTTAGATCGCACCGCGCATCAGCGAAACCGGTCGCGCCACATGGGAGCGCGCGTTTCGAAGCGGCGTGGGACAACATCGGTTGTGCTGACATCACCCTGGCGTCATCCCGTGTGGGACCCACCTGTCAGCGTCTCTGTGACGTCAATGCTTGCGTCAGCCGGTCCACGACACAGTGCACGAGTCCACGGTGGACCAACCGATTTGGTGCACCGAGTCCACAGCACAGTGCTGAGACGTGTGTCACTGTGTGATTGGTCCACGTGTCAGCCGACGCAATAGTGACGCAATAAATCGATTTTCTAATAGAAAAATAATTCATTTAATTCGGTTTTTCTTTTATTTGTATTTTCAAACTTTAAATTGCTATAACTTTTGTGTTTGAATTCCGATTGAGGTGATTCTAATTTCTAAAGATCTATAAAATTGAGATCTATCTAATGGTGATTTTTATTTAATTTTTGGAGTTGATTTTCTCTCTGTTATTGCTATTTATTTGTATTTCTGTTCGTTACGCGTAGACGTCGAATTGTCGGGATTGTTCAAGAGCAAGGACTCAAGCCAAACTCAAGATCCAAAGCAAGAGCAGAGGTGTTTTTAAGGCAAGTTATGCTTTGATCATGTTGATCCCACTTTTAAAACTATGTTGATTTAAATTATTGCATACTAGTTTAATTAAAACGATTTCAATTAATTTTGGGAAATAGATATGCGACATATTTGTTGTATGCCACCTTGTCTATAATAATTGTATGCCATGAATCGTTTGTCACCCTAGGTTATGGATTAATAATTGGATATTGTATTAATTACCAACATGGGATGATAGATCGAATGTAGTATGCTTAGTCATGCAACGTGTCGATGACATTGCTTTGGATTATTAAATGTTAATCATGACTTAATGAGATATGGAACGTGTTTATGAAAGATGTGACATGTGTTATTGATGATGTTGATGGCACGTGGTGCATGGTAATCAACTGGGTGATAAAATGATTTAGACTGAGGCAAGTGGCAAGAATGTTCATGGTGGGCCAGATGTGGCATTTGGGCTGTCGCATTTTTGTTTTGAATAAAGGAAAGTGGTGAAGTGGATTAATGGTATTTGTGGATTTTTTTGGAATTCTTGCCTTGGTCAACCGCGTCATCGCGCCTCCACCGGAGCCCAAAGCTCGCCGCACCTCCACCGGAGCCCGTTGCTCCGCCTGCCGCACGCGAGGGCGACCGAGCGTGCTGCCATGTGAGACATCGAAGGCGGTGCTGCCTGAGAGAGCCACCGCACGAGAGGCCATAGGCGGTGCCGCCTAAGCGAGCCACCATGTGAGATGCCAGAGGCGGTGTTCCACGAGACGCCAGAGGCGGGGCCGCCAGAGCGCGCCGCCGCACAAGAGGCTGGAGGCAGGGTCGCCCAAGCGCGCCATCGTGCGAGATGCTAGAGGCGGTGCCGTCCGAGCGTGCCGCCACGTGAAAAGCCGGTGGCGGTGCCGCCCGAGAGCATCGTCATGCGAGAGGCCGGAGGCGGGGCCGCCCGAGCGCGCCACCGCACGAGAAGCCAGAGGCAGTGCTAGACCATGATGAAGTGAAGTGGCGGCTACTGTGCCCACCCGAGATTGTGCCCACCAGAGATTGTGCTCGACCATGATGAAGTGAAGTGGCGGCTAGAGTTTTTGGAAACTTACATTTATGCCCTCGGTTTTTCAATAATTTTTTAAAATTGATTAAAAAAAATCCTAAAAATTGATGTTTAATCCTAGAAATTAGTTTTATAGGCATTTGGATTTTTTGAAAATTTGGCAAAATTATTAGTTAGCACACATTAGAAGATCTATACCCTGAGTTCTTTTTCTAGCCTTTTCCATGTTTAATATGTGCTGAAATTTAATTTTTTTGTTATTAAGTAATTCTGAAAATTGCTTGAAAATTAGCAGAAATTATGGAAAATGCTAGAAGAATTCCAGAATATTTCATATAGCATTTTATGAGCACTATATCTTTCGATTAATTTTCTTCGCATATCCCACATTTAATTTATGTTGAAATTTATTTTTTGTTATTAAGTAATGCTGAAAAATTACTGTATAATTAATAGAAAATTAATGAATGCTAGGAAAATTCTGGGAAAACTGTGATAATTATCTACTAAATAGACATAGACCAAAATATTTTTGATTTAATGAAAATGCAGAAATATAATATTTTACCTATAGTAAAATTCCGTATTAATTGCATACAAGATATGTCTGACATCGCAAAAAGGGAGTTTGATGTGCTTGCCCTAGATAGCAGCAATTATCTTACTTTGGCAATGAATGCCAAAATTAACCTAACAGCTAGAGCACTTGGAGTTGCCATTGCCAAGCATGAAGCTAGTGCACCTGTTGTGCCCGAACCCGCAAATGCACTGCTTTATATTTCCTGAGGCACCATCTCCATTTGGACCTGAAGGCCGAATATTTGATGGAGGAGGACCTGTTGGTATTGTGGAATTCCCAGAAAGAATGATACAACCATGAAAGATCTGTGTTGTTACCAGAAGCACAGCGTGAATAGACCCTCTTATGCTTTCAGGATTTCAAATCTGTGGCAACATATAATTTTGCAATGCACAAACTTGTCGCTAAATTAATATTTTGTAACCAGAAAGTTATTGATGCTGAGATGATCGACAAAGCCTTATGCACCTTCCACCCTAACATGATGATACTTTAGCAATAGTACCATCATGCAAAATACCAAAAGTACTATGAGCTTATTAGTATTCTGCTAGAAGCAGAAAAACATGATGAACTCCTTGTGAAGAATCATCATGCAATTACCAATGGAAGTCAAGCATTGCCTGAAGCACATGCTAATGCTCAGCAGACTAGTATTAGCCATGGCCACGGAAAGGGCCAAATGCATAAGAGGAATAAATGGAAGAATAGCATAAACCAAAAGGGAAAGGGCAAATCCCAGTGGAAAGGTAAATGAAAGGGTACAGGACCCTTTCAGAAGCAAGGTCCAGCCAATAAGGCTGCTAACCCTCCTCAGCCATGCTTTAGGTGTAGATGCGTCGGCCATTGGTCACGTACTTGTCGCACTCCAAAGCATTTGGTGGAAATTTACATAAAATCCACTAGGAGATTCCAGAAGAATCAATAAAATAAGGTTGAGACACACTTCATCGCTCTACCAGACGTTGAGCAAGAAGGTGAGAGGATGGATGACCATGTCAATGACACTATGGCCGAGTTCATAGAGATTCTTCTCGGATACGGGAACTCGCCCATGGATGAAGATGATCTTTTGGATGCTGAACTTGTAGAATTCCAAAAGAATACCAATGTTCCCCAGGAGGAGGAACATGATTTATATGGAGACCTGCAATAGTCTCTGTGTACCCCTTTAGTTTATATCGCATTTCCTTAGTTAAGTCTCCTTAAGAGCCTCATTTTATTAGTTTAATATTTATGTTCCTGCATGAACATTTATTCTACGCTCCTATCGAGCGATTACCAGTAGTAATTCAATAAAGTGTGTAGGACCGAATATAGCAATCAGAGGGGGGGTGAATGATTGTGCGGAAGCTAAAACCAAATTCTTGATCTATTAAAAGTTTACCCCAAAATAGAACCAAATAATTGCCTCGTTTTCGAAAAAAATAGAATGATAGAGGTTTGGTAAAACGCGAATTCCTGGAGATCCAACCGTCCGATCGATCTGAAATATGGACACAAGAAACTAGATTCCAATACGAATCAAACCCAAAAAGAATCAGCTCAATCGGACTTATGGATCAAAAGTTATGAGCTTCGCAAGCTTGCTGTTCCAGAAGATGGCGAGAATAAATCTAACTAGAATTGTAGCTCGCCAAAAGATTTGATGAACTTGATCTTTATTTCTCCTTTCTTTTGTCTAAAGTACTCCAATCAAAAGAGTACAACCCTAAAGGTTGCTCAAAGCTTGATTGCCTTCAACAGGAGGCAACCCCTCTGTTTAAAGAAGGCAAACACACCTAATCCTAGAAGGATTCCTAATCCTAGAAGGATTCCTAATCCTAGAAGGATTCCTAATCCTAAAAGGATTCCCACTCCTAATCCTAGAAAGAGCATGTATTCAACACAACTCCACTTGGCCCAACCTGGCCGAGTACAACTCTTGCACGCGTATGGCAACCCTACCATACTCACGTGACTAACACTTTGCACGCGAATGACCTCATGCCATTCTCACGTGACTAACCATTCTTCATGTGCACCATTCTCTTAGCCCGAACGTCCCGCATGACATCCTTGACCACCAAGACCTCAGTTCCCCCTGAACCTAGTCCCGAACCTCAGTTCCTCCATGAACCTAGTTCCAGTCCCGTCATCGACCACATTCGCCCTCGAGCAATACCTGCACATGAACAAACCACAAAACGATTCCGAGCACAAGTCCGCGACTTGACTCACATTAAACCATGCAACCACTCACAGGAGTGCTTTGCATTAAATATTCTAAGAACACGATTTCAAAACACGAACAAAAACCTTTGCAAAAATCAAAAAGCTTTTCAAATAATCAAACTGATTTCAGATCTTTTCAAATAAAGAAACCAAAAAATAAATCTTGTCGAAATATCAAACTGGTTTCAAATCTTTTTCAAATACTCATCATCAAAATCAACTGGATCAAAAATAACGATCCTTCAATCTCTCCCTTGATGAGTAATTTGACAAAACACAATATAAGATTTGACAAGAGATTGAGCAAGAACCAAAAGACCAAATAATCCCAATTCAAAAACCTCCTTGACTTGTTCTCCCCCTTTTTGACAAAATAGTCATCAAGATCTCAAAACTCCCCCTTAATGAATGCAGTATCTCAAGCTTTGAAGTATATTCAAGGTATATAATCAAAGTAAAGCATTTGAAGAGTTTTTAAGAGAACTTTCTCGTTTTGTATCAAATTATCCAATGAGAAAGCAAATTGTGAGAATATGGAGGCTCTAACACATAGAATAGTTATTGCATAAGCAAATTAGAGCAAACAAGTAAAATGTCATAAACAGATTTTGCCAAAGCGAAAAAGAAATCTATCATGAGCATAGAGAGACTTTCAAATTCACTAATATTTGTCTCAAGCCTTTTTCAACCATTTGAATTTCCTTTTTCTCTTTTAGCAAGTTTGACAATTTTGCTTTGTGATCAACAGGGATGACAAGTAACTGCACACTAGCCCATACTTGTGTATGAGTAGGTAGTTCTTTCTTGTATCTTTCTCAGTTTAAATTGGCAAGTGGCTTCACATTGTTCTGAACTTTTGTTTAGACAAGTAGCCTTTTCTTGCATCTTTTGCATTTAAATCCCTGGCAAGGAAGCTGCACATTGTACTAAACTTGTGTTTAGCCAAGTAGCTTTTGCTTGCATCTTTTTCAACTTGCTTTTAACATTAAAACACTGATTTTGCTTGAGACTCATAATGATCATTTGAAGTCCAACAAAAAGCTCACACATAGTTTCTAATCAGCTCTAGCCTCTAGCCTTTCAACAGATGACTAGAAGCTTTTAAGCCTATTTCACAAATGCAATACCATAAGCATCTCAAATTGAATTATTTTAGTCTTTTAGTGATAAGTAAAGCATTGAGCATTAACTTGGCTATATACACAAGAATAATCACCAAAGCTTTGTACTACATGATGCAATGTAAACAGGGGTTTTTACTTGAGGTGTAAAGTCAAAATACCACTTATAAAAAAATCACTTCTAGGAACCAAAGTCAAGTAACCCAAAAAGAGATAAACTCAAGACTCCCCCTCAAATCAACCCATGGGGATGAATGATCCCAAGTTCACCGCGTAAGAAAGCAAAACGAGAAAAATCAAGCGGTTTAGTGAAAATATCAGCAAGCTGAGCACCCGAATCAACAAATTTCAGTTCAATAGCTCTTTTTTCAACATGATCTCGAAGAAAATGAAATCTGATGTCAATGTGTTCAAGAAAGAGAATTACTCAAGAAGTGGCATGAACCAGATGTACTTTTTCTATCAATTCCACATCCTCCAAATTCAAAGATCGAGAAAGGTCTTAAACTAATGCGTGAAGAAGCGAAAGTGTCGATGTCTCAGATCAAGTTAGAAATAAGATGTTTAGGAATCCAGTACTGAGACACACGACGCACAACAGTTGGCACAACACGAGCATTCTTATGCATAAAAGAAGATTTGTCTTTTCTCGTGTTCTTAGCAACAAGAGGTATTTGCATCACCCTAGGCACATAAAGCGAGCAAAACAATCATCTAGAGATTCTCCAGAGTTCATTTCAAATCTAGTATATTCCTTTTTAAATTGATCTTGCCTAGCTTCTTTTACAGAGTCAGTGCCCTCATGATAATCTTGAAGAGATTTCCAAATTTCATGAGCAGTGAGTAAATGACAGACTCTATCGAATTCTTTTCTAGCAAGTCCTTGAAGCAATATGTTTCTAGCTCTATTATTGTTTTCAACATCTTTTTCAAACTCGATTTTATCAATATCATCATTTGAAGGAAGCTCGTATGGAATCTTTACCTTGCGCCAAATAGCGTTACCTTGAGCTTGAAGGTATGTAGTCATCCGAATCCGCTTGATGGGAAAGTCTGTGCCATTGAAGATTGGCGGCTTGTTCGAGTATATCTCTGTTGCCATAACTTACCATTTACTAATCACCTGTTAAGATGGATTAGTAGAGCCAAGCTCTGATACCACTTGTAGGACCGAATATAGCAATCAGAGGGGGGGTGAATGATTGTGCGGAAGCTAAAACCAAATTCTTGATCTATTAAAAGTTTACCCCAAAATAGAACCAAATAATTGCCTCGTTTTCGAAAAAAATAGAATGATAGAGGTTTGGTAAAACGCGAATTCCTGGAGATCCAACCGTCCGATCGATCTGAAATATGGACACAAGAAACTAGATTCCAATACGAATCAAACCCAAAAAGAATCAGCTCAATCGGACTTATGGATCAAAAGTTATGAGCTTCGCAAGCTTCTTTGTTCCAGAAGATGGCGAGAATAAATCTAACTAGAATTGTAGCTCGCCAAAAGATTTGATGAACTTGATCTTTATTTCTCCTTTCTTTTGTCTAAAGTACTCCAATCAAAAGAGTACAACCCTAAAGGTTGCTCAAAGCTTGATTGCCTTCAACAGGAGGCAACCCCTCTGTTTAAAGAAGGCAAACACACCTAATCCTAGAAGGATTCCTAATCCTAGAAGGATTCCTAATCCTAGAAGGATTCCTAATCCTAAAAGGATTCCCACTCCTAATCCTAGAAAGAGCATGTATTCAACACAACTCCACTTGGCCCAACCTGGCCGAGTACAACTCTTGCACGCGTATGGCAACCCTACCATACTCACGTGACTAACACTTTGCACGCGAATGACCTCATGCCATTCTCACGTGACTAACCATTCTTCATGTGCACCATTCTCTTAGCCCGAACGTCCCGCATGACATCCTTGACCACCAAGACCTCAGTTCCCCTCGAACCTAGTCCCGAACCTCGGTTCCTCCATGAACCTAGTTCGATCCGTCATCGACCACATTCGCCCTCGAGCAATACCTGCACATGAACAAACCACAAAACGATTCCGAGCACAAGTCCGCGACTTGACTCACATTAAACCATGCAACCACTCACAGGAGTGCTTTGCATTAAATATTCTAAGAACACGATTTCAAAACACGAACAAAAACCTTTGCAAAAATCAAAAAGCTTTTCAAATAATCAAACTGATTTCAGATCTTCTCAAATAAAGAAACCAAAAAATAAATCTTGTCGAAATATCAAACTGGTTTCAAATCTTTTTCAAATACTCATCATCAAAATCAACTGGATCAAAAATAACGATCCTTCAAAGTGTCTTTTCCCACAATATTTGCTCATTTATGCTATGTTCATTCTATATCTTCAATATGTTCCTGTTGCAACAATTGAATTGATTAAAATTTTATTCCTTTAATATAGAACAATCGTATAATCCAATGGTGGAGGAGGAAATTGTCGATGTTTACTGGCGGCAGTAATGAATACGGGGCTAGGTGCTGGATCCAAACTCGATGGTAACACAAGACAAAGATTTATATAGGTTCAACCCCTCGACGGTGGAGGTAATCCCCTAATCATGTGCTCTGGAATTATATGTAGCTTGATCTTTTTTCCTCTCGTCCCCTCTCTAGGCCCCCCCGCCCCACTTATATAGGAAGGGGGCGGAAGAGTCCGAGTCGGTTACATGGTAGAATCCTGATCGGTTACAGGGCAATGATTCTATTTTTGATCTTTTCTGCTAGATACGCTATCCCCTGGGATTACGATCCTATCTTTCTTTAACAAGAATCGGTTACCATCTCCTGCCCCTTCCTTGTTAGGTACGATGGTAACAGTCTAGATGGCGCCCGACCTTACGTGGCTGGTTCAGCTCGTCTCCTTTTGGTTGGTCCATGCGGCCCGCCATGCAGATACCCGGGGTCCATGTACCCCACAGAAATCTATTTTTTAGACAGTTGCACCACAAATATTATTATTAGGGAGACTAAATATTTCTAGACTTTGACAAAGAAAACTAGAAATATTATGACCATCGCCGGAAGCGATGTACTCATTGTTGGCACTGAAGGAGCCATTATAATTCTCCCAATGGACACTCGTATAATAATTGAAAATGCCCTATTATACCTTGAGTCCAGTCATACTCTGTTAAGCTTTAAAGATATTCATCTTAATGGTTTCCACATGGAAACTGACAGTGATAATGGTACTGAATAATTTCTCATGACTTAGTCAAATGGTTGCAATAAACGTGTGGTTGAAAAACTTCCTTCCTTCTATTCAGGGTTATTTTATACATATATAAAACATGAAGTTTATGTTGCGATGCAAACCATCCTTAAAAACCAGAAATATTTAAAACTTGGCATGACAGACTGGGTCATCCTAGGTTGAATATGATGAGAAGAATAATTAATAATTCTGCAGATCATAGCATAAAAATTACAAACTTTTATAAACCTGAAGATTTCATATGCTCTGCTTGTACCAAAGGAAAGCCTATAGTGAGGCCCCCCTCACTTAAAGATTAGGGAGGAACCTTTGCAAAATTGATTGCCCAAATTATTAAGTTACGAGCCTCCTTTCCAGAAGAAAGGATCAAGACTATTCGAATGGACAATGCTGGTGAGTTTACCTCAAAAGCATTTAATGATTATTGTATGGTTTTGGGCATTAATGTAGAGCACTCTGTACCTCATGTCCACACTCAAAATGGCCTTGCAGAATCATTAATTAAAAGAATAAAACTCATTGCTAGGCCACTTCTGCAGAATTGTAGGCTTTCTACCAGTTGTTGGGGCCACATAGTTGGAGATCTATGTAGGTTTTAAATCTCCGTCAATAATTAAATACCTTAAGCCTATGATAGGGGATCTGTACACAACTAGGTACGCTAATTGTATTTTTGATGAGGACAATTTTTCAGCATTAGGGGGAGATAAGTACCACATTAAAGAATGCCGAGAAATTGATTGGAATGCCACTAGCATTCAGTCCTTAGATCCACGCAATAAAGAAATCGAACTTGAAGTTTGGAGGATAATAAATCTGCAACAAATAGCTAATAATCTGCCTGATGTCTTCATTGATCATAAGGGAGTGACAAAATCTCATATTTGCGCAGTAAATGCACCTGAAAAGAGTGAAAATACCCCAGAAGGATATTCAACCCACTCTTGCCGCTCATGACAAAAAGAGGGAGAGGCCTCCAGGTGCACGGGACTCAATTCCGCGGTGATATCTACAGAAACATAGGACCGACCAAATGAGATCAGTATCTGTGATAGTAGAAGAAGCTTAACCTGATGTTGAGAAAATTCCTAGAGTGAGCCATCCTGAAGAAGGTAATATCCCTAGAGTGATCCATCCCGAAGATAATAATCCCAGCATACATTTGCGCGCACAATCTAATGCTAGAAAGTCGGAACACCCAAACTCCATCGTTATGGGAAATCATGAGGAGCTCGAAGAAATAAATGAAGAGATATTCACCAATTATGTAGATTCAGGAGAATTATATATGAGAAAGACTACAATTGTCGATATTTATTTTGCCTCTAAAATTGTTAAAACTGTTGAATTGGATCCAGAACCAAAGTCTATGGCAGAGTGCAAGAAGTGCTCAAATTGGATCAAATGGAAAGAAGCGATTGAGGCAGAATTATGCTCGCTTAATAAGAGAAAAGTTTTTGGCCCTATTGACCGAACATCTCTTAAAGTGTTCCCTGTAGGATCAAAATGGGTTTTCATCCGAAAGAGAAATGAAAACAACAAGGTGGTGAGATATAAACCGAGGCTTATTGCACAAGGGTTCACGCAGAGACCCGGCATCGATTACGATGAAATATATTCTCCTGTAATGAGTAGAATAACGCTCAGATATTTAATTTCAATGGCAGCTAGCTTAAACTTAACCATGCAATTGATGAATGTAGTGACCGCATATTTATATGGGTCACTGGATACATGTATTTACATGAAAGTTCCTGAAGGAGTCAAAATTCCAGATTCTAATAATCGCAACATGTACAGCGTCAAACTGCAAAGATCGCTATACAAATTAAACAGTCAGGAAAGATGTGGTACAACCGACAGAGTGAATTCCTCCTGAAGAAAGGATAATCAAATAATGATGACTATCTCTGTGTGTTCATAAAGAAATTTCAGATTGGATTCTGTATCATCTCGATATATGTCGATGATCTGAATATCATCGAAACCACAGAGGAGATAAAGAAAGCAAGTGCTTACCTCATGACAGAGTTTGAGATGAGGGATTTGGGTAAAACAAAATTTTGCTTAGGTTTGCAGCTTGAGCATTTCTCAGAAGGAATTTTAGTACACCAGTCCGCCTATACAAAGAAGGTATTGGAAAGATTTAACATGGATAAATCTCATCCTTTGAAAACCTCCATGATTGTAAGATCCCTTGAGTGGACAAAGACCCATTTAGACTAAGAATGGAAAATGAGGAAGTCTTAGGACCTAAAGTCCCATATTTAAATGCTATTAGTGTACTTATGTATCTTGCGAATTGCACAAGGCCTGATATTGCATTCATAGTAAATTTGTTAGCAACACACAGTGCAACCCCAACCAGAAGGCATTGGGTCGGTGTCAAAACTTTACTTAGATACCTCCAAGTTGTCGGCGTATTCTACACCAAGGTACCCGCTCCCCCGCACTAAAAAGCGGTCAACTGATGGTCAGGGCATGCCTGGGCCCTCCGCCATGGCAAGAGAAAGAGCCCAAAGGTGGACGCCCAGGGGACACGTGGCGTCTGAGCCCGCCACCGGCGCGCCAATGAGGTGGTCGCCAGCGACGCATGGCGTCTGAGCCAGGCAGCTGGCGCCACGGTGGTCGCCCAGCGGACACGTGGCGTACAGGCCAGGCCGCTGGGCGCTCAGCAAGGTGGTCGCCCAGCGGACACGTGGCGTACAGGCCCGGCCGCTGGGCGCCCAGCAAGGTGGTCGCCCAGTGGACACGTGGCATACAGTCCTGGCCACTGGCGCACCATCCCCAGGATGGTCCTGACGAGATCAAGGGTGTTTAATGCGAATCGTGCGCATTAAATGCCGAAGCGTAGAGGCCGCAGTGTGGCGGCGCGCCTTCCCCAGGCGCATCATAATTGCGGGAGACGTCACGGCGGCACCTCATCCCCTGACGAAACGAGCGGCGTTGGTGGGCGTGGAAGCCGAGGCAGGAGTGTAAACGGCTACGGCAAACATTTATTGAGGCGTCAGGACAGTGACAGGCGCATTAAATGCGCCCGTGGCAGTGTAATGAGTCTATGGCTTGCAGTGTAAGCCTCCCATGCGCCCCCAGCAGCCCAAGTATAAAAGGGAGCCGGGGTGCATGGGAGAGGGGGTTCGGAAGGCTGTAAGGTTTTCATTCTCTCCAGCAAGAACACTAGCAAAACCAAGAAAGGCAGGACTAGGGCTATTACTCTTAGGAGGGCCTGAACCTGGGTAAATGTCCCGCGCCCCCCTACTCCCCTGAGCTTTACGGTGCTCCAGTCATCTCCTCCCGTCTCCGGCGATCGCCCCGAAAGCCCCCCCCATTTGAACCTAGTAAGCACCCAATTCGGAGGTGCCTGTTAGCTAGTACGCTGACAGTGGCGCGCCAGGTAGGGGCTATTGGTGGTTAGATTGCTCACTCTCTTTCATTCCCAGTTCGGAGCTCAGCAGGAGTAGGGGCGCTTGTCTGCATGGCGGAATCGCATTCCAAACGCAGTAATCCGCCCGAGGAAAGTGGCGCCCATAGCCGGTCCCGACATTCGGAGAGGGAGCCGGGCCACCCGGGCCCCTCCGTCGCGGGAGCGGTGCACTTGGCTCCCGCGCCCAGGGGTCAGCCTGTCCAACGGCGCTTGGTGCTGGGGGACGACACCCCCGCGCGAAGCCTTCATGCGGCCCGGCTTCTCCTCGATCATCCTCCGGTGACCCTGGGGGGCGATACCCCGGCCACCCCTTGGCTGCGGGATATCGTCCACCTGGTTGATGCCGCTCAACAGCAAGTTGAAGCGGTGACCCAGCCGGGGGCTTCCGGCATGTGGCGACAGGGAGCCCGCGCAACCGACCCGCCGGGTTCCAGCCGCTACACGACGACTTCTCCCGGCACCAAGGGCCGGGACAAGGGGAAGGGAGTCCTGGCTGCAGCCCCTTCCGTCACGGGGGGACAGGCACGTGACTCCGCCTCTTCGCGCGGTCCCCCCAAGTCGAGGGGGAGCCGCGAAGATCTGAGATCATACCTCGACGAGCGGCACCTCCAGCGCGACGGTGACCTGCGTCACGTCCTCAAGGGGCGTCGTAAGGGCGCGCAGCGGTGCACTAATCCCCAGATGTCTTCTGGGCGACGGGGGGCTTCCTCCTCAGACTCCGGGGGGAGCGCAGGGTCGCACTCCTCGTCCTCTCCTCAGGATCGAGGGGCTGGCGAACAATGCCGTTCCCCCTACAACGTTGGATGTCAGGCGTTCTCCCTCCGCCTCCGGCAAGCCGCATGGCCGGAGAGGTTTCGCCCTGCTTCCATCGAGAAATACGACGGCACCACCAACCCTGAGGAGTTCTTGCAAATTTACACCACGGTGGTGCGTGCGGCGGGAGGGTCCGAGAAGGTTATGGCCAACTACCTCCCGACATCGCTAACGGGCTCTGCCCGGTCTTGGCTTCTTAACCTCCCGCGAGGTTCCGTGCACTCGTGGGAGGATGATGAGGACATCACTACCATGGATACGGCCATACTTACAAACCCAATGGAAACCAACAATATCATACAAGGGCCAATTACTCGAGCTCGGGCACGACAATTCAATTACCAGGTGAATGCGTTCCTCGGGTTGCATACAAATAATTTAATGAATGTGTGAAATCATGTGCTGAAAAATTGGCTTTGAACTGAAAAATTAACTTAGATTTGAATTTGCAAAATGTGTTTGTTCATGTGTTTTGACAATTTGACAAGAAACAGTAAGTTACGCATTAGCGCCGGACAAAGTTCTCAAGAAACAGTAAGTTTCCCATCTGCGACGGACAATGTTTTTGGGTCTCATAGAACATGTTTTTGAGCCCATGACCGAAGTCATTTTCACATGTACAACGGACAGTTTTTCTTGGTCCGTTGTAAACAAGCTTTTTCGGTTTGGATAATTTCTTGGAACCAAAGATTTTCACATGTACAACGGACTAATTCTTTTTGTCCGTCGTGAATGGACTTTTTCTAGGGTTTTACTTTTGTGAAACCGAGCGTGGCACGTTTGCGCCGGACAAGCTTCTGGGGTCCGTTGTGAACTTGTTTTGAGCTCATGACCGAAGCCATTTTTGCATGTACAACGGACCAACTTTGTTTGTCCGTTGTGAACGTGTTTTTCCGCGTTTGGTTGGCTTCTTGGAACAGAAACTTTTCCTTATACAACGGACCAACTTTGTTTGTCCGTCGTGAATGCGTTTTCGCTCAATTAGGGTTTTGAGCGATTTGGATTTGAATTTTGAATGTGAATTTGAAATTTGTAATGATTTCATGATGCTTCTTTTGAAGTGGACTTTATGCAATACTCATGTGAGTAGTTGCATGGATTGACATTGAGTCAAGTCATGGACTTGTGCTCGGATTTGTTTTGTGGTTTGTTCATGTACAGGTATTGCTCAAAGACGAATGTGGTCGATGACGGGACCGGAACTAGGTTCATGGAGGAACTGAGGTTCGGGACTAGGTTCAGGAGGAACCGAGGTCTTGGTGGTCAAGGATGTCATGCGGGACGTTCGGGCTAAGAGAATGGTGCACATGAAGAATGGTTAGTCACGTGAGAATGGCAGGAGGTCATTCGCGTGCAAAGTGTTAGTCACGTGAGTATGGCAGGTGGCCATACGCGTGCAAAGTGTTAGTCACGTGAGTATGGTAGGGTTGCCATACGCGTGCAAGAGTTGTACTCGGCCTGGTTGGGCCAAGTAGAGTTGAGTTGGATACGGATTCCTTCTAGGGAATAGGAATCGTATTCAGAACTTTTTGTGGGTTGGTGCTTTAAATAGGTGGGGGGTCTCCTGTTGAAAGGCACCAAGTAGAGCTGAGCGCATCAAGCTTTGAGCTTGGTTTTAGGGTTTGTACTCTTTTGATGAGAGTACTTTAGACAAAAGAAATAAAGATCAATTCTTCTAGTTCCCGCATTGCTTCAACGTTCTCTTTTTGGTTCTTGTTTGCATGCTTGTTCTAGTTCTAGATTGGTTTTGTTCTTTAAGTTTTATCTTGATTTGATCCATCAAAAACCTCTCTAGGGTATTGATCTAGTGTTTCTCAAAGTCTAGTTGATCAATCTTTTGTCGTTCTTGTTTAATCTTGAAGTTTTGATTAGATTGATTCTCGTCAAGTTCTGGATCAGCAAGCTTGCGAAGCTTATAACTTTTGATCCGTAAGTCCGATTGAGCTGATTCTTTTTGGGTTCGATTCGTATTGGAATCTAGTTTCTTGTGTCCAAATTTCAGATCGTTTCGACGGTTGGATCTCCGGGAATTCTCGTTTTACCAAACCTCTGTCATTCTGTTTTTGTCGAAAACGAGGCAATTATTTGGTTCTGTTTTGGGGTGAACTTTTAATAGGTCAAGAATTTGGTTTTAGCTTCCGCACAATCATTCACCCCCCCTCTGATTGCTATATTCGTATACTTCGATCCTACAAGTGGTATCAGAGCAAGGTTTCTCTAATCTATCTTAACCGGTGATTAGATCAATGGATCGTTATTCGACAAAACCATGTGTGTTCGATGGTGTTGATTTTCAGTTTTGGAAGGCCAAGATGGAGGCGTTCATCCAAGCACAGGGCTTCACAATTTGGGAGAAGGTCTACAAACCATATGATGTCCCTGCAAACGACAACGTCAACGACACCAATCGCGCACATGTTGAAGCAAATAGTAAGGCGCAACTTGATCATCCAAGGCTTGGGACGTAGCGACTTCGATCGTGTGATTCATCTTCGATCTGCATATGAGGTATGGAAATCTCTTTGTGATTACCATGAGGGTTCTAACACTATTAAAGAGGTTCGTCAAGATCTTTACAAAAAAGAATACATGCGATTTGAGATGAAACCGGTGAGTCGGTAGATGACTTCTTTGCACGCTTTAATAAGATTCTTAGCAATTTGCGTCTGTTGGAGTTAGCTTTGATGATGCCGCTAATGCTAGACAATTGCTTAGTGCTTTGGACATGTCGGTGTGGGAGATGAAAGTAACATCTATACAAGAATCTACTACCATGAGTACACTTACTTTAGATGTTCTTTATTCTAAGTTGAAAACTCATGAATTAGATGTTTTTGCTAGAAAGAATGATCATAAATCAATTGCTTTGACATCTCAATCTAGCATATCTCATAATGGTCTTGCTTCAAGTTTTGCTCTATCTTTCTTGTCTTCACTAACCGATGAGCAGATTGAGCAATTCCCGAGAAAACTTGTCACTACTCTCTTCTCGCTTTAACAAAGCTTTGCAAAATGTGATAAAGAGAAAGAGAGGTGGTGGTGATCCTCCAAGATGCTATGAGTGTGGTGATCTCGACCATATTCGTCCAAACTGTCCAAAACTTGCAAGTAAAGCATCAAGGGAGGAGAAGGACAACGGCGAGAAGAAAAGAGAAGAAGCAGTTCTCTCCAAGTGATAGAAAGAAGAAGAACTTCATCAACCACAAAGTTGTCCATCGAGTTCTTTCCGCTCTTGAACAAGTCAATTTGAGCGATGTGGATTCGGAGAGCAGCGAGGATGATGCAACTCCAAGCAAGCATGAGTTGGCGGGGTTGTGTCTCATGGCCAAAAGCAAATGCTTCAGAAGCGATCATGACGGCGACTTCAATGAGGTAGATCCTTCTTACGATGAATTAGCTATTGCTGTTGCTCGTCTTGGTAAATTGCTTGATAAGCGTGACAAGAAAATTAAGAAACATGATTTTGTTGTTGAATCATTGAATGCTGAAATTGCTAGACTTAAAACTTTGATTCACGATGATGATGCTTGCAAATCATGTGACTTAATTTGGAATGAGCTTACTTCGCTTAGGAAAGAACATGCTTCCTTGATTGAGAAAATTAATGCTGAAAGTGAGAAAAATGAGAAACATATTAAACATGCTATTTGTTTCACCGATGATTTGCATGGTTTAACTTCTTGTTCTAAATGCTCAACTCTTGAATTAAAATTAAAAGATGCAAATGCTAGGGTTTCTCAATTGGTGATGATCTGCTTACACATGAGGTTCTTTCATGCTCAACTTGTCGTAAGCAAAAAGGAAAAGTGAATGTTCCTTGCAATAATTGTTTAACTCTTTCTCGAAAAGTTGATTACTTGGACAAATCATTAGAACGTTTCACTAAAGGAAAGAAGAACCTAAACATGATTTTGGATCAATCAAAAGTCAGCACTCATAACAAAGGTTTAGGTTTTGATTCTTATGCTCATCATAAATCACATGCTCCCACTTTGTTGTTAAAACACTTGACGGAGGAAAATTTGAAATTGTCAATGAGCCTAAGAAAAGCTGTCTTTAAGTCTGTTTGGAGTGTTATCTTCTACTATGATGAATGCAAATGTTGCTTCTACTTCTAAAGCCAAACATCCTGTTAAATACACTTGCACTCATTGTGGTAGAGATGGACATTTAGTAGATTTTTGCTTTAGACTAGCCAAACAACAAAAGAAAGAAAGAGCTAAGGCTAGGTCTAATTTCAGAAGGCACGCATTTCTTCTCACTACGTGCCTAGGGTGATGCAAGCACCTTTTGTTGCTAGAAACACTGAACAGGCAAATTTGATTTTGTGCATAAGACTGCTTGTGTTGTGCCTCTTGTTGTCCGTCGTGTGTCTCAAGATCTTGGATTCCTAAACATCTTATTTCTAACCCGATCGAGACCTCGACACTTTCTCGCTTCTATGTAGGCTTCTCACGAGGAGGAGAACATGTGGCTAGTGAATTTGGATGCTCACTTCATATGTTCGGTGATAAGATTTGGTTCTCCTTCACTCGTGCATCTCATGCGAAAGTGTTGCCTTTGGAGATGCTTCTTCCACTTCTGTTTTCGCAAAAGGCACTAGTTCAAATGATGCAGTACAAGTGCATATGTTCAGTGGGGAGAGTGTCTTTGTTCATAAAGATGATGATAATGCTTTGTTGAGGACGAGATAATTAGAGGTTTACATGAGAGACTCTTCCCACGTGCTTGTGTGTGCTTGTTTTCAAGCTTCCCACGTGCGTCACATCGACAAGCTATCAAAAGGATTTTCAGGTATCTTCATAGAACTCAAGATTTTGGCATTTGGCTTTCTGCTTCCTCATGGATTAGTTTAAGAGCTTTTTCTGATGTTGACTTTGGAGGATGTTGATTTGATTTGGTTCGTGCCACCTCTTGAGTAATCCCCTTTCTTGAGCATATTGATACTGGATTTCACTTTCTTAGAGATCATGTTGAAAAAGAAAATATTGTGCTTCATCATGTGGATACTGAACATCAATTGGCAGACATTTTCACAAAACCTTTGTCTTCTTCTCGTTTTGCTTTTATTCGGGGAGAACTTGGAATTGTTCATCCAATGGGATTGTTTTGAGGGGGAGTTTCTTTGCCAAGTTCTTTCACTTAATGAGCTCACTTTATCATATTTCTTTATATATTATGTAATTTTGCTAATATATGATAATCTAAATTGTTCCACTTGAACTAAAAATGATATTGCGGAATTCCTTGGTTTGATTGCCTATAGCTAAATACTCTGTGATATCTTACTCTTCTAGGCTTGTTATTGAATCTTCTTGACAAATTTGGGCTATGAAGCAAGTGTGGTTTCAACTTTACTCTTTCATAAGAGCTTTTAATCACTTTTGCATGTTTATAATCAAAGAAAAATGAAAAGAAAAGGGAATCAATAAAAAAGGGGTTGTTAAAAGCAAAAAACCTCAAGTTATGTGCTTCAGGGTGCTTTCCCTAAAAAGATAAGATGTATGCTTCAAGCATGCCATTCCCTCAAAGATAAGATGTATGCTTCAAGCATGCCACTCCTAGAAAATAAAAGAAGTATGCTTCAAGCATGCCACATGCAACTTATTGTTTAAAGATTAAATTGGTCTACTAGATTGGAGTTGAAACTACTTGCTCGCCCTAAGTTGTTAGTTGCTTCAATTTTTAAAGTCTTGCTTTTTCTGCTAAGATCTTGCTTAGTACTTGGCTATAGTTGACTAAATTGAGGTTGAGATGCATGTCATTCCCTAACTTGTTAAAATCACATCAAGATCATGTATTTTGCATATTATGTGATATATAAGGTTATATGATCGAATGAGCTCATCTTTTCCTATCTTGGCACTCCCTTGTTTCTCTTGGTGAAATCATTGTTTCAGGAAAAATTTTGAACCTGTTCTCTCTTTTACTCTTGATGAATCCATTGTCAAAGGGGGAGAAATTTGGAAATCTTTCTTTGAAAAGTTTAAAGAAAAGGAGAGTTGTATTTGGAAATTTGAGAATTTTGGGAGAAGTTTGGAGAATTTTTGAAATTTTTGGGCGCATTGCACATTCACACACATTTTCATTCTCAGGGGGAGATTTTGTTTTGCATTTTGGTCAAAGAGGGATTTCTGTGTTTTCTTACTTTGGTCTTTGATCCTTTGGATTTCAAAATCTTTGGTAAAGTGAATGCCAAATGATCAATTCTAAGTGGTGTTGCCAATGTTTTCATCAAGGGGGAGATTGTGAAATCATGTGCTGAAAAATTGGCTTTGAACTGAAAAATTAACTTAGATTTGAATTTGCAAAATGTGTTTGTTCATGTGTTTTGACAATTTGACAAGAAACAGTAAGTTACGCATTAGCGCCGGACAAAGTTCTCAAGAAACAGTAAGTTTCCCATCTGCGACGGACAATGTTTTTGGGTCTGTTGTGAACATGTTTTTGAGCCCATGACCGAAGTCATTTTCACATGTACAACGGACAGTTTTTCTTGGTCCGTTGTAAACAAGCTTTTTCGGTTTGGATAATTTCTTGGAACCAAAGATTTTCACATGTACAACGGACTAATTCTTTTTGTCCGTCGTGAATGGACTTTTTCTAGGGTTTTACTTTTGTGAAACCGAGCGTGGCACGTTTGCGCCGGACAAGCTTCTGGGGTCCGTTGTGAACTTGTTTTGAGCTCATGACCGAAGCCATTTTTGCATGTACAACGGACCAACTTTGTTTGTCCGTTGTGAACGTGTTTTTCCGCGTTTGGTTGGCTTCTTGGAACAGAAACTTTTCCTTATACAACGGACCAACTTTGTTTGTCCGTCGTGAATGCGTTTTCGCTCAATTAGGGTTTTGAGCGATTTGGATTTGAATTTTGAATGTGAATTTGAAATTTGTAATGATTTCATGATGCTTCTTTTGAAGTGGACTTTATGCAATACTCATGTGAGTAGTTGCATGGATTGATATTGAGTCAAGTCATGGACTTGTGCTCGGATTTGTTTTGTGGTTTGTTCATGTACAGGTATTGCTCAAAGACGAATGTGGTCGATGACGGGACCGGAACTAGGTTCATGGAGGAACTGAGGTTCGGGACTAGGTTCAGGAGGAACCGAGGTCTTGGTGGTCAAGGATGTCATGCGGGACGTTCGGGCTAAGAGAATGGTGCACATGAAGAATGGTTAGTCACGTGAGAATGGCAGGAGGTCATTCGCGTGCAAAGTGTTAGTCACGTGAGTATGGCAGGTGGCCATACGCGTGCAAAGTGTTAGTCACGTGAGTATGGTAGGGTTGCCATACGCGTGCAAGAGTTGTACTCGGCCTGGTTGGGCCAAGTAGAGTTGAGTTGGATACGGATTCCTTCTAGGGAATAGGAATCGTATTCAGAACTTTTTGTGGGTTGGTGCTTTAAATAGGTGGGGGGTCTCCTGTTGAAAGGCACCAAGTAGAGCTGAGCGCATCAAGCTTTGAGCTTGGTTTTAGGGTTTGTACTCTTTTGATGAGAGTACTTTAGACAAAAGAAATAAAGATCAATTCTTCTAGTTCCCGCATTGCTTCAACGTTCTCTTTTTGGTTCTTGTTTGCATGCTTGTTCTAGTTCTAGATTGGTTTTTGTTCTTTAAGTTTTATCTTGATTTGATCCATCAAAAACCTCTCTAGGGTATTGATCTAGTGTTTCTCAAAGTCTAGTTGATCAATCTTTTGTCGTTCTTGTTTAATCTTGAAGTTTTGATTAGATTGATTCTCGTCAAGTTCTGGATCAGCAAGCTTCCGAAGCTTATAACTTTTGATCCGTAAGTCCGATTGAGCTGATTCTTTTTGGGTTCGATTCGTATTGGAATCTAGTTTCTTGTGTCCAAATTTCAGATCGTTTCGACGGTTGGATCTCCGGGAATTCTCGTTTTACCAAACCTCTGTCATTCTGTTTTTGTCGAAAACGAGGCAATTATTTGGTTCTGTTTTGGGGTGAACTTTTAATAGGTCAAGAATTTGGTTTTAGCTTCCGCACAATCATTCACCCCCCCTCTGATTGCTATATTCGTATACTTCGATCCTACAGAATGGAATGCTATTTAATCCTTGTGATGATTTTATTGTCCTTAGGAACCAAGGAGAAGGACTCCCAAACGTCAAGCATGAAGCCAATTCTTCCGGTGCACAAGTTCAACTCGGATTCGGCCTCCGGGACAGCACCAACTTCAAACGACCATAACTTTTGATCCACAAGGGTGTTTGAGGTCTATGAGTACTGGTTGGAAAGGTTTCGACGTCCTCTTTCCAACGGATCCGACCCCATCCCCAAATTCCGTCCGAGTCAACGGGAATCTGCAAAACAATTGGCGTCACTTTTCCAAATCGAGAAGACGTGGGCTTTGGGCCTTGTAATAGAGTTGTAGTTGGTATCCTACTGCTTTGGACGTGTTTCCCACGTCCCTACCTCTTATAAATAGCCAGACATCGGCTCCTTAGGGTTTTGGGTTTTATTTGATTAGTTTAGCCAAGTGCAAACTTGATCCTGCGAGTTGTCTTTGGGCTGACCACCTTGTCAAGATCGTCAATAAGACTCCACTTTGTTTCGCTTCGATTTTATCCGCAATTTCAGATTGTTTATCCTATTGTTCTTGCTTGTTCTTCGATTTGCTTGCAGGAATTGAACCTCGTGTTCAGTTGATCGTGCCTACGGCAAGATCAATAACTACCGGAGTTGGTTTAGCGATTGCTAAGGCGCATCGTCGTAAATGACGGTGTAGTCGGATCGTCAAAGTCGACTCTAACAAATCGATCGTGTGTTTCTCATCGAAAGATCGGGACACCCATAGTGCCATCACGGCTCCATCAAGTGGTATCGAGCAAACCAGGTTGCTCGGTGAGAATTCTTTACCCTAGATTAGTAGATTGATATCTTTCCTATAGTCCAGAAGCGCCATCGATTGGATCTCCCCATACCAAAACAATTTGAGCCTCGCATTTTCCTTTCCAAAGTGCAACTGCGTTATTGAATTTTTGGTTGCATCGCCGTGTCGAGTTCTGAATTCTAGTCTAGTTCCAGGTCGAAGAAAATTTTGTCTCCCACAGCGGTTTCGAGTTGTGTTCCGTTTCGAGTTGTGTTCCGTTTCGAGTTGTGTTCCGTGTCGGTCCTGAACTGTTGAAAAAAAAAAAAAAAAGAAAAAAAAAAAAAGAAAAGAAAAGGAGTTCGGACCAAAGCTTTCTTCTCATCCGATCGTCGCCGCTGATCGTCGCCCACTTGGTCGTCCGACCGGTTCTCTCTCGTTAGCCGATCGTCGCCCCGATCGTCGCCGATCGTCGCCTCCGATCGTCGCCCACTGATAGCCCATTGGTCGCCTGATCGTCGCTGCCTGATCGTCGCCGATCGTCACCGCTCGACCGTCGCCACTGATAGCCCATGTGTCGCCTGACCGTCGCCGCCGATCGGGTCGCCCACTGATAGCCCATCGTCGCTCGATCGTCGCCTCCCGATAGCCGATCGTCGCCTCCCGATAGCCGATCGTCGCCCACCGGCCGTCCGATGGTCACACGATCGTCTTCCGCCGCATAGCACTTGAAAGAAAAAGGAGTCGGATCGTTCATAAAAAAAAAAAAAAAAAAAAGAGTGCAGAGCAGATCCAAAATTTTTATGTGCTAAACCTGTTTTCACAAGATTCCCGATCTTTTGAGATAGTTCCCTTCTTTCGCGAATTTTTTCGCTGCTTTTTTTTCATCTGCTTTGTGGAACTATCTTGTCGCCGACCACGCTTTTGAGTCACGATCCTTGCTAGCCTCGAGTCAAAGAACTAGTGACTAGACGTTGAACAATTCTTCAATTTTGCATTCAGATTGGATTATTGCTAACCTTTTGCTACTAAATTAAGCCTGTCCAAGCTCCACTTTCTACCCGTACAGGTGTTCGATCCCTTGGCAATCGCTCTACACAAACTTCGGAGAACCTTTGACAACGCCAACGGCCGACAACGCTTTCTTTGCATTGTAAGAACTTGTAAGAACTTGGGTCATAGGCTTGAGCGCTTGAGAGACTTGCCACCTAGTAGTTGATAGGAACATTAAACTTGTGGCAACTAACCATGTCGGTGACGAGTTCACTTCATCACTCTCCACGAACCAAGGGCATCATTGCTCACTTCCAAAAGATGACGAGGGAAGCCACCGATGGTCTTAACGAGGATGTACGGCTCACTAATGAGCGTATGTCAATGCAAGAAGACCGTCTCGAGATCCATCGAGGCCGCACAAGGGATTGCTAACACTACTCTTGCTACTATTTTGGCTAGACTTGATACTTTTGCATTTCTTGCATCTGGTGCTTCAATCCACCTCCCGTCGTCCAAGCAACAATTCAGCTCCACAGGGAGGCCCCAACAGATTTAGAAGAACAGAGCGAAGAGCACGAATATGATGACACCATCGATGCGGAGGAGGTCAACCCCATCCATTACAATAATGATCGTAACCATCAACGGCTACGCTTCAATCGGCAAGGTATGCGACGTGATCCTCCACGACCAAGGAACGAGAACGAGATGATGTTTTCCTAAGGTAAATTTCAACATGCCACCGTTTGAAGGTAAATATGACCACGATGGTTACCTTAGTTGGGAATTACTTGTGGATCAAAAATTTGCGTGCCATGATTTCCACGAGAATAGAAGAGTTAGAGCCGCCACAAGTGAGTTCACTGATTTTGCTTCATTGGTGGAGAGAACATTGCCGTGCTCATCCAAATAATATACCCACCACTTGGGAAGCCTTGAAATTGCTAATGAGGTATAGATTTGTTCCTTCATACTATGCTAGAGATTTATTGAATAAATTGCCCTCTGACAAAGAAGGTAAGAATTCGGTGGAAGAATATTACCAAGAATTGCAAATTGGCATGTTGCGTTGTGGATTAATTGAGAATGAGGAAGCTTCTATGGCTCGTTTCTTAGGTGGGTTAACTCGAGAAATCCAGGATATTCTAGACTATAAGGATTATAATTCGATGACTCGGTTGTTCCATCTTGCTTGCAAAGCTGAACGTGAAGTGCTGGGTCGTCAATCGAGGCCAAGACTAACTTTTCTGCAGGTCGAACTACTTCGTGGACACCGCGCACCCTGCTGCCCCTGGCCGCCGTACTACCACGCCGACCTCTTCCATCAACGAGCGGCGTCCACCACCGCAAATTCGGAACCACGACCAACGCCGACGAAAAGTGCCACACAAGCTACTACAAATAGTTCGTCGTCGTCGGTCGCATCAACGGGACGCACCAAAGATGTTCAGTGCCATCGCTGCAAGGGTTTCGGTCACATGATGAAGGAGTGTCGAACAAGCGTGTGCTAATAATCCGTGAAGACGGCGAGTATGACTCGGCAAGTGATCTTGATGAAGAAACATATGCTTTGCTCGGCCGAACATGAAGGCGGCGATCCAAATGCCGAGCACGACGAAGTGCGCACGTGAGCGCTGGTGATGATGAACAATATTTGAGTATTATTTCACAAAGTGTGATTAGTGCTCAGACTGCTCGCGCCGATCCAAATCAACGCCACAACTTGTTTTACACAAAAGGCGTCATCAAGGAGCGCTCCATTCGAATAATCATTGATGGGGGGAGTTGCAATAATCTAGCCAGCATGGACATGGTGGAGAAGCTAGCACTCTCCACTAGACCACACCCTCAGCCCTACCAAATTCAATGGTTCAACAACGGCAAACTCAAGGTAACTCGCATGGTAAGAGTACATTTCGCTTTAGGTCCCTATCATGATTATGTTGATTGCGATGTTGTACCTATGCAAGCATGTTCTATGTTATTAGGTAGACCGTGGCAATATGATAAGGATTGTTTACATCATGGTAGAACAAATCAATACTCTTTTGTGCATAAAGAAAAGAAAATTGTGCTACACCCAATGTCGCTTTGATGCCATTGTAAAGGATGAAATCGCTAGATCTAGCAAAGAGAAAAATCGAGAGAATTCTAAGAGTGAAAATCAGATTGTCACCAAAGGACTTGAACAACATAAGCAGAGAGAATCTAACCTTGATTGTGCTAAGCCGAATGAGATTAAATTGAAAGGTGCTTGTTTTCTTGCAACAAAATCTGATTTGAATGAGTTGGCTATTTGTAGGTCTACATGCTATGCTTTGGTCTGCAAAGAAACTTTGTTTTCTCTAGAGGAGATGTCCCTCTCTTTGCCTCCTGTTGTCACTAACCTTTGCAGAATACACCGACATCTTTCCAAAGGACATCCCCTCAGGGCTGCCGCCAATTAGAGGGATTGAGCATCAAATTGATCTCATTCCAGGGGCATCCTTGCCCAACCGAGCACCTTACAGAACCAACCACGAAGAGACACAAGAGATACAACGCCAAGTTCACGAATTGCTTGATAAAGGGTAATGCGACGTGAATCTCTTAGTCCTTGTCTTTGTACCAGTCATTTTAGTACCTAAGAAAGATGGAACATGGCGCATGTGTGTAGATTGTCGAGCAATTAATAATATCACCATTAGATATCGCCATCCTATTCCTCGGTTAGACGATATGCTTGATGAGTTAAGTGGCTCTACTATGTTCTCTAAAGTTGATTTGCGTAGTGGGTACCACCAGATTCGCATGAAGTTAGGAGATGAATGGAAAACAGCATTTAAAACTAAGTTCGGGTTATATGAGTGGTTAGTAATGCCTTTCGGGTTGACTAATGCTCCTAGCACATTCATGAGACTGATGAACGAGGTTTTACGTGCTTTCATTGGAAAATTTGTGGTAGTTTACTTCGATGATATCTTGATTTATAGCAAATCTTTAGAGGATCATCTTGAACATCTACGTCTTTGTTTTTAATGCTTTACGCGATGCACGCTTATTTGGTAACCTTGAGAAGTGCACCTTTGCACGGATCGAGTATCTTTTCTTGGCTATGTTGTTACTCCACAGGAATTGAAGTTGACCAAGCCAAGGTTGAAGCAATGCTGAGTTGGCCGACTCTAACACGGTCACACAGTGCGAAGTTTTCTAGGACTTCTTTGGATTCTATCGTCGCTTTGTGAAGGACTTCAAGACCATCGCTGCACCCATGAATGAGCTCACCAAGAAAGGTGTACCTTTTGCTTGGGGCAAGCCGCAGGAAGATGCCTTCAACATTCGAAAGCTAAGTTAACCCATGCACCCTTACTCCAGCTTCGGACTTTTCTAAGACTTTTGAACTAGAATGTGATGCTAGTGGAATTGGTTTGGGTGGTGTTACATTACAAGAAGGAAAACACATTGCTTATTTTAGTGAGAAATTGAGTGGGCCAAGTTTGAATTATTCTACTTATGATAAGGAGTTATATGCACTAGTTCGAACTTTAGAAACATGGCAACATTATTTATGGCCCAAGGAATTTGTTATACATTCGGATCATGAATCATTAAAACATATTAGAAGTCAAGCTAAACTGAACCGTAGACATGCAAAGTGGGTTGAATTCATTGAGTCATTTCCTTATGTCATCAAACACAAGCGAGGAAAGGATAATGTCATTCTTGATGCCTTGTCTAGGAGATATACCATGCTCTCACAACTTGACTTCAAAATTTTTGGTTTGGAAAGCGATTAAAGAGCAATATGTGCATGATGATGATTTTAAAAATGTGTTGCTCAATTGTAAAGAGGAAAAACTTGGAACAAATTTGTCCTCAATAATGGGTTTGTGTTTAGAGCAAACAAACTATGTATTCGGCTAGTTACATTCGTTTGTTATTACTACAGAAGCGCATGGAGGAGGATTGATGGGACACTTTGGTGTGAAAAGGACGGAGGACATACTCGCTAGCCATTTCTTTTGGCCCGAGGATGAGACGAGGCGTGGAGCGTTTCATCGCTCATTGTTCTACATGTCAAAAAGCTAAGTCACGACTTAATCCCCATGGTTTATACATGCCTCTGCTGTTCCTAACATGCCTTGGGAGGATATTTCTATGGACTTTGTTTTAGGACTCCCTAGAACAAAGAAGGGAGGGATAGTATCTTTGTCGTTGTGGATAGATTTTCTAAAATGGCACACTTCATACCTTGTCACAAAAGCGATGACGCTACCAACATTCTTGACTTATTCTTTCGTGAAATTGTTCGCTTACATGGTGTGCCTAACACAATAGTTTCAGATCGTGACACTAAATTCTTAAGCCACTTTTGGAGAACTTTGTGGGCTAAATTGGGGACTAAACTTTTATTTTCTACTACTTGTCATCCCCAAACTGATGGACAAACTGAAGTCGTTAATCGAACTTTATCTACTATGCTTAGGGCTGTTTTGAAAAAGAACATTAAATTGTGGGAAGAATGTTTGCCTCATATTGAGTTTGCTTATAATCGGTCTATGCATTCTACTACTAAGATGTGCCCTTTTGAGATTGTATATGGATTTGTACCTCATGCTCCAATTGATTTGTTACCTCTACCATCTTGGAGAAATTGAATCTTGATGCTAAACAACGTCTTTGATTTGATTATGAAACTGCATGAGACAACTAAAGAAAACATAGAGCGATGAATGCTAAATATAAACTTCTTTGGTAGTAAGGGAAGGAAACATGTAACTTTTGAACCAGGAGATTTAGTTTGGTTGCATTTGCAAAAGATCGATTCGAATTACGAAAATCTAAGTTGATGCCGCGGTGATGGTCCTTTCAAAGTATTGGCAAAGATTAATGATAATGCATACAAGCTTGAATTGCTGCAGATTTTGGGGTTAGTCCCACATTCAACATTACCGATTTGAAACCATACTTGGGAGAGGATGATGAACTTGAGTCGAGGGCGACTCAAATGCAAGAAGGGAGGATGATGAGGACATCACTACCATGGATACGGCCATACTTACAAACCCAATGGAAACCAACAATATCATACAAGGGCCAATTACTCGAGCTCGGGCACGACAATTCAATTACCAGGTGAATGCGTTCCTCGGGTTGCATACAAATAATTTAATGAATGGAATGCTATTTAATCCTTGTGATGATTTTATTGTCCTTAGGAACCAAGGAGAAGGACTCCCAAACGTCAAGCATGAAGCCAATTCTTCCGGTGCACAAGTTCAACTCGGATTCGGCCTCAGGACAGCACCAACTTCAAACGACCATAACTTTTGATCCACAAGGGTGTTTGAGGTCTATGAGTACTGGTTGGAAAGGTTTCGACGTCCTCTTTCCAACGGATCCGACCCCATCCCCAAATTCTGTCCGAGTCAACGGGAATCTGCAAAACAATTGGCGTCACTTTTCCAAATCGAGAAGACGTGGGCTTTGGGCCTTGTAATAGAGTTGTAGTTGGTATCCTACTGCTTTGGACGTGTTTCCCACGTCCCTACCTCTTATAAATAGCCAGACATCGGCTCCTTAGGGTTTTGGGTTTTATTTGATTAGTTTAGCCAAGTGCAAACTTGATCCTGCGAGTTGTCTTTGGGCGACCACCTTGTCAAGATCGTCAATAAGACTCCACTTTGTTTCGCTTCGATTTTATCCGCAATTTCAGATTGTTTATCCTATTGTTCTTGCTTGTTCTTGATTTGCTTGCAGGAATTGAACCTCGTGTTCAGGTTGATCGTGCCTACGGCAAGATCAATAACTACCGGAGTTGGTTTAGCGATTGCTAAGGCGCATCGTCGTCGTACGGTGTAGTCGGATCGTCAAAGTCGACTCTAACAAATCGATCGTGTGTTTCTCATCGAAAGATCGGGACACCCATAGTGCCATCACGGCTCCATCAGAGGAGTTATGCGACATCTTCGTCGCCAACTTTCAGGGCTCCTACGCTCAACCAGGCGTGGAGGACGACCTTCACGCCCTGGAGCAGACAGAGGGGGAGTCCCTGAGAGAGTTCATCCGGCGGTTTAACCACTGCCGCAACACAATTCCCCGGATCTCTCGAAAGCGTGGTCATCATCGGCGTTCGAAGGGGGTCCGAGACCAGAAAATGCGGAGAAGATGGCTACCCGCACCATCGTAACAACATCCGAGTTGTTCTCCTGGCGCACAAGTGCGCGAGCCGGTAGCTTCGGAAGTGCGCATCGAGGCCCGTCGACCCTGATGACGCCGGCACCTCGAAGTCCTCCGACCGCAAGAAAAAGAAGAAGAAGCGGAAGGAGACCGCTGCCAGGGAAGTTCTGGTCGCCGAGCCGGAACCTAAATCCCGGCGCCGCGACGATCCAGACCAAGGGGATGAGCGCCGGGACCAACGCGGCAACCGTAGGAACCGCCGCTCGCCCCGCCGCGAAGATGAGGGGGCAAACCCTATTGCCCCATCCATCGCACAAGTGGACACGACTTGGAGGACTGCCAAGTAGTGTCCAAACTGGTCGACAGGCGGCTCAAGAAACGCCGCGAGAAAGACCGCGACGACGGCGACGACGAAGACACAGCTCCACTGGCCTTCCAACAGGCGGTGCATACAGTGGCGTTCATTCACGGTGGCTCAGCCACCTACTCGTCGAACTCGCAGTACAAGCGAGACCTGAGGAAAGTCTGTGCCACCGCATCACCCTCCGGGGCGAGTAGGCCACTAAAGTGGTCGGAGCAACCGATCACCTTCAGCCGGGCCGACCACCCGGAAAGCGTTTCCGGCCCGAGCCATCTGCCTATCATGGTTTCCCCCACAGTTCGCAATGCGAAGCTCGGACGGGTCCTCGTTGATGGGGGCAGCTCCATCAATTTACTATCCGTTGGGGCGTACCAAGCGCTCCAGATACCGTATGAGGAGCTGCGCCCGGCTCCACTTTTCTATGGAGTCGCCCCCGGGGTAGGCCTCATGCCCACAGGGTAGGTCCGGCCGCTTATTACGTTCGGAGTGCGGAAAACTTCCGGACGGAGTTGGTCGACCGAGGTTCTTGACTTCGACCTCCCTTACAGCATACTGTTTGGCCGTCCGGCCTGGTCAAGTTCATGGCGGTTGCTCACTACGCCTACATCTTTGGTGAAGGTCCCGGGCACGGAGGGCCTTGCGGTGAAGGTGGATAGGTGGAAGCCTGCGCCTCGACAAGCAGTATAGGACACTGGCGGCACCACTGCTCGGCCCCACGACAAGGGCGACAACCGGGCACTCCTCGGTCGGGACCAGCGCCCGCCCAGGCCATCGGGCGAAGCAAAGCGATCCGTAGGTGAGGAAGGCTCGGGCAAGGTCATCAAGATCGGCACCGACCTCGATCTTGAATAGGAAGACGCGCTCATCGCCTTCCTCCGGTCAAGCCTGGATGTGTTCGCAGGAACCATCGAAATGACCGGGTCCCAGGAGGTGATCGAGCATCGATTAGCAACGCTCCGGAGGCGCACCGGTTCGACAAAGATCCGTGGCGGCGCCAGAGTGGTGGGACGCCATTCGGGACGAGGTGGGGAAACTTTTGTCTGCCAGGATTGTGCGGGAGGCCACCTATCCGGAGTGGCTGGCTAACCCCGTGCTTGTGAAGAAGTCCAACGGGACGTGGCGAATGTGCATCGACTTCACCGACCTCAACAAAGCACGCCCCAGGACCCATACCCCCTTAGCGGATAGACATCGTAAATCGACTCCTGGCGGGTGCGGCTTTGTGCTTCCTCGATGCCTACTCCGGCTACCATCAGATCAGCATGGCGCAAGGAGATGAAGAGAAAACTGCTTTTGTGACTCCTCTCGGTGTGTATTGCTATGTCAAGATGCCTTTCGGGCTGAAGAACGCTGGCGCCACCTATCAGCGGGCCATGCACATAGTGTTTTGGCCCCAAATAGGGAAGAATCTGGAAGTGTATGTTGATGATTTGGTGGTAAAAACGAAAAAGGCCGATGAGCTCGTTCAGGACCTGGAAGAGACCTTCTCTCGCCTCAGAAAATCCGAGAAGTTGAATCCCGAGAAGTGCGTGTTTGGTGTCTCGTCTGGGAAGCTACTCGGATTCCTGGTCTCCAGTCGTGGGATCGAGGTCAACCCAGAGAAGATAGAAGCGATTGAGCGGATGCAGCCGCCCACCCGGCTCAAGCAACTGCAGTGCTTGACCGGCCGGCTGGCCTCCCTTGGCCGGTTCATAGCCCGGCTGGGGGAGAAAAGCCTGCCGCTGTTCAAGCTACTGAAGAAGACCAACTCGTTTGAGTGGACCCCAGAAGCACAGCGGGCATTTGAAGACCTGAAGGAGTACCTCTCCTCCCCCCCAGTATTAGTCGCCCCTGAGCCGGGCGAGCCGTTGCTGTTGTACGTGGCGGCTAGCCCCTCCGTGGTGAGTGCAGCGCTGGTGGCGGAGCGGGAAGGGGTTCAGCGGCCGGTCTACTATATCGACAAGGTCTTTGCACGACGCGAAACAAGGTACCCTCAGGCTCGAGAAGATGGTGTATGCCGTCTTGAGAAGCGTCGAGGAAGCTACGCCACTACTTTCAGGGGAGAGAAATCACAGTGGTCTCCTCCTACCCCCTGCGCGAGATCCTCCACAACCGGGAAGCAGAAGGCCGCATCGCAAAGTGGTCCGTCGAGCTGGGGGAGTTCGGCATCAAGTTTGCCCCTCGTACTGCAATAAAAAGTCAAAGACTAGCGGACTTCGTCGTCGAATGGACTCCAGCCGAGTCCGAAGCTGAAGAGGACCCCGCGCCCTCCCCTTGGACACTCTTCTTCGACGGGTCCTTCAGGCTGGAAGGCGCGGGGGCTGGGGTCCTCCTGGTTTCTCCGACCGGGGACCCCCTCAAATACGTGGTCGCCCTCAACTTCAAGGCTACTAATAACGTCGCCGAGTACGAGGGCTTGCTGGCTGGGCTCCGGGCCGCCGCAGCCATCGGTGTCCGACGCCTGCAGGTGAAGGGTGACTCCCTGTTGGTCATCAATCAAGCAAGGAAAGATTTCTCCTGTCCTGACCCCGTCATGGCGGCGTACCTGGCGGAGGTCAGGAAATTGGAGCGGCACTTCGAAGGGTTGGGATATACCCACATCCCACGACGCGACAACCACTGGCGACGAGCTCGCCCGGCTCGCCTCAACCAGATCTCTGCCGGTCGGGTCTTTGAAGAAAGGCTTCGCGACCGTCCATCGCACCCGCTTTCCAGAGGGGACGATGGTGATGCCGCCGACCCTCGCCTCTAGAGGAAAGTGGATCCGGCGAAACGCCAGGCCAGGCGGAGTGCCTGACGACCACTTCGTGGTTCTTTGTACTTGGCCAGGGAAGGCACATGGATGGATCCGATCCTGGCCTACTGCGGGATCAAGTGTGCCCGATGATGATGCGTCGCCAGAGAAGGTAGCACGAAGGCCAAGTGCTATACCCTGGTGGGCGGGGACTGCATCGCCGGGTAAGAACGGAATTCTTAAAGTGCATCACTCGGGAAGAGGGGAGCGATTTGCTCTCGATATCCATGGAGCGTGTCGCGGGGAGCCATGTGTCGGGACGAGCGATGGCGGGAAAAGCTTTCCGTCAAGGGTTCTATTGGCCGACCGCCCTCCAGGATGCTTGCGGTGGTGAGAGATGTGAAGCGTGCCAGTTCCACGCCAAGCAGATCCACCAACCAGCCCAAGCTCTGCAAACTATCCCACTCTCTTGGCCCTTCGCGGTCTGGGGGCTGGACATCCTGGGCCTGTTCCCGCGGGCCACAGGGGGCTACACCCACCTGTTCGTCGCCATCGACAAATTCACTAAATGGGTGGAAGCCGAGGCAGTGAGGTCCATCACCGCCGCAGCTGCGGTCAAGTTCATGCAAGGGATATTCGCCCGCTTCGGGGTCGCCAACCGCATTATCACCGACAACGGCACACAGTTCACCAGCGCGGCCTTCTTAGACTTCTGTGAAGAGATGGGCACCAAGGTCTATTTTGCCTCGGTCGCCCACCCCAAGAGCAACGGTCAGGTCGAGCGGGCCAACGCGCTGGTACTGAAGGGCCTCAAGACCCGGGCGTTCGACCGACTCCACAAGCGTGGCGCCCGATGGACCGAAGAGCTCCCGGCTGTGTTGTGGTCACTTCGGACCACTCCTAGCTGGGCTACCAGGGAAACTCCTTTCTTCCTGGTCTACGGCGCAGGTCGTTCTCCCTTGAATTGGGCCAGGATCACCCCGCGTTGCTGCATTCACGGAAGAGGACCAGGAGAGTCTGCGCCGAGGCGACGTCAACCTCCTGGAAGAGGCGCGGGATCGAGCGGCTCTGCGTGCTGCAAGGTACCAGCAAAGTCTCAGGCGGTACCACGCCTCCCGGGTCAATGAGAGAACACTGGCAGTGGGCGACCTGGTCTTGCAAAGAATCCAGTCGCATGCCGGGTCGCATAAACTGTCTCCCTAGTGGGAGGGACCCTTCAAAGTGGTCTCAGTCTCTCGTCCCGGGGCGGTCAGGCTGGCCACTGAAGACGGCGAGGAGCTGGCGAGCTCCCAGAATATAGAAAACCTGCGCAAGTTCTACCCTTGACCGGTTGTAAGTCCCTGGCTCCGTCCCCCGACCGGCCGGAGGGTGTCTTCCTCTCCACTGCTGGTTGGGAGGCCTTATTTGAAATTAATATTCACCTTACATTATCCGGAATGGTTGTTCTTGTTGCCCCTTTTTCTCGGCCTCTTTCTCATTTGTTGGGCGGCGCCAGGCGCTTTGCTCATGAGCCCTCTTGCCTTGCAAAACCTGGTGGCAAAGATGGAGCCACTAAGTGAGAGCGTCGTGCAGGAATGGGCGATTGAATGGCTAGTTTCAAGACGACCCCAAAGACGGTCATGACACTCCGGGTGTCCCGTGGGGGTCGGCGACTTGAGCACCATTGTCGAAAACCCAGGTCTTGCCACGACTCACTGAGTGCCTACTCCCTAGAGGCCGTCGAGGAAGAAAATTTTGCTAAGGCAAGGGATCCAAGGAAAAAGATTCCCTGGTGCAAAACCCAGAGTCTTTAAGCGATCACGTGCTCGTTCACGTGTAACCAAAAAATTGAAGTAAAAAGCGGTCTCTGAACGGCATAGCGGGAAGCCGGTGCTCCTGCTTCATTTAAAGCGTCTTGCATTTAAAGTCTTTTACAGGCACGACCGAAAAAGAAAAGAAGAAAAGCTGCGAGGGGCCGGAGGGTCCTCCGCGTCATCCGCCGCCTCCTCGGCTGCCGCCGCGTCTTCAGCAGGAAGGTCCACGTCCAGCTGCAGCGCCACGTCTTCCGCCGCCGCCTCCATCTGGGGGTTCTCCATCGCCAACAGAGCAGCGACCTGCCGGGCGTCATGAACTCCGCTCGCCGGCCGCGCTTGATCACCCTCAATCCCTTGAGCAGTGGCAGCGGGATCGAAAGTGGCGTCGCGGTGACACAGTGAGCGATACATGCCAGCGTAGCGCGGCAGCTGCGCGCCCTCTGGCGGACCTAGCGGTGAGCGGCGGGCAGTGCATGAGGAAGTCCGTGGTGCAGCAGAGGCGAAGGCATAGTGCCGTGGCCTCTCCTCCCGAGCCCTACCGCTCCAACCCCAATGGAGCAAGGCCGCCACCGCTCGGTTGAAGGCATGGCGCGGCATCCGCAGAGTGTCCACCTGACCGGGCCCGATCGGCCCTCTCCATCTCGGCTCATGAGAGCCTCTCGGCGCGGCGGGTGCTTCGTTCTGCTCTCGCTCCCGCGCAGCTGCAGCTCGATCCGCCCCCGATCACGCAGATCTTCCACCTCCTTGCGAGACAGTTGATCTCGGCTCCGCCTCGTCAACCGCTCCTGCTCGTCACTAGACGGTTGCTTGTCTTGGAGTAAAGCTTCGGCTGAGAGCTGCCAGCAGAGCATCTGCATCTGCCGAAACGGAGGCGGTGGGGATCGAGGGTAGAAGCGGGGCCGAACGGACCTCGGCCACTGGCGGACGGCAATGGCGGCCGCCGCATGAGATTTGCCCACTGCGCTGCCCGCCTGGCGCTCGGCGACTCGGCTAGCACTTGCCCGGCATGGCGCTTGGCCATCCGGCATGGGCATTGGGATGTCGGAGCGAGAACCCTGAAAAAGGAAGAAACAAGGGTAAGGATCAGTCCTAAAACATTTCTTGAACTTCTATATTGCATGTGCGCTTTACGGTGAGTACCTAGGCGGCCTCGAAGCGGGCACGCTCGGAACAGAGACCCGGCCCCCGGCCTTTGCCAGCCGGTGGCGGAGGAGGATCCCCCCTGCTGGTGGCGGCGGCGGAGGCGGGGGCAGGTCCGCCACTGCTGACGGCGGTGGCGGAGGCGGAGGCAGGTCCGCCACTGCTGACGACGGTGGCGGAGGTGGAGGCAGGTCCGCCACTACTGACGGCGGTGGCGGAGGTGGAGGAAGATCCACCGCTGCTGGTGGCGGTGGCGGTACGAAAGGAACCGGCAGGGGCAAGGGTGGACGAGCCCCCCGCCACCATGGAGGAACCCATTACCGCGGCCGAAGAAGCTCCGCGGTGAGCACGAAGTCTCGCCCGGTGAACCGAAGCGGGGCCGCTGGGAAGGATTGGCGGAGTCGTCGTCATCGTCCGGGCGCCTGCGCCTCACTCGGTCGCCCCTCCCCTGACCACCAGCGGGAGGAGGATCCCGGATTGTTAAGGTCGCCTGGCGTATCACGACGGGCGTGCCCATGGCGTCCATCGAGGGCAGGGCGCGGATTATCGCCGCGCGTTCCGGTGACAACCGGCAAAGTGGGAAGCGCGCTGGAACGGCGGGGACGGGGCTGATAGGCCCAAGCGCAACATCCACTGCCGATCACGTCGTCGACCAAGTTCGGCCATTGCCGCAAAAGAAAAAGGGATTGCAGGAGGAAAGAAGCACTGTCAGCATCGGGTTTTGGCAGAAAAAAGTGAGAAAGGACAAGGAATGATGCAGGGTGAAGCGGGTTACCTCCGGGATACTCGGGTCCCATCGCCGCCCATGTATCTTGCCAGTCGGGCGACGCGACGGCGCAGGGGGCGATCTCCGGCAATAAAATCCTGGATCACCATGGCCCTCGCCAGCCGTCGCTCGCAGTGGTCGACGCTGGCTACCATCGCTGAGCTCGGGCGTCGCCCACGTGAGCCCCAGTTGGGGTTCTTGACGGCCGCGGGCGGAAGCTCCAACACTTGCCGATGCCATTGCCGTCTTCGACGTCTGACCACTCTTCCCGCCAATCTCTCGATTGGACCGGCAGTCCGATGGAATGTAGCGCGACACGATCCGTCGCGGAGCCGCAGGTGGTAGCTCCGGCGACTGCGGGGACGCCACCCGGCGCGAAGAGTGTAGAAGAAACGAAAAAGGAGAAGATTGGGCAGCACTCCTACGAACATTTCGCGAAGTGGGCAAAAGCGAGAAAGGAGGATAACGGAGTTGGGGAAGGTGGATGTGGTGAATGGCGTAGAAGTTAAGAACAGAGAGATAAAAAGTCGAGACCGGCAAGAGTGGGCGAGGAGCTGCCACCGAAGAAAATTACTTCCCGAGTCGGCGAGGCTCAGCGATCCAGACGGAGGCGGAGGGTGCCTCGGTGATGGTCTGGGAAAACTCGCTGCCCTCTCCTCCTCGATGGACGAAGAGGGGAGAACCGGAGCCATCGGAAGGAGAAGAAGCGAGAAGCTCTAAGGCGGCAAGAAAAAGCGGAGTGGGGGGAGTTGAAAGGAGGAAGAACCACTCCCCCCCTCAGTCGGCCTCTTATAAGGCTGCGGAAGAAGGACCGGCGGGAAAGCTGAAAGGGCGCTGCGGTTCGAAAAAAAAAGGGGAAGTTAAAGAGCCTCATAAAGGGGGGCGCGTCCCAAGGAATGTGCGACGGTTACGAAGAGGAGACAACCGCGCAAACCGCCTTGGGAATCGAAGAAGCCAGGAGATCTTTTTGCGGGGTGCGTGGGCATTTAAAGGGCCCCACCCGGGAGCCTAAGCGGTTCTCAAAAGGCCAACTAAAAAAGAGAGAAGAACGGAAGACCAAAAAGTGCTCCTGGGTGGGCCCGGGGGCTACTGTCGGCGTATTCTACACCAAGGTACCCGCTCCCCCGCACTAAAAAGCGGTCAACTGTTGGTCAGGGCATGCCTGGGCCCTCCGCCATGGCAAGAGAAAGAGCCCAAAGGTGGACGCCCAGAGGACACGTGGCGTCTGAGCCCGCCACTGGGCGCCAATGAGGTGGTCGCCAATGACGCATAAGCGTCTGAGCGAGCAGCTGGCGCCAATGAGTGGTCGCCAGCCAATGACACGTAAGCATCTGAGCCCGGCCACCGGCGCCAATGATAATGGTCGCCAATGGACGCATAAGCGTCTGAGCGAGCAGCTGGCGCTTCAGCGAGTGGTCGCCAGCGACACGTAAGCGTCTGAGCGAGCAGCTGGCGCTCAGCGAGGTGGTCGCCTAGCGGGCACGTGGCGTATAGGCCAGGCCGCTGGCACTTCAAGATGGTGGTCGCCAATGACACGTGGCGTCTGAGCCCGGTGGCGCCAAAGAAGGTGGTCGCCCAGCAAGGTGGTCGCCCAGTGGACACGTGGCATACTGTCCTAGCCACTGGCGCACCATCCCCAGGATGGTCCTGGCGAGATCAAGGGTGTTTAATGCGAATCGTGCGCATTAAATGCCGAAGCGTGAGGCCGCAGCAGGCGGCGCGCCTTCCCCAGGCGTATCATAATTGCAGGAGACGTCACGGCGGCACCTCATCCCCTGACGAAACGAGCGGCGTTGGTGGGCGTGGAAGCCGAGGCAGGAGTGTAAACGGCTACGGCAAACATTTATTGAGGCGTCAGGATAGTGACAGGCGCATTAAATGCGCCCGTGGCAGTGTAATGAGTATATGGCTTGCAGTGTAAGCCTCCCATGCGCCCCCAGCAGCCCAAGTATAAAAGGGAGCCGGGGTGCATGGGAGAGGGGGTTCGGAAGGCTGTAAGGTTTTCATTCTCTCCAGCAAGAACACTTGCAATACCAAGAAAGGCAGGACTAGGGCTATTACTCTTAGGAGGGCCTGAACCTGGGTAAATGTCCCGCGCCCCCCTACTCCCCTGAGCTTTACGGTGCTCCGGTCATCTCCTCCCGTCTCCGGCGATCGCCCCGAAAGCCCCCCCGTTTGAACCTAGTAAGCACCCAATTCGGAGGTGCCTGTTAGCTAGTACGCTGACAGTACTCAAGATCTTGATTTATTTTACCGAAAGACCAATAATTAACCATGGTGGGATATACAGATACTGGCTATCTACCTGATCCCCACAGTGCCAAATCTCAGACTAGTTTCGTATTTCTCTGCAGTGGTACAACTATTTCTTGGCGGTCTTTTAAATAGACCTTGGTAGCCACTTCTACCAACCACTCAGAGATTATATTTTTGTATGAAGCCTCACGGGAATGTGTTTGGCTAAGACGTGTAATTAACCATATCCAGAAGTCATGTGGTCTTGATACCGTTGATACCCATACCATTATCTAATGCTGCTTGTGTTGCAAAAATGCAAATGGGTTATGTAAAGAGCAATATCACGAAGCATATTGCCCTAAATTCTTCTATCCTCACGAACTCCAGAAAAATGGTGAGATAAAAATAATGCAAACTAAGTCATGTGAAAATCTAGCAGATTTATTTACAAAATCTTTGCCAAAGTCCACATTCCAAAGGTGCGTTAACGGCATTGAAATGAGGCGACTTAGAGATTTGCAAAGTTCAAGGGGAGTAAATCCCTGAATTATAATTATAATCCCTATTATATGATCATGAAGATTATAAGTTGTACTCTTTTCTCGTTAGTGAGTTTCCCTAAAGTTTCTCACATAAATGTTTTTAATGAAGCAACTAGTGCAACACGAAGTGCGAGTGTAGTGTACTCTTTTCTCCATCCATTTTTCTCACTGGGTTTTGGGAAGAGTTTTTAATGAGACGTGCATTACGCGGTATTCGCCCAAGGGGGAGTGTTATGATATGGTTAGAGTCTGTGTCCCTATATGGAAGAACTCTATTCATTGATTGGCGAATCCGAGTTAATCTCTAGGAGGTTTTCTACTATATATAGGTCATTGTCTTATACAAAAAAACGATCTAATAAAAAGAGAACTTTGCCTTCCTACATTGTGTGTGTGCTTATTCGTGTGTTTCTACTTCTGTTCGTGTGATCATATTAAGGTGCTGTCGATTGATGTGGGTGAACAATCCTGTTTCACAATAGGGGCAAACGAATTGGAAACGGACGTCCGTTTTAGATTTTGTTCGAAAGGTTTATTTTTTATTAGATTTGTCTGAATTTGAACTAAAATTCTAACCCATCTGCGTGAATAAATAACAATTGTGGCCTAGCCAGCCTTTTGGTGCTGAAGCCGCTTGGCTATCTCCAATGGTTGAGGAGCTAGTGGAGGCGGTAGTGGTGTCAGGTAGATGCCACGTCAGCTAGCACCTCCACTAGCTCCCACTCCTTTCAATGGTGGAGGTGGGAGAGAGGTGTTAGTGTGGACCCACATCTCACTAGCACCTCCACTAACTCCCACCTCTTTAATGATGAGGCGGTAGCAGTGGGTCCAAAATATTCATATGTGTTTATTATTAATTAGTTAAATCTATTTTTTATTTGTTACATAATGTGATATACAACTAAATATGTAAATACAAATTAAATAATAATAATAATAATACATGCAATATATACATTGCATGATGCAACATATACATTGCAGCAATGCAACATAAGCAAGAAGTGAAGAAGTGAGCGTATTGCATGAATGAGCAAGAAGCGAAGTGCATGTGCTCTTCTCTTCAAGCCGGGCGTACGTGAAGTGCATGCCGGCGCGAGCGAGCATCTTCTAGTCGTTCCAATGCCAGGCGCGAGCGCAGTGAGGCCAGCGCGAGGGCGACATCGGCCGCGTCGTCGCTGTTTGGTTTTGATCGCTCTCTCTCCTCCACGTTGATCACTCTCTCTCCTCTCGCGTTGCCTTCGCGCCGGGCGTTGGAGATAGCCTTACGATCACCAAGCTAACGGCCCAGCCGCCAGCCAGCAGGTCATTATTTACTGGGTCGGATCAAACGAATTTAGGAGCCCAAACCCGATAATTTTCTCCGAAGCACATGTGTCTTCTTTCCACAAAATGAACCCCCTCCTAAACCCTAGCCAGCCCCTTTCCCCGCCTCCACCTCCCATCTCTCCTCCGTGGCCAGAGCACTCTAGAGCTTCGCCGGAAATGGGGCACAGAGAGGGCGACCGCGACCACGACCACGACCACGACCACGACGACCTGTCCGCCGACGATTCTCCGTGGAGCGACGATGTCTTGTCCGAGGACGACGAGGTCCAGCCTTGCTTTTCTCTTCCTCGAAGGTTTTCAATTTGTTTCTATATTTATGGGTTTTTTGGGATAATTTTTTGATGGTTTCGCTTGGATTGTTGGAGTTGCAGGGTTCGCTGTCGTTCGAGGATAGCGGCGAGGGCTCTGACGCCGAGTCCGACGAGCCGGAGGCGGCGGAAGAGAGCGACTCTTCCGAGGATGAGGTGAAGCTTCTTCTTATAGCTCATTCAATTGTTTGAGGTGCTAATTCTAGATTACTCTGTGGCTTTGTGTTTTCTTATTTGCGTACCTGGGGACTTGAAAAGTGGTTGTCACTGTTTTCTGCAGGTGGCGCCGCGGAATACGGTGGGGCACGTGCCGCTGGAGTGGTACAAGAACGAGCGGCATGTCGGCTACGACATCTCCGGAAGGAAGATCCGGAAGCGGGATAGGGAGGGTCGAATCGAGACATACCTCAGGAATGCTGATGATGTTAAGAATTGGTAAGGGAGAAAAAGATTGATTGGTGTAGTATCAGTAGCTGAAGCAGTGCAAGTGTACACAACCTTGCACCCAATGAAATTAGGATTGAGTAATGACCCATATGTCGTAACTTTCATTTTACAGCTTAGGATTCACTGAAACAAGGACTTTACTAGAAAATGTTGTTGCTTGTACGATCTTTTTGTATTTATTGATTTTCTTGATGTGCACTAGGATTTTTTTTTATCATCTCAGTCTGGTCATACCCCAATACTTACAGTGCTACCATTAAGAAGGCCTAAAATCTTCTTACAAAACATGGAGTAAAAATGCTCTGGATAGCCGTTATGGTTAAATGCTCTAGATTGTAGTCTTCTTGCAGAACATGGACGAAGAGATTTTCTTGAAAACCATTATGATTAAATTGTCCGCATTTTAGATCTCTCTGTACCAGTCAGCACATGCATTTTTCTGTTTACTTTCCGTCTTTGCTTTATCCTTACACTGTATGATGCTAGCTTGGTTGGCTATGATTTTTCTTACTAATTTAATTTCTCCTCTTTGCTTTCTTTTGCTGCCAAGTATAGGAGGAAGATCTATGATGAGTATAATGATGAGGATGTGCAGATTACCAAGGAAGAGGCTAAGATAATTAGTAGGTTGTTGAAGGGAAAGACGCCACACACCAATGTTGATCCTTATCCAGTATGTGTAACAACCAATATCTTTTATGTACTTCTGTATATTTATCTGAAATGCTTAGTTTATAAGTATTGAGTAAAAGATTACACCTTGGCACAATGTCAGCTTTTTGGATGTGCATATTTTTATGATAAAATTTTAGAAGAGAATTCTGGCTGTCATTTATTAAGTACCATGCTTAATGCTTACTTTTTCTTTGCTGACATATAGCTTATTTATAACCTACTTTCACTGTTGTGCAGCCAGTACACAAACATTAATTTAGTTTCAGTATGCGATCTGTTGGTGGTTGTTATCTACGTGCTTGCAAATGGAGATTATTCGTTTAGAATTTGATGGTTTCCTTTTTTATCTGCTTAGTTTATAAGTATTGAGTAAAAGATTACACCTTGGCACAATGTCAGCTTTTTGGATGTGCATATTTTTATGATAAAATTTTAGAAGAGAATTCTGGCTGTCATTTATTAAGTACCATGCTTAATGCTTACTTTTTCTTTGCTGACATATAGCTTATTTATAACCTACTTTCACTGTTGTGCAGCCAGTACACAAACATTAATTTAGTTTCAGTATGCGATCTGTTGGTGGTTGTTATCTACGTGCTTGCAAATGGAGATTATTCGTTTAGAATTTGATGGTTTCCTTTTTTATCTCCATATATACTTATAATGCATCTGGTTCGAAATAGGCTAATTTAACTTTTCTTCTAGGATTATGTGGATTGGTTTGAATATGATGATAAAGGGCATCCACTTTCTAGTGCTCCTGAGCCAAAGAGGCGATTTGTTCCCTCAAAGTGGGAGCAGAAGAAGGTATATCCTCTTTTCCGTCCCTTTTCTGTTGTGTTGAATCATTTTCATTGTCTATGTTGTTCGATTTCTTTTCAAGATATAACTGACTGCATGGATGTATTCTTACTGAGTTCTTTCTAGATTTTAAGCATCTTCATAAAAAATAAGATCCCCTTGAGTTGTATTATATATGGTATGATCTAATAAATTTGTTTCACAGTGAACCCGTGACATGTTGGCAGCTTACATGTGCCTGCTTTAGTAAATCACATACATGATCATGAAGTGTTTCTAGTTTTCATTTGTTATGGTTGGCTACATTGGACTGTTTAGTCTTTCAGATTTCACTGTGCTAATTTATTACATGTTGCAATTAGGGAATAATGGTGTTAACCAAACTTCGACTGTTGTTCCACTGCATTTTTTTGGGTAAGAACTGAATAAGACCGTGTGCTGTACTGCTGTTAATACTGGTCAAATAGTCTCAATGGCCATAAGACTCATTTCTTAAGTTCTCTTGGAACTGCTTTGGAATTTACTGCATGTTATTGCGTTTCTGACCTGCTATTTAACTGTTATGTAATTAGCATTGCCATTCAGTTTACCTTGTAGCTAATGTATTCTTTGGGCAGGTTGTTAAACTTGTCAGAGCCATTCGTAAAGGATGGATAAACTTTGACAAGCCAAAGGAGGAGCCTAACTTTTATCTTTTGTGGGGAGATGAAACTGATACAGCAGACAATAAGCGGCAAGGCTTGAGCTACATTCCTGCACCTAAACCAAAATTACCAGGTTGTGTGTCATCCTTTTGCATAATCTGTCACTTCTGTAAAAATCTTTTCAATAATTGATTTGACATCATGGTTTTTCATTCCATTAAAATTATTTGATACAAACATTGAAGTTATATTCATTCTTTATGATGCCATTAATTTTGTATATTCAGGTCATGAAGAGTCATATAATCCTTCTGTGGAATATATTCCTACACAAGAGGAGATAGATTCATACCAGCTTATGTATGAAGAGGACAGGCCAAAGTTTATTCCACGACGGTATTGTATCATTCTACGTGTTCATTATGAACTCTCTTATGTATGGTCTGGGATAATGGAATATATAATTCTTGAGTTGTGGATTTGCCAGATTTGATTCTCTTCGAAGTGTACCTGCTTATGAGAAGGCACTTAGGGAAGGATTTGACCGGTGCCTAGATCTTTATCTATGCCCTAGAACTCGCAAAAAGCGTGTAAGTGGAGGCCCTATGTTTCTTATCATGAGTATACGTGGTTATTTATTACTTGCATTCCAATTTATCATTCTGGACCATTCATTATTTTGGAAGGAACTATTATTTTGATAATCTCACAGATAAACATTGATCCTGAGTCACTCAAGCCGAAGCTACCTAGTAAAAAAGATTTGAGGCCATACCCAAGAACTTGTTACCTTGAGTTCAAGGGCCATAATGGTCCAGTGAGGTCTCTTTCAGTTGAAGCAACAGGGCAGTGGATAGCATCAGGTATGTACTGTTGATATCCATTCTCTATGTTTTGCCTGATATATATGTGAATGTTCTGATGGTTCAAATATTATATTAATTGATAACTGATGCACAAAGAACACTGTTGTATCCTCACCATTTCAAAATAAGGTCCTTTCTGTACATCCATGGTCATTATCAGTGTCATTAATTAATATACTAGGGTGATACCTGCATGTTGCTGTATGGATTTCTAGGAATCCCATACTAATTGAGCAAGAAGTAGAAAAACTGTCTTCACAAGAGAAGGGAGGGGAGCAGCCATTTCATAATTGCAACTGTTAAGCAAAACATGTGTCCATGATTCATTCTCAATTTAGTTAAGGGTTATGACTATTTTGATGATGTGGCTTAAAAAACCACTGCAATGCCAAGCTGCAGCATATACTCAGCTGATGCAATGAGGAGGCTTCTCTGCAGAAAATTTCTGTTCATCTTGAGCATGACTTTTTTTAATTACAATTACTTCTTTTCTGAAGGCTCATCTGATGGAACAATTCGTGTTTGGGAGGTTGAAACTGGTCGCTGTCTTAAGGTTTGGAATGTTGGTGGTGATGTCCATCGTATTGCCTGGAATCCTTCACCTGACAGGCCAATTCTTGCTGCTATTGTGTAAGCCTTTGCTATTCCCATGTGTGCTTTTCCTTTGTGAGCTTTACATATTCTTATCATTCATCTTATTTGATGCAGGGACCATGATCTGCTGCTTCTTAATTCCGAGGTGGGGGATGATGAAGTTCAAATGAGGACAAAAGAGCTCCTCCGTGTGGAGGAACTTGCTCCTCAAGAAGATGCTGGTAGGATGAGTTGTCCCCCAAGAGGCCAAGAAATTCTGCTGATGTATTACTACCTTGTTCATCATGTTCTCCAAAACTATGCTATATTGCAGGTGATAAGAAACCAGCTGTGAGGTGGGCGAAGCATGACAAACTTGATGGAATCACGTTGATCCATCACAAGGTATAGTACTGAGATTTTACTTAAATTTATTTTCCTTTGAAATTAGGAACTTTTTGTTTGCTTGCTTACCATCTATTTTGTTGTTCAGGCTGTGTCAACTGTGGAGTGGCATTTTAAGGGAGATTATTTTACCACAGTTGTGCCAAGTGATATCCTTCATGAAGCATGTCTTGTTCACTTTGTTCATTTCCAGTTGCTGTATCAGCAGAATAACCAAGAATGATAAAAAGATGAATTTTCTCTGGTTCATTCTTGCTGCTGCCATCCAGCAGTCTAATAAAAATCAGATAATCATTTCCCGTAGTTCTACAGTGAGTCCTATTAAAATTAGCTCTTTTTCTTGGGCAGCATATCAGGTGCAATGCACTCTTAGGGCTTGTTTGGATAGGAAGGGATTAGACCCAATCCCTTTGGATGGCAGGGAAACTGTACTAAAATCTCTGCCAGTCCGAGGGGATTGGACCTAATCTCCACCCACCCAAACAAGCCTAGGGTGTAATTGTGCAATCCACCTCAGTTGGGGCACAAATCAACATGAAACATCCCGAAAAAATTATACATGTATTTTTTGATTTACAATTCCTGTGCTTAAAATTTTAAATTGAAACTCATTCTATGTTAAGAACAACACAAACTAGAAAATTCTGACAAATCATAAATCAAAATATAAAGGAAATAAGGAAAAGACATGTTACTATTCACAGAAACTTGATCTTTTTTGCTTCTGCTAACCCACTTCCCACACAGGTAAATATCTGGTGGAAACCACCCTCTAGATGTAAACTCCATAGAAACCATATGTAAAAGATTTAAAAAATTCCTAAAAAATTACCACACGTAGGGGAGGTGAGTTTTTAGTATCATTGGAAATCGGAAGATCAAGCTCAATCATATTTGAAAGATATTAAATTAACAAGCAGCGATATGAATTGCATTTGGTAGATCTTTACAATGTTTTAACATTCTCTTCCAATTGTGTACCTTAATTCATTTGTACGTGATTCAAGAGCTGTACTGTTGCATCAGCTCTCTAAGAAGCACTCGCACCATCCTTTCCATAAACTTCCAGGCCTCCCTGTTGCAGCAGCATTCCATCCAAGTCAAAAAATGTTCTTTGTTGCCACTAAGAAATTTGTTCAGGTTTATGATCTCCAAAAAGCGCAGTTAGTCAAGAAGCTGGAGTCAGGTGTTCGTGAGATTTCCTCTATCTCAATCCATCCTAGTGGTATGTTACAAGTGATCTGTATACCAATTTACCAATTGCTAGATCTTCGGTTACAGAGTTGCTTCACATTGCATTTATTATCCTAAGAATTAAATCATTTATTAGAAATTAGAATCAATGCTAGTGCATCACTATAAGTGGATTTGGGTATAGATGACTTTGCAATTCTTTCATGTAGGTGATAATGTTATTGTTGGAAGTAAAGATGGTAAATTGTGCTGGTTTGATACTGATCTATCCACTCGGCCATACAAGACATTAAAGTAAGATTCTTCTCTTATCTTCATGCATCTATTTTTGTTAAAAAGATCTGTGTATCAATGCATAACCAAGGTTAGTATTGTGGGTACTGTTATTTTCTTTACATGGTAAATGCTCCAGGGGAATGATTGGAAAAGGAACTTGAGATGCATCCATGAGTTGAATTTCACCACTTTTTCTATTTTTTTGTGAACAAAATATTTGTTATTGAACAATAATGCTTCTATCTGTTATCATCATTTACTCTCTCTGTTCTTTTTTACTTGTCATTTTGGACATAGACACCGTCTTCAATAAACATTTTTTGAACATTACTTTTCTTAATTATATGTTAAAAATATCCAAAATATGATCATGTCAAAGTACTTCGATGACAAATATACTAATATCATTTTCTTGAGACGAATCTAAATACTTTTTATGTATTAATTGTCAAGTTTTAAAATGTTGACTGTACAGCACACATTCTAAAATGACATCTATTTGAGAACGGAGGTAGTATTATTTTATCTTGGAGAAAGTCCATATTTGGTCCATCAACTCTTCATGTGGTTTAATTTTCGTCCCTGATGTGCACTGAACACTGAACACCCTTCGGTTGGCAAAATGCTGTTTTGACCAACTTTGACCCACGCGGCTTGCCTAGTAGAGTCTGAGCTGGCCAAAAACTAAACACCACATCATCAGTTGATGCCACCTGTCAGCCACATAGCATCCATGTCGTCATTCTCCCTCTTTATTCCTCCTCTCTCTCCCCCCCATCTACAGACCACTACCACCCTCATTCCCACCAGCTCACTGCCCCTACTCATGTTGTCGCCCCTTCTCCATCCATCTAACAGCCCAGCGTGTTGGCTCTGGTGTTAGACGAACCGAACAGGGTGGCAGACATGGCGTCGGCAGATTCTGATGAATAAGGGAAAGGGTTGCGCCTGCATACCATGTTCGAGAGGATGGAGAATTCATTTTTGTGGTCGACAACGGCGCAGAAGGCGCTGAGGAGGTTGGCCATGGCGACAGCCATGGTAGGATGGTGGTGCTCATCGGCGGCTATCTACGGAAGATGAAGATGGTAGTGGATTTCGGCTTCAGCGCATTGAGGCTGTCGTGATGACCTAGGTGGTATGGTCAGAGAAGCCTTGAATTGGCAGATCAACATGTGAGGCGACTCGTTGCAAACATGGCCATGGTGCAGCATTCGAGTAGGGAGTTCCGGTGACGAGGAAGAAGAAAAAAGGGAGCATGGGCATTGCATGGGAGGGAGGAAGGATGAGGAGCTCAAGTTTGAAGGAAGATGAACCGTGGTGGTGAATTTCAGAAAATTGAGAAAAGGGGAATCGGCGGCATTAGAGCTCACCTCATCAGTAATGGTGATGGCAATGTGGAAAGAGGTGTCACATGCCATGGAGTCTCTCCAATGGCTTTTATAGCCGCAGCAGTCCTGGACAGTAGTGATGCAAGCAGTAGTGCGCTACAATTGCGTGTCGGGTGTGCTCAGGAACATGGTCACATGGACACCTCCAGTGGCGGTGGCTCGGCTACTCCTTTTGCCGGCATCCTCTTTGACAGAGATTGAGAGAGATGAGGAAGATAGGGGACTGACATGTGGGGTAAGTTGATGACATGGCCGACAATATAGCAAAATCGATGATGTCACGACCACATCACTCAAAACCACCCACAAAACCGGTCTTAGGACATGATTTGCTCTGGTTTTGATAGTTGGGTCACATGAGGAACGAAAATTAAACCACGGGAAGAGTTGAGGGATCAAAGATGGACTTTTTCCTTTTATCTTTGTATTGACAAGTTTTTGTTCTGCCAACTTAATACGCCCTCTAGTCACAAATAGTTGTTTTGGACATTGACACAGTCTCCAAAACACAGCTTTGATCATTAATTTCTATTATAATATATATTTATAAAACCCAATAGAATTATAATATTATGAAAGTACTTTTCGTGACAAATCTACATGTGATTTTCATGTATCTAATTTAAATATTTAAAAAGATATTGATAAACAAAGTTTCGAAAGTTTGAGTGCATCTATATCCAAAACGACAACTATTTGTGACTAGAGGGAGTATTTCAGTATTTGTATTGCAAAGTTTTTCTATGTACTAAAATACTTCAATAACACTACGGACAATATGGGCCACATGTTTTGCTGCCTGATATGGTCACTGCTTACTCCTTTACACTTGCCATCAAAGTCTGGCTGTCTTTTTTTTAAAGCACCATGAAGGGCAGAAATAATCTCTATTCAAGGTCAAGATTTTCCACAGTTTGGTCAAATGATTGTCTATTGTTTCTAGTGCAACTAGAATTTCTCTTTTGTGGTTCTGATTATATTGTTATATTTTTATTTTCTTTTGAAATCCCATTAGTTCACTTCTTTTTTTAGAATACCCATTAGTTACAGGTCTGGATGATATTCTCTCATGTAACTCATTTGCTTAATTTCAGGACCCACTCGAAGGATATCACTAGTGTTACTTTTCACCGTAGATACCCTCTGTTTGCCTCATCCTCCGAGGATTGTACAGCTTATGTATTTCATGGAATGGTCTTTTCGGATCTTAACCAGAACCCGCTTATTGTACCATTGGAAATTCTTCGTGGTCATTTGAGTTCCGATGGAAGAGGTATACATATATGCCCAATTGTTTCTATAATTCGCATACTCTTATGTTTCCTTCCACTAGTAGATTCTTGTTCACTTCCATAATATTTTTTGCCTTCATCGAAGCAGTTACATGATGCTTTAAACTCAGACAGGAGGTTACAACATTATGTTTTTTTTTACTAGAGTAGGGCCGTGGAGTACTGTCACTGATGTTTGCATTAAACCAGAAATCTGCATGTTCTGTTGTCCTGTATCCATACAATGAGCTAAAAAAATTATGTGATGCCATTTCAGACTGAAGCATATGCATGTTTGTGTGGATGTGTTTGTGCTGCACCTGTAATTATTGCAGCATACAAGAAAATGCTTGGATGGAGTATTTGTTGCTTGGAAAATTCTGACAATTAGGCATTGAATTGTGTTGAATCCTTAAGTTGTATTAGTTATATGTTTCTTGTTAAATTAGAGTAATTACATATATTCCTAAAGAAGAATGTTAGATTCGGGTTGATTGGATCAAGTAGTTTTATTATTTGGATCCATGGGTATGCATTGCTGCAAATTCAAGATAATAATTCACGGCAGGACAGAAACCTTCTATTCGTAGAAACAATTATTATCTTTTTTCTTCTGGAAAAAAAGTTATTTTGTTATGTTTTATTTGTAATTTGATGACCTTTGCATTACTTCACACTGTTGCTCTCCAGATATCGTGTTACAATGTCTAACCATTAGCTGTGCTGTTCATGTGCAGGAGTTTTGGATTGCAAATTCCATCCAAGACAACCTTGGTTGTTCACTGCTGGTGCTGACTCCGTGATAAGGCTTTATTGTGACTAAATATGCTTGCGAGGATGAGACACGATTTTACCAGGCAACATGACATTCCTGGGCTGTCGAGTTTCGACGGGTCTTTACACGATGATGAATGCTCTGTTATGCCATGTCCCTAACAGGAGCCTGCATCATCTGGCTTATCGCATTGGTATGCAGTCACATTTTTGTTTCAAGTGATTGCTGTGTCTTATTCTTATGATCCCTTTTGAAAAAAAAAACATTGTGATGAGAGGCATAGTTTTTCAGAGTCAGCGCAATTGTAACTGTGTAACAGGAATAGTAAACGAACTTTTGGTGCTGTCATTGGACTAGAAAGAACATCGGGATTCCAAAAGTAATTCTAGTAATGTCACAGGTTTGTGGGTAGGGTGCTATATTATGTTCTGTGAAGTTGAACTAACAAAGTAAAATTGGAGCTCGAGCAATTTGATAGGGTGTAATTTAGCGAAGTTCTAACATTATCCAGTTTGTATTATGAACTTGTTTTATTGAATACTCGTAGCCTGTAACCTAGGGCTGAGAGATGCCTTATTGATTGGACCTAGGTTCACAATTCCGGTGAGAACTGAATGCCCGCTTTCCCGGTGTGGACCAGGTTATGGAATTCTGGCCGAAATTTTTATTTTAAAAATAGAATTTAGAATTTTAGATACGCTTACGCCGTACGCTTTACACTCCGCAGCCATAAAGTGGTTACTCCACATTGGTACGCAGCACGTTAACACGCTTGAATGGCAAATAAAATTCGGTTCTGTTTTCCCTACTACCTAGCTAAAAGTACTACATACGCCGAGTTGATACTTAATGCAAACATGCACTCGTACGGGCCTTAAAATAGCACGTGTCCATGTATTTCTTTCGAGCGGCATGCGGTGGCGATTTGTCGTAACTGCAGGTGCAGTTATGGTCATTGATACATGGGCCTGGTCCCATATGTTAGTGGCCGGTAGCTACGGCAGAGGATTTTAGTCGTGTGGAGTGGGGGTGGGCGGAACTGAAATTTTTTTATGGGGGTGCACAATCTGTACGTACAACTATATAATATTGTATAATAATTTTATACCGTAATAAATCTAATATATATATTTGAAATTTACTAAAAATATAATACAAATAGTTTCAAATACAAATAGTTCCATGGTCTTGAAAATCTCAAACCACAAAGATCGAAATTAATTCGATAAAAAAATTTAACCTATTGAAAAAAATAAAATTTTTGTGTCTCAATTTTGAGGGTGCCGGGGCATACCCGGTACCCCACCTAGTTCTGCATACGGGGGTTTAGTATTATATATATTTCATCTTTTAAGACAATTAAGATGGGTATGTAATTTATTCTTTCATATCTTTCTCAATTTTATCAGAACTATAAATCTTGTGCAAAATCAAAATACATCTTATATTAAATATTTTATAAAAGCTTAAAAAAGTGACTGGGATTTTCTAAATTTCAGGCAACCTCCTTTTTTTTTTACCGCGACTCGACCATTGCCCGGGCAGAATTTCCGGAATTAAATTTTGAGTCATGAAATTTGAATTTGGAACACAAACCAGCCTAAACAAGACCATATCCCGCCGGCAATCAGCGGGAACGCGAACCCTGGTGTACTTGGCAATACCTCGTTCAAGACTAGGCCTCTAGCTAATTAACATGAACGGCATTTTGGAGCAACACAAATGGCAAGAGGGGCATTTATGTGCATGTACAAAAGATACAATGGTTTTTTTAAGCAAGGGATTATCGAGTCCATGAGGAAGCAGGGCAAATGCATATGATTGTGTGGATTACACTACTACACACAAGATTTCTGGGGGCTAACACACACAGCTTTCACATCCTCACTTGACAAGCTAGCACGGAGCAGCGAGCTGGTTTGGTAGCCTCTCATTTGACCTCCTGGATCTCGTCCAAGGCGTAGTTGTTGGTCGACACGCCGGCGTAGTTCACCTTGTTGAACCGCACCACCACCGGGTAACGGCTGTTGGGGTCCTGCATGCACATGTAAGCGATTGAATGGTCTTTTCGAATATTTTTTTTGGCTTAATGGTAACCACTTGATAGCTAAAATACTACATGTCTAGGTGTTATTTCAGTAGGGCTCGAAATCTCGAAAATCAGTCGAAATTCTCGATTTTCGTTCGGCTTTGTCAACCCTGGGTGTTACCAATCCGTTTTTAGATCTTTTTTCTTTACTCTTTTGTAACTACCGATAGCAGTCGGTCAGGACTTGTTTGGACCCAATCCAGAGAGACTAGGTGATATAATTGCAGGCGTTAGCCAGAGAAACCTCGGTTTATTTGGCCTCTTTATATTTTTTTTTTCATTTTTAGCAAGTCTAGCTCTCTTCTTAATTGCGAAAACACCTATTGCGTTTTCCTACCTCGATAGATACTTATCGAGCTCAAGTACTGTGGGTATTTGCCGAGCTCAAGTACGATGGTACCCCGTCCTGCAGAGCTATGGTACTCATGTCCTACAGAGCTATGGTATCACGATAGCTCGTCTGCTACGATGGATTTGGTATCAATGACCTATCATAATAGGAGAATGCTGTTTGCCGGTACTTCTACCGTTGAGAACGAGGCAAAATTTGCAATTTAATTAAGGAGAGGTCAAAAGTGAAAAAAAAGTGCAACTAAAGCATGAGACGGCCAACGATGAGTGTACCTGATCAACTGTGACGACGGATCCAATTCCATTGTACCAGTAGGACTCCCTTCTCAGGATCTTCACCTGATCATCGACCATACAAGAAGCAGAGGTCCAGTAAGCTAACAAAGAAAAGGTACGTCGTATGTACACAACCTGCTCAAGTAAATGCTAACTTACGTACCTTGGCTCCCCTCTGGGGTCCAATCGGCGGCGGCTTGGCGGCGGCGGGCTCCTTGGTAGCCACGGCGCCCTGGCCTTCCGCCGGCGGCGGCGGCGCGGCTGCCCCCTCCTCGGCGCGGACCACGAGCCTCCTGCCGAGCCTGTTGAACGCGACGAAGCTGACACGGCTGGGGCCGTTGCTCACGCCGCCGCCGCCGCCGGCATTGGGCACGCCCGCAGCCAGCACGAATCTCGAGGTGGCCGACGCCATGTTGGTGCTTGCCATCGCGATGGCGAGCTCGTGATTGGAGGATCCTCTCTACCGCTGCCTGCTCTAGGCTAGCTGTGGTCGTGTGGCTCCGGCCAGCCAAAGTAAAAGTAGACGGCGAGAGTGAGGTGTACGAAGCAGGGAAGGTGGTGTTAGTGTAGTGGCCTCAGGCCCTCAGGGATGGGCGGATTATCTACAGCCAAGTGCTCCCTGCGCTGGTCGTGATTCCCCCCATTTGCGTGGCGCCACCTGGCATATCTTATCCACCGATGTGGATAAACCTCGCATCCGTGGATGGATTCCGGTTGTATTTGCGCGAAAAAATTCTCTGCAACGGTGTTGTATTTTGTGGTTGGTGTAGCACCGTGCGAATTGACATTATGTGTCCCGCTGTGTTAATCTTTATATAAAAAATAATTAAGTGATAAGGATTAAAGTGTATTAAAGTGCTAGTAGATTGATGAATTTGCATGAAAATTAAAGCAGCGGGATGCGTGGCGTCAATCCGCACGGTGCTGTATAGACCGCGAAATGCAGCACCGTTGCATAGGATTTGTTTCCGTATTTGCATACCAACATGCAGAGATTGCAATGCGCTGAACTCATGTTGGGCTATCCTTTGTGGTGACATGGCTCCAGTATCTTGATTGACATTTGTGCAGCTGGAAACACACATGGAAATTCGTCATTGTCTTGGATATTTGGAACTAGCTGCTACGGTGCAACAAGATATTTTAGGATGGAGAGGAGGCTTTGTTGAAACAAGGAGTGAGTGGACGAAATTGCTGGTGCGGATGAGTAAACAAGTGAGTGTGGATTCGGTCGGATATTAAACAAGAGATTTTTTACTATTTTTTATAAGTATTAAAATATACATGGAGCTAGTGTTAAAAGGTAAAAAAAAAGATACAGGTACCGAGAGGTATAAGAGTTTAAGGGTAGTTTTGTAGTACCTTATGGTACTTTCTAGGGATGGTAAAAACCCTAATAAAACAAAATCTCTAGAGAAAAGCTAAGAATTTGTTTAAAGATATTGTACCAGCTATTTTAAATAATCGGATCAAGACGACACGGTACAGTATATTAAGAGGAGGGAGGTGTAACTAAGTTGTTATAAACATGTAATGCATTTGTATAATGAACCTAATGTAAAATTGTAATATTGTTTGCACCAAAATTCGGCGTCCTCGATAAAATCGGATAAGAGGATTTCTCGGAAAGGATAAACCGGCGAATCGGAAAGAGAATCCGTTTCTAATAAGGAAAGAGAATCAGATCCTAGACCGATACGGATATAGTCACCGTATCCATGTGTGATTCGGATCGGCCAGAGTATTATAAAAGAGACGGACTTCGGGCGAAGAGAGGAGGAATCTCAGCACAACACATTTACTTTTTACAAGCCTTTCTACATCGTTTTAGATTTACAAGCCTCTCTGCAAGTCGACGGAATCAACAGAGTTGCGCATCGCCGATTGTTGGTTTTGGCCGACTTCACCCCAGGTTCGATCTGCTTTGTTTTATTGCGCATCGCCTTCTCAAAGCCGATTTTACCTTGTTTCCGGATTAATCGCCAGGTTAATCTAGTATCCCCCTGATCGGCTTTTAGCCGACTAGTGTCAAGCTGATAACCTTCGTTTTTATCGGCTTTGATTGTTTACTATCTCTACCTTGCAATTCCAGGTCAAATTGACTGGCACGCCTCGCAAACCCGGTGTTTGTCTTGTGTGTTCGAGGCTAGAAACCCTGCTTCACGTTTTTAGCGCGAACATATTTTGGCACGCCCGGTGGGACAAAGAAGATCAAAATGACATCAACCGATAAGCCTGCGGTCACTGCCGATATCAACGCGGATGCTATAATCGCGCCTCAAATGGCCGATCTAACTCCCGAGCAGCGGAAAGAGATCGAAGACCGAAAGGCGGCTTTGGAAGAAATGATGCTACGGTGCTTCCAGAAAACACGCCGTGGCGTTACTCAAAAGACCGCACTCCCAAGTATCAATCCTATCGGCGATTCATCATTTGAACCGGTAAGCCGATACGCACCTGCTCAAGCCGATTTATCAAATATGATTGAGCAATCTGTGCATCACGCACTAATTAACTAGTCATCGGCTCTAGTATCTACGTTGAAACCGATGATAGAAAATAGTGTGAAAACAATTGCTCAGGAATTGGCTGTGTCCGGGAGCCTGCTTGATGGCGCCGTGATGGCACTATGGGTGTCCCGATCTTTCGATGAGAAACACACGATCGATTTGTTAGAGTCGACTTTGACGATCCGACTACACCGTACGACGACGATGCGCCTTAGCAATCGCTAAACCAACTCAATGGTTATTGATCTTGCCGTGGGCACGATCAACCTGAACACGAAGTTCAATTCCTGCAAGCAACCGAAGAACAAGCAAGAACAATAGGATAAGCAATCTGAAATTGCGGATAAAACTGGAAGCGAAACAAAGTGGAGTCTTATTGACGATCTTGACAAGGTGGTCAGCCCAAAGACAACTCGCAGGATCAAGTTTGCACTTGGCTAAACTAATCAAATAAAACCCAAAACCCTAAGGAGCCGATGTCTGGCTATTTATGAGAGGTAGGGGCGTGGGAAATCACGTCCAAAGCAGTAGGAGACCAACTACAACTCTATTACAAGGCCCAAAGCCCAAGTCTTCTCGATTTGGAAAAATGACGCCAATTGTTTTGCAGATTCCTGTCGACTCGACGGAATTTGGAGATGAGGTCGGATCCGTTGGAAAAAGGACGTCGAAACCATTCAAACCAGTACTCATAGACCCCAATCACCCTTGTGGATCAAAAGTTATGGTCATTTTAAGTTGGTGCTGTCTCGGAGGCCGAATCCGAGTATAACTTGTGCACCGGAAGAATTGGCTTCATGCTTGACGTTTGGGAGTCCTTCTCCTTGGTTCCTAAGGACAATAAAATCATCACGAGGATTAAATAGCATTCCATTCATAAAATTATCTGTATGCAACCCGAGGAACGCATTCACCTGGTAATTGAATTGTCGTGCCCGAGCTCGAGTAATTGGCCCTTGTATGACATTGTTGGTTTCCATTGGGTTTGTAAGTATGGCCGTATCCATGGTAGTGATGTCCTCATCATCCTCCCCTTCTTGCATTTGAATCGTCCTCGACTCAAGTTCATCATCCTCTCCTAAGTATGGTTTCAAATCGGCAATGTTGAATGTGGGACTAACCCCAAAATCTGCAGGCAATTCAAGCTTGTATGCATTATCATTAATCTTTGCCAATACTTTGAAAGGACCATCAGCTCACGGCATCAACTTAGATTTTCTTAATTCTGGAAATCGATCTTTTCGCAAATGCAACCAAACTAAATCTCCTGGTTCAAAAGTTACATGTTTCCTTCCCTTACTACCAGCAAGTTTATATTTAGCATTCATGCGTTCTATGTTTTCTTTAGTTGTCTCATGCATTTTCATAATCAAATCAGCACGTTGTTTAGCATCAAGATTCAATTTCTCCGAATATGGTAGAGGTAACAAATCAATTGGAGCATGAGGTACAAATCCATATACAATCTCAAAAGGGCACATCTTAGTAGTAGAATGCATAGACCGATTATAAGCGAACTCAATATGAGGCAAACATTACGCCCACAATTTAATGTTCTTTTTCAAAACAGCCCTAAGCATAGTAGATAAAGTTCGATTAACGACCTCAGTTTGTCCATCAGTTTGGGGATGACAAGTAGTAGAAAATAAAAGTTTAGTTCCCAATTTAGCCCACAAAGTTCTCCAAAAGTGGCTTAAGAATTTAGTGTCACGATCTGAAACTATTGTGTTAGGCACACCATGTAAGCGAACAATTTCACGAAAGAATAAGTCGGCAATGTTGGTAGCGTCATCGCTTTTGTGACAAGGTATGAAGTGTGCCATTTTAGAAAATCTATCCACAACGACAAAGATACTATCCTTCCCCTTCTTTGTTCTAGGGAGTCCTAAAACAAAGTCCATAGAAATATCCTCCCAAGGCACGTTAGGAACAGGCAGAGGCATGTATAAACCATGGGGATTAAGTCGTGACTTAGCTTGTTGACATGTAGAACAAATGGCGATGAAACGTTCCACGTCTCGTCTCATTCTCGGGCCAAAAGAAATGGGTAGCGAGTATGTCCTCCGTCCTTTTCACACCAAAGTGTCCCATCAATCCTCCTCCATGCGCTTCGGAGCAATAACAAACGAATGTAACTAGCTGGAATACATAGTTTGTTTGCTCTAAACACAAACCCATTATTGAGGACAAATTTGTTCCAAGTTTTTCCCTCTTTACAATTGAGCAACACATTTTTAAAATCATCATCATGCACATATTGCTCTTTAATCGTTTCCAAACCAAAAATTTTGAAGTCAAGTTGTGAGAGCATGGTATATCTCCTAGACAAGGCATCGGCAATGACATTATCCTTTCCCTGTTTGTGTTTGATGACATAAGGAAATGACTCAATGAATTCAACCCACTTTGCATGTCTACGGTTCAGTTTAGCTTGACTTCTAATATGTTTTAATGATTCATGATCCGAATGTATAACAAATTCCTTGGGCCATAAATAATGTTGCCATGTTTCTAAAGTTCGAACTAGTGCATATAACTCCTTATCATAAGTAGAATAATTCAAACTTGGCCCACTCAATTTCTCACTAAAATAAGCAAATGTGTTTTCCTTCTTGTAATGAACACCACCCAAACCAATTCCACTAGCATCACATTCTAGTTCAAAAGTCTTAGAAAAGTCTGGAAAATTTGGAGTAAGGGTGCATGGGTTAACTTAGCTTTCGAATGTTGAAGGCATCTTCTGCGGCTTGCCCCAAGCAAAAGGTACACCCTTCTTGGTGAGCTCATTCATGGGTGCGTGATGGTGTCAAGTCCTTCACAAAACGACGATAGAATCCAAAGAAGTCCTAGAAAACTTCGCACTTTGTGTGACCGTGTTAGGAGTCGGCCAACTCTGTATTGCTTCAACCTTGGCTTGGTCAACTTCAATTCCTGTGGAGTAACAACATAGCCAAGAAAAGATACTCGATCCGTGCAAAAGATGCACTTCTCAAGGTTACCAAATAAGCGTGCATCGCGTAAAGCATTAAAAACAAAGACGTAGATGTTCAAGATGATCCTCTAAAGATTTGCTATAAATCAAGATATCATCGAAGTAAACTACCACAAATTTTCCAATGAAAACACGTAAAACCTCGTTCATCAGTCTCATGAATGTGCTAGGAGCATTAGTCAACCCGAAAGGCATTACTAACCACTCATATAACCCGAACTTAGTTTTAAATGCTGTTTTCCATTCATCTCCTAACTTCATGCGACCGGTGATAGCCACTACGCAAATCCACTTTAGAGAACATAGTAGAGCCACTTAGTTCATCAAGCATATCGTCTAACCGAGGAATAGGATGGCGATATCTAATGGTGATATTATTAATTGCTCTACAATCCACACACATGCGCCATGTTCCATCTTTCTTAGGTACTAAAATGACTAGTACAAAGACAAGGACTAAGAGATTCACGTCACGTACCCTTTATCAAGCAATTCGTGAACTTGGCGTTGTATCTCTTGTGTCTCTTGAGGGTTGGTTCTGTAAGGTGCTCGGTTGGGCAAGGATGCCCTGGAATGAGATCAATTTGATGCTCAATCCCTCTAATTGGCGGCAGCCACTGAGGGGATGTCCTTTGGAAAGATGTCGGTGTATTCTTGCAAAAGGTTAGTGACAACAGGAGGCAAAGAGAGGGACATCTCCTCTAGAGAAAACAAAGTTTCTTTGCAGACCAAAGCATAGCATGTAGACCTACAAATAGCCAACTCATTCAAATCAGATTTTGTTGCAAGAAAACAAGCACCTTTCAATTTAATCTCATTCGGCTTAGCACAATCAAGGTTAAATTCTCTCTGCTTATGTTGTTCAAGTCCTTTGGTGACAATCTGATTTTCACTCTTAGAATTCTCTCGATTTTTCTCTTTGCTAGATCTAGCAATTTCATCCTTTACAATGGCATCAAAGCGACATTGGGTGTAGCACAATTTTCTTTTCTTTATGCACAAAAGAGTATTGATTTGTTCTACCATGATGTAAACAATCCTTATCATATTGCCACGGTCTACCTAATAACATAGAACATGCTTGCATAGATGCGACATCGCAATCAACATAATCATGATAGGAACCTAAAGCGAAATGTACTCTTACCATGCGAGTTACCTTGAGTTTGCATTTGTTGTTGAACCATTGAATGTGGTAGGGCTGAGGGTGTGGTCTAGTGGAGAGTGCTAGCTTCTCCACCATGTCCATGCTTTGGCTAGATTATTGCAACTCCCACCATCAATGATTATTCGAATGGATCGCTCCTTGATGACGCCTTTTGTGTAAAACAAGTTGTGGCGTTGATTTGGATCGGCGCGAGCACTCTGAGCACTAAGCACACGTTGTGCACTAAGACGCACATCTTGGTCAGCCTCACCAGCGCTCACGTGCACTTCGTCGTGCTTTCGGCATTTGGATCGCCGTCTTCATGTTCAATGAGCAAAGCATATGTTTCTTCATCAAGATCACTTGCTGAGTCATACTCGCCGTCATCACGGATGCTTAGCACCCGCGTGTTCGGACACTCCTGCATCATGTGACCGAAACCCTTGCAGCGATGGCAGAACATCTTTGGTGCGTCCGTTGATGCGACCGATGACGACGAACTATTTGTAGTAGCTTGTGTGGCACTTTTCGTCGGCGTTGGTCGTGGTGCCGAATTTGCGGTGGTGGACGCCGTTCTGTTGATGGAAGAGGTCGGCGTGGTAGTACGACCAGCAGGGGCAGCAGGGGTGCGCGGTGTCCACGAAGTAGTTCGATCTGCAGAAAAGTTAGTCTTGGCCCTCGATTGACGACCCTGCACTTCACGTTCAGCTTTGCAAGCAAGATGGAACAACCGAGTCATCGAATTATAATCCTTATAGTCTAGAATATCCTGGATTTCTCGAGTTAAACCACCTAAGAAACGAGCCATAGAAGCTTCCTCATTCTCAATTAATCCACAACGCAACATGCCAATTTGCAATTCTTGGTAATATTCTTCCACCGAATTCTTACCTTCTTGTAAGTATTGCAATTTATTCAATAAATCTCTAGCATAGTATGAAGGAACAAATCTATGCCTCATTAGCAATTTCAAGGCTTCCCATGTGGTGGGTATATTATTTGGATGAGCACGGCAATGTTCTCTCCACCAAATGAAGCAAAATCGGTGAACTCACTTGTGGCGGCTCTAACTCTTCTATTCTCGGGAAATCATGGCACGCAAATTTTTGATCCACAAGTAATTCCCAACTAAGGTAACCATCAGGGTCATATTTACCTTCAAAAGGTGGCATATTGAAATTTACCTTAGGGAAAACATCATCTCGCTCTCGTTCCTTGGTCGTGGAGGATCACGTCGCATACCTTCTTGATTGAAGCGTAGCCGTTGATGGTTACGATCATTATCGTAATGGATGGGGTTGACCTCCTCCGCATCGATGGTGTCATCATATTCGTGCTCTTCGTTCTGTTCCTCTAAATCTGTTGGGGGCCTCCCCTGTGGAGCTGAATTGTTGCTTGGACGACGGGGAGGTGGATTGGAAGCACCAGATGCAGCAGCTGCAAAAGTATCAAGTTTAGCCAAAATAGTAGCAAGAGTAGTGTTAGCAATCCCTTGTGCGGCCTCGATGGATCTGAGACGGTCTTCTTGCATTGACATACGCTCATTAGTGAGCCGTACATCCTCGCTAAGACCATCGGTGGTTTCCCTCGTCATTTTTGGAAGTGAGCAATGATGCCCTTGGTTCGTGGAGAGTGATGAAGTGAACTCGTCACGACATGGTTAGTTGATGACAAGGAAATAAAAACCACAAGTATAATGTTCCTATCAACTACTAGGTGGCAAGTCTCTCAAGCGCTCAAGCCTATGACCCAAGTTCTTACAAGTTCTTACAAAGCAGAAGGCGTTGTCGGCCGTTGGCGTTGTCAAAGGTTCTCCGAAGTTTGTGTAGAGCGATTGCCAAGGGATCGAACGCACAGACGGGTAGAAAGTGGAGCTTGGACAGGCTTAATTTAGTAGCAAAAGGTTAGCAATAATCCAATCGGTGAATGCAAAATTGAAGAATTGTTCAACGTCTAGTCACTGAGTTCTCGACTCGAGGCTAGCACTGATTTGTGACTCAAAGCTGCGATCGGCAGCGATCTGATTCCACGAGATGAAAGAAAAAAAAAAATCGCGAAAAAATTCGCGAAAGAAGGGAACTATCTCAAAAGATCGGGATCTTGTGAAAACAGGTTTAGCACATAAAAATTTTGGATCTGTTCCGGACTCTTTTTTTTTTTTTTTTTTTTTTTTTTTTTTACGGAACGATCCGATTCGCTTTTCTTTCAAGTGCTATGCGGCGGAAGACGATCGTGTGACGATCAGGCGGCGGTGGGCGACGATCGGCTGAGAGGCGGCGATCGGGCGCCCGATGGGCTATCTCAGTGGAGCGACGATCGGCGGCGACGATCGAGCGACGATGGGCTATCAGGTGGCGACGATCGGCGGCGACGATCAGGCGACGATCAGGCAGGCGACGATCGAGCGACGATGGGCTATCAGTGGCGACGATCGGAGGCGACGATCGGCGGCGACGATCGGGAAGCGACGATCGGCTAACAGAGGGCAACCGGTCGGACGACCAAGTGGGCGACGATCAAGCGGCGACGATCGGATGAAAAGAAAACTTGGTCCGAACACCTTTTTTTTTTTATTTTTTTTTTTTTTTTTTTTTTTTAACAATGGGACCGAAACGGAACACAACTCGAAACCTAATACAACTCTAAACCGCTTTCTGACCTGGACTCCAACTAGACTAGAATTCAGCAACTCGACACGACGATGCAACCAAAAATTCAATAACGCAGTGCACTTTGGAAAGGAAAATCACGAGGCTCAAATTGTTTTGGTATGGGAGATCCAACTGATGGCGCTTCTACGGACTATAGGAAAGATATCAATCTACTAATCTAGGGTAAAGAATTCTCACCGAGCAACCTGGTTTGCTCACGATACCACTTGATGGCGCCGTGATGGCACTATGGGTGTCGATCTTTCGATGAGAAACACACGATCGATTTGTTAGAGTCGACTTTGACGATCCGACTACACCGTATGACGACGATGCGCCTTAGCAATCGCTAAACCAACTCCGGTGGTTATTGATCTTGCCGTGGCACGATCAACCTGAACACGGTTCAATTCCTGCAAGCAAATCAAGAACAAGCAAGAACAATAGGATAAGCAATCTGAAATTGCGGATAAAATCGAAGCGAAACAAAGTGGAGTCTTATTGACGATCTTGACAAGGTGGTCATCCCAAAGACAACTCGCAGGATCAAGTTTGCACTTGGCTAAACTAATCAAATAAAACCCAAAACCCTAAGGAGCCGATGTCTGGCTATTTATGAGAGGTAGGGCGTGGGAAATCACGTCCAAAGCAGTAGGAGACCAACTACAACTCTATTACAAGGCCCAAAGCCCAAGTCTTCTCGATTTGGAAAAGTGACGCTAATTGTTTTGCAGATTCCTGTCGACTCGGACGGAATTTGGGGATGGGGTCGGATCCGTTGGAAAGAGGACGTCGAAACCTTTCAAACCAGTACTCATAGACCCCAATCACCCTTGTGGATCAAAAGTTATGGTCATTTTAAGTTGGTGCTGTCCCGGAGGCCGAATCCGAGTATAACTTGTGCACCGGAAGAATTGGCTTCATGCTTGACGTTTGGGAGTCCTTCTCCTTGGTTCCTAAGGACAATAAAATCATCACGAGGATTAAATAGCATTCCATTCATAAAATTATCTGTATGCAACCCGAGGAACGCATTCACCTGGTAATTGAATTGTCGTGCCCGAGCTCGAGTAATTGGCCCTTGTATGACATTGTTGGTTTCCATTGGGTTTGTAAGTATGGCCGTATCCATGGTAGTGATGTCCTCATCACTGCTAGATCCATTACAAACCATCCCTACATACCCAGTGTACTCCATAACGCCTAACACCAATACAGTAAACGTGTCGACTCAAACACCTATCATGATGCCGATTCAGCCTACTGTTTTAAAACCTAGTTCACAGAAAGGGGGATTTGCACACTACCATGGGCACACGGATGGGGCAAAAATGAGCACACTGAGCCCATCGAACGGACCCTCTAGTAGCATCAGTTTATCGGCTTCACAGCCGATTGAAACAGATCAGGTTCCACAATCACGGGGAGCCGCAGCTATGAACCAAGCACCATATAGGGTAATGCCATACGTTGAACCTCTCGCACCTGTACCCGATACGTTGGTTTTTAGAAACCACGATTATGATCAAGTGCCAAGACCCACTGTGGCGCGATTTGGACAAAGACCCGAGTTCACACTCGGGGGGCAGGGTGTAAACAACGAAAATTGGCAATGTCCGGTTGCACCGCAAGCCGACAATGTCAATTGGGCGGAACAAATTGCTAATGTTTTAAGAGAACAGTTCGGCTTATAGCCTAAAGGAAGGGTAATCGACTACAGGAAGCCGTATCCCGATTACATAGATCGTATGCCATACCCACACAACTTTAGAATACCAGACTTCGCTAAATTTTCGGGTGATGATTCTGTTACTACCATTGAGCATATCGGACGATTTATGGCTCGGTGGGGAAGCTGCATAATCCGATGGATTAAAAATTAGGCTATTTCCTTTATCATTGTCGGTCAGACATTCACTTGGTTTACCAATTTGCCTCCAAATTCAGTTCATGTGTGGAGCGATTTGGAAAGCCGATTTCATGAATACTTCTTTCGGGAACTATGGAGCTTAGAATTTCGATCTTAGCTCGGTCCGGCCAAATCTGGCGAATCGGTTTCCGACTACATCAGAAGGTTTAGAGGCGTGCGAAATAGATGTTTCAGTGTAACATTACCCGATGATCAGTTGGCCGACCTAGCATTTCAAGGGTTAATCCCACCATTAAAAGAGAAACTGTCCGGCCAAGAATTTCCCGATTTAGGCCACTTACTCCATCGCGTATCGGCACATGAAAGCCGATATGCAGAAAACAAAGGGTTTAAAGATAGATTTAGATCAAACGGTAACGAAAAGGCCAAAGTAAATATGGTAGAGTATAATTCAAGCGACACTTCTAAGGACGAAGAGGCAGGAATAAACATAGCCGAGTGGACCAAGGGTTCCAAAAGGTCACTCGTGTGCTCTTTACTCAAGTCGACAAAAAATAAGGCAGAGGTTAAGTATTCATATGACGTATCGAAGTGTGATAAGATATTTGATTTATTTATACAAGAAAAACTCATAAGGCTACCAGAAGGACACGTCATCCCATCGGCCGAAGAAATTAAAAAGCGAAGGTACTGTAAATGGCACCATTCGTTTTCGCATAATACTAATGATTGCAATATTTTTCGACAACAGATTCAATCGGCTATCGCCGATGGCAGATTAAAGTTTGCGGAAGAATCGGCTATGCAGATAGATGTGAATCCTTTTCAAATCAACATGGTTCAATGCTCACGAAAAGGAAAGGGACCTGCGGAAGAAGATATCAAGCCGACTAAAAAGGTTGAAGTGCGGTCAAAAGGTGACGAAACAGTGCAAATTACTATCGGTTCTATACAAATAGAGGCCGATAAGAATGGGCAGAACTCAAGAACAGTGAAACCAAGAGGAGACTTGGAAGTCGGAAAATGGTATAGGGCTGAAAGGGCTCCAAGAAAAGTCAACTTCAAGCCAAAACCGACTTTCTCGCAACTCCTGGGGAAGTATGAAAGGTTAAGTCAAAGACGTAATGCCTGACAACCCAATAATTTCCATCGACCGGATCAAAGGACATACGAGTACTGGCAGCCAGAGGTGCCACATCGGCCAATTACTGAAGAAGAAAAACACCGGCAATGTCCCTTTTGGCAATTTTGCTGGGAAAAGGGGATGATCTTGCCAACAGTACAATCATGTCCTATGCAACACTCATCTATGCATCGGCTAAACCTGTCGGTAAAAGATAGATTGTCCAGATCAGTACATGACCGACTAGAAGAGAGAAACAGGAGGCCGATCCATGAAAGATTATCAACATCAGAACAAGGCGAGTCCTCCCAAACTCAAGAAATATCGGCTTCTTACAATGAGATCAGAATAGAATCTGACAGTAAAATGAGTAGCTTGGCTGGAAAAATCAGAGAACCGATAGAGCCTAAACCTCGGTGGTGTCCCTCAGGTCTTAGCAAATCACAGCGCAGACGGCTTCAGCGACTGAAAACACAAGAAGAAAGGGAAGCCGAAATGGAGAGGGAAAGGGATCAAGTATTCAATAAGCTAAGGCCTATACCAGTTGCAAAAAAGGAATGGAGGAAGAAGGAACAGGCCGATAGCGATTCGGATCAATCGGTCGAATCCGGGTCCCCGATGATCCGAGATGATACACCACCGATGGAAATAAACATGGTGTTCACCTTACCCGCTGAGTTCAAAACTGAGGAATCAGCTGAAGAAGTATTTGCCCAACTATGCCTCGGTGCACCAGATGCCGTGTTTGAGAAACCACAAGAAATGCATCGGCATCTAACTTAATCACACACACACACACATACACACACACACACACACACACACACACACACATATATATATATATATATAACTTAATCACACACACACACACACACACACACACACACATATATATATATATTTCACAAATAGAATTAACATCTACTCTCTATCCCCTTTGATGAGGCCAACTTGATCCAGCAAGTCGTCCTCCCTGACCGAATGCAAGAGCACATGGATCACTGTATCCTAGCTAGTAAGTATTAAACTCTCATTTTATTCGTGCAACAATATTATTAGTAATTAGGCAGGCTGGCATGCTGGTCTAGCCGAAGAGGGGAAGTAGCTGCAACGTGTGGAAGTAGGCCTGCCTTGTTGCACCGTCATCCGCTTGAGGTCCAGAACAGCATCCGCTCGGCGCCTCCTCATGTGGCCGCCTAGCGCCTGACTCATCTCGAAGCCGAGCCCATATACGCCCCTACGGGTACCCGAATTAGGAGAATTATCCGGGTACCCGAACCCGACCCGTACCCACCGGGTATTGCCGATCCCGTACCCTACCCGAATCCGAACCTAACCTACCCGGGTACTACCCGTACCCGTACCCGTACCCGGCGGGTAGTGTAAAATAGTTTTCCATTAGGGTAATTTTGCATTCGGGTATGGGTACGGGTTGGGTATTACCCGACCCATTTACACCCCTACCGATAGGAAGGAACGAGCTATATTCTATTTAAGCCGACGTCTCTTAGACGCAGAAACCAGATATCCACAGGTAGAAAAATTATGCTTGTCTTTATACTTTGCTTGCACAAAGTTAAGACATTATATTTTGGCATCAAAATGCATTATAGTCTGCAAAACCAACGTAGTCAAGTACATTTTATCCGCACCAATTTTACGAGGTCGACTTGGTAAATGGGCGTATGCTTTAACCGAGTTCGACTTAGCATATGAATCGGCTAAGTCTGTGAAAGGGCAAGTCATAGCCGATTTCATTACAGGGAACGCCACATTAGCCGATATAACTCCTTGGCAATTATACTTTGATGGATCAGTTTGTCGAGAAAGGGAAGGCATCGGTATAGTCCTGGTTTCGCCAAAGAAATGAAACTTTGAATTCATGTATCGGCTAAATGGCCGATGCTCTAAAATCAAGCAGAATATGAAGCACTGTTAAAAGGGTTACAATTGTTAGACAGTATCGGGGTAAGAGACGTCGAAGCCTTTGGAGATTCATTGTTGGTCGTGCAGCAAGTCAAAGGGGAGTACCAATGCAATGATGACACGTTAGCTCAATACCGGCACCAATGCCTCCGAATTATTGAGGCACTCACAACTTTCTCCATAAAACATATCCCTAGAGAAGTCAATGACAAGGCCAACATGCTGGCACAATGTGCATCAGGTTATAGGAATAAAAGCTGACAGGAAATGATCGAGCTAGACGATTGGCCGATTATGTGTGCCCATCCTGTCGACTGGAGAACCGAAATTAGGGAGTATTTGCTCGATCCTTCTAAGCCGACTGAACGAAAAGTGCGGCATAAGTCACTTAGGTATATTCTTTTGAACGATACGTTATATTTTCGAACCATGGAAGGCTTATTGTTAAGATGCTTGGGAATGGAAGAAGCCAAAGTAGCAATGGGAGAAGTCCACGAGGGAATCTGTGGATCACACCAATCGGCCCACAAAATGAAATGGATGCTGAGACGCACAGGGTACTTTTGGCCGACAATATTGAAAGATTGTTTCAAGTACTATAAGGGGTGCCAAACTTGTCAAAAGTTCGGCAACGTACAAACGACACCATCTTCGGCTTTATATCTGATTATCAAACCATGGCCGTTCAGAGGACGGGGTATAGATATCATCGGCCAAATATTCCCAACCTCCAGTAAAGGGCATAAGTTCATCCTTGCTGCCACGAACTATTTTTCGAAATGGGTTGAAGCTGTACCGCTCAAGAAGGTAACTACCAAGGAACTAATCGACTTTGTAAACGAACACATTGTCCATCAGTTTGGAATCCCACAGACGATCACTACCGATCAAGGGACTGTGTTCATGTCTAAAGAGTTCAAAGATTTTGCAGAAAGTCTTGGGATAAAACTACTCAACTCCTCCCCTTATTATGCTCAGGCCAATGGACAGGCCGAGTCGTCCAACAAGACATTGATAAAACTAATAAAAAGAAAAATTGAGGAAGAACCGAGAAAATGGCATTCAACATTATCAGAGGCTTTATGGGCTTATCGGCTATCTTACCATGGGTCGACCAAATTGTCACCTTTTCAGTTAGTATATGGACAAGAGGCCGTTTTGCCTGTGGAAATTAACATCGACTCAGTGAGGCTATCTGAGCAAGATAAATTGCCGATCGACGGATACAAGCAAGCTATGCTGGACAACCTAGACGACTTGACCGAATTAAGACTGGCTGTTCTAGACCGGCTTAAAAAGAACAAGGAAAGGGTTGCCAGATCATATAACAAGAAGGTTGTGCCAAAGTCCTTTAATCAAGCCGATTTAGTATGGAAAACCGTGTTGCCAATCGGCTCTAAAGACAATCGATTTGGTAAGTGGTCTCCAACATGGGAAGGGCCTTATAAGATAAATCGGCCAGTAGATGGAAACTCGTATATAATCGAAACATTGGACGGGTCGGTCCTACCTAAAGCAATCAACGGAAAATACCTGAAAGCATACTACCCTAGCGTATGGATTGGATCCTGAGCATAGGAATAAAAATCGATGAGGAATCGGTTACAAAAGCACATGCATATAAGATCGGTTGCACGGCCGATCGAGTCAATCATCCAAGCAACCGTTTACATCCAAGGAGTTGAAACATTGTTTACAGAAGATCGGCTACACGGCCGGTACTATCATAGTTCATCAAAAGTAAAGACAACGATCTGAGTTCTCAAAGTCAGTGAAGCCCAGAGCCAGGCAAGTGAGCCCCCAAAGCCGATAGTGCTGCCGCCGCCCTGCCAATGGTAGCTTGAACACTATCAATCAATTGCTAATCGGCCAAAGCGTTGCCAGGAATAGGGACCAACTTGGCCGATTGAATTTTGACCTGGGCGAAAACTTCACCTATCTGTCGCCTCTGAGTTGCCAGTAAAGACGTCGAGTCAGTAATGTTTATCTGGCATTCTGCAAGTTCTTTGGTGACCAAGGCCAACTGCTCTTCGAGATGTTTTTTGGTCGTTTCCAATTCTTGAGCTTTGTTCTTGGCCAGCTTGAGGGCAGCGGTACCCTGGTCGAAAGCACTTTTCTGAAGCTTAGTATCAGCAATGAGCTTGTCCAGAATTTGTTGGTCGGCTTGTTGAGCCTTCCTCTACTCGACTCTTAGTTTAGCCGATTCCACATCCAACCGATGAGCATCCAAGTGGCAGACATCCAACAGTGCATTCATGGTAGCAGGAGGAAGATCGGCTTGTACGGCTGCCATGGCGTTCCTTAAAGGCTGGGTGTCGGCTAGAAGGGCTGCCTCCGGCTGCATTACTTCGTGGAAAAGACGATTGAGGCGTTCTTGCATGCCCGGCTCAGCGGTTACAACAGCCGATGCGGGTGCAGAGGCAGCTATGATACGTTGGATGTCAGCTGGGTAGTCATCAGTGGCCAGTATCTCTGGATCGTCGAGATCGTCCAAGGTAAAACCCAGGAGATCGGCTGGGTCCGTTGGTAGCACTGGGGGTTCAGGGACGTCGATCGTCGGGGGCGGTACTGCCGGTGGAGATGGAGGAATAGCCGATGAATCACCTTGGAGATCGGCTACAACCCCCGCTACTTGTACCGATGGGGATTGCTAGAAAGGATAAAAGGACAGCGATTAGCAATATAAATTAATATTATGCTCAAATCAACAAAAACAAGACTTACATCGGTAGCCGAGTGCTCCGGGGAACCACCGGTTTGGCGCCTCACAGGTCTTGGCGAACGCCTGGCAGATTTCTTCCTCCTCTCTGCAATGAACTAAGGTTAACATTGACAAGATGAGGAAAATAGAAGCCGAGGTAAGAAAGCAACTTACTCTGAGGACGCTGACGAGCCAAGTCCGATAGGGACGGACCCTGGATGCCCAAGTTGCCCGAAGTGTACCCTGTGGTGCCGACCGATTGACCTGGTCGTCTCTGTCGGCCACTGCTAGCGGAAGCGTGGGGATCGGCCGTTTGCTCACCAGCAGCCGTAGTTCCACCCTGAGAAGATCGAAAAGGAAAATTTTTTCTGTAAGTAAAAGCCGATTACCAGCATAAACTTGAAGAAAAAATAAACACCGGTACCTTTACAGCTATTGAGGAGTCGGTATAACCGAAACTCTCGCTGGGGCCAGAAGCCACCGTCGGCTAATGGAAATCAGGCAAAAATGAGAGGATTATAGCCGACGGGGCTCTATCCATAAGTAAAGCTTCCGATATCCTAATCCACCATTGCGAGAAAACGGCTGACCGACGGGAATTAAGAATAAAACGCGGCGTTGAAAGAATTTGTAATCCGTCGGCTACTTCAAGTACAACCTCCGCAGCGATGCTGTTGGTCACCTGGGATCGGGGTTCGACACAAGATAACAAAGAAAAAGAAGGAATGGTTTGCCCAAAACCCAATTGGCGGGCGTAAACCGAAGGATGATAAAATTCGTAAGATGGCTAAAATGTTCGGTTGCGTGTATTCAAGCCGACATGAATAATGCAAGGGGAAAGGATGATTTTATACAAGTCCAAAGTGGACTGAGGCATCAAAGAGCTATCGGCATCTAAGTGGAGGAATGATGGATATGGACAATCGGCCACATCAGTGTAGCGGAAAAAGTCTTGTTGCCCAAAAGAAGATCTATCTAGAGTAAGGAAGAAGCTGAGGTATTTGTGCAAGCCGGCTGGATCCATCTTCAGCTCACCAGCGGAGGACATGATAAACCTCTCCCCATAAGATCGGCATACTGGGGGACCACATGTTCTAAGTAATCTTCCCAAAGGTTCAGACAGAATGGATCGGCTAAACATGCAATGAATCCATGTCTGTATAAACCACAAGGGACCTCCTATATTTCCAACAACGAATTTGGCAAAGCCGGAAAAGAGTCGGCTACGAATCATGTACATCATCTGATATACCGCCCCTAAAAACATCTTGCCAAGAGCAAGCCGATGACCCTCCACTAAGCGTTCCGCTATTAATTGAAAGGATTGGGTGGGGCCAAGGGAAGCACCACAGAATAGGTATCGGTCTAACCAAAGGTTAAGAAAAGCAGCATGCTCTTCAGTCGATACCGGACCGTTGACCCTATTGTTATTCTGAATGTATTTGTGCAAACCCTCACCTTTCTTTCGGATTAACTTGAAAATAGGTTTGTAGGATCGAAGTATACGAAAATAGCAATCAGAGGGGGGTGAATGATTGTGCGGAAGCTAAAACCAAATTCTTGACCTATTAAAAGTTCACCCCAAAACAGAACCAAATAATTGCCTCGTTTTCGACAAAAACAGAATGACAGAGGTTTGGTAAAACGAGAATTCCCGGAGATCCAACCGTCGAAATGATCTGAAATTTGTACACAAGAAACTAGATTCCAATACGAATCGAACCCAAAAAGAATCAGCTCGATCGGACTTACGGATCAAAAGTTATGAGCTTCGCAAACTTGCTGATCCAGAACTTGACGAGAATCAATCTAATCAAAACTTCAAGATTAAACAAGAACGACAAAAGATTGATCAACTAGACTTTGAGAAACACTAGATCAATACCCTAGAGAGGTTTTTGATGGATCAAATCAAGATAAAACTTGAAGAACAAAAACCAATCTAGAACTAGAACAAGCATGCAAACAAGAACCAAAACAGAAAATCTTTGTAGCGACGTGGTTCTTGTAGCATAAAAATCTTGGAAGAATTGATCTTTATTTCTTGTCTAAAATACTCTCATCAAAAGAGTACAAACCCTAAAACCAAGCTCAAAGCTTGATGCGCTCAGCTCTACTTGATGCCTTTCAACAGAGACCCCCACCTATTTAAAGCACCAACCCACAAGGAGTTACGAATACGATTCCTATTCCTAGAAGGAATCTGTATCCAACTCAACTCTACTTGGCCCAACCAGGCCGAGTACAACTCTTACTGCACGCGTATGGCAACCCTACCATACTCACGTGACTAACACTTTGCACGCGTATGGCCACTGCCATACTCACGTGACTAACACTTTGCACGCGAATGACCTCCTGCCATTCTCATGTGATCGACCATTCTTCATGTGCACCATTCTCTTAGCCCGAACGTCCCGCATGACATCCTTGACCACCAAGACCTCGGTTCCTCCCTGAACCTAGTCCGAACCTCGGTTCCTCCACGAACCTAGTTCCGGTCCGTCATCGACCACGTTCACCTTCGAGCAATACACGCACATGAACAAACCACAAAACGATTCCGAGCACAAGTCCGCGACTTGACTCAACATTAATCCATGCAAATACTCACACGAGCATTGCATAAAGTCCACTTGAAAACAAGCATCATGAAATTCTCACAAATTTCATAATCTCAAATTCAAACCAGAATTCAATTCCAAAATTGCTCAAAACCCTAATCGAGCAAAAAACCATTCACAGGACCAAAAATCGGTCCGGCGCAAACGTGAAAACAGTAGTCAAAAATCCACCTTGCTTGTGGAGGGGAGAGTCTGTCGTACATGCGAAACTTACTGGTTTTGGAAGTTTCAGTCCAGCTCAAAAACGTTTGAAAACACGTTCACGGCGGACCAAAGAAAAGCGGTCCGGCGTACAAGGGAAGCTTCTTGTTTCTTGAAAGTTTGGTCCGGCACAAAGAGAACTTCTTGTTTCTTGTCAAATTATCGAACTCATGCACAAAACACATTTTCCAAGTTCAAATCTTAGCCAATTTTTCAGCACATGATTTCACAATCTCCCCCTTGATGAAAACATTGGCAACACCAATTAGAATTGAACATTTGGCATTCACTTTACAAAAGATTTTGAAATCCAAAGAATCAATGACCAAAGAGAAAAAACACAGAATTCCCCCTTTGACCAAAATGCAAAACAAAATCTCCCCCTGAGAAGGAAAATGTGTGTGAATGTGCAATGTGCCCAAAAATTTCAAAATTCTCCAAACTTCTCCCAAAATTCTCAAATTTCCAAACACAACTCCCCTTTTTTCTTCTCCCCCTTTTTCCTTAAACTTTTCAATGATTCCCAAATTTCTCCCCCTTTGACAATGGATTCATCAAGAGTACAAAAGAGAGAATTTGTTCAAAATTTTTCTTGTAGCAATGATTTCACAAGAAGAAACAAGGGAGTGCCAAGATAGGAAAAGATGAGCTCATTCGATCATATAACCTTATATATCACATAACATGCAAAATACATGATCTTGATGTGATTTTAGCAAGTTAGGGAATGATATGCATCTCAACCTCAATTCAGTCAACTATAGCCAAGTACTAAGCAAAACCTTTAGTAGAAAAACAAAGGCTCAAAGTTGAAGCAACTAACAAATCAGGGCGAGCAAGTAGTTTCAACTCCAATCTAGTAGACCAATTTAATCTTTAAACAAGAACAAAGCATGTGGCATGCTTGAAGCATACTTCTTTTATTTCTTTGGAGTGGCATGCTTGAAGCATACATCTTGTCTTTTGAGGGAATGGCATGCTTGAAGCATACATCTTATCTTTTAGGAAAGCATCTGAAGCACATAACTTGAGGTTTTTGCTTTTAACAACCCTGTTTTTAAGCGATTCCCTTTTCCTTTATTTTTGATTGTAAACATGCAAGGAGATTAAAGGTCTTTTGAAAGAGTAAAGCTGAAAACACACTTGCTTCATAGCCCAAATTTGTCAAGAAGATTCAATATCAAGCTTAAAAGAGTGAGATATCACAGAGTATTTAACTATAGGCAATCAAACCAAGGAATTCCGCATAATGTCATTTTTAGTTCAAGTGGAACAATTTAGATTATCATATATTAGCACAATTACACAATATATAAAGAAATATGATAAAATGAGCTCATAAAGTGAAAGAACTTGGCAAAGAAACTCCCTCAAAACAAACCCATTGGATGAACAATCCCATGTTCTCCCGAATAAAAGCAAAACGAGAAGAAGACAAGGGTTTTGAAAATGTCTGCCAATTGATGTTCAGTATCCACATGGTGAAGCACAATATTTTATTTTTCAACATGATCTCTAAGAAAGTGAAATCCAATATCAAATGCTCAAGAAAGAGGATTACTCAAGAGGTGGCACGAACCAAATCAATTCAACATCTTCCAAAGTCAACATCAGAATAAGCTCTTAAACTAATACATAAGGAAGCAAAAGCCAAATGCCAAAATCTTGAGTACCATGGAGATACCTGAAAATTCACTTGACCGTTTGTTGATGTGAAGCACGTGGGAAGAGTCTCTCATGTAAACCTCCAATTATCTCATCCTCAATAGCATCATCATCTTTATGAACAAAGACACTCTCCCCTTGAACATATGCACCTGTACCTGCATCATTTGGACTAGTGCCTTTTGCGAAAACAGAAGTGGAAGAAGTATCTCCAAAGGCAACACTTTTAGCATGAAATGCACGAGTGAAGAAGAAACAAAACTTATCACTGAACATATGAAGTGAGCATCCGAAATTCACTAGCCACATGTTCTCCTTCCTCGCGTGAGAAGCCTACATAGAAGCAGAAATTGTCGAGGCCTCGATGCTGGGGTTAGAAATAAGATGTTTAGGAATCGATCTTGAGACACACGACGCTGTGATGAGGCACAACACGAGTATTCTTATGTACAAAAACAGATTTGCTTTTTTCCGTGTTTTTAGAAACAATAGGTGTTTGTTTCACCCTAGGCACATAATGAGAAGTAGAGTGTGCCTTTCTGAAATTAGACCTAGCATTAAACCTTTCTCTCTTTTGTTGTTTAGCTAGTCTAAAGCAAAAGTCTACTAAATGTCCATCTCTACCACAATGAGTGCAAGTGTACTTAACATGATGTTTTGCTTTAACAGTAGAAGCACATTTTGCATTCATCATAGTAGAAGATAAAAGACCAGCAGATTTAAAGACAATTTTCTTAGGCTCATTGATAATTTCAAATTTTCCACTTTCAAGTGTTTTGACAACAATGGAGCATGTGATTTATGATGAGCATAAGAATCAAAACCTAAACCTTTGTTATGAGTGCTGACTTTTGATTGATCCAAGATCATGTTTAGGTTTTTCTTTCCTTTAGTGAAACGTTCTAATGACTTTTCCAAGTAATCAATTTTTAGAGAAAGAGTTAAACAATTATTACGAGGAACGTCCACTTTTCCTTTTGCTTGCGACAAGTTGAGCATGAAAGAACCTCATGTGTAAGCAAATCTTCTGTCATTTGAGAAACCCTAGCATTTGCATCATGCAACTTCAATTCTAGTATGGAGCATATAGAACATGGAGTTGTATCATGTAAATCAATGGTAGAACAACTAGCATGTTTAACAAGTTTCTCATTTTTCTCATTTTCAGCATTGATTTGCTCTAACAAGGTAACATGTTCTTTCCTAAGCAAAGTAAGCTCATTGTAAATTAAGTCACATGATTTGCAAGCATCATCATCAGGAATCAAGGTTTTAAGTCTAGCAATTTCAGCATTCAATGACTCAACAACAAAATCATGTTTCTTAATTTTCTTGTCACGTTTATCAAGCAATTTACCAAGACGAGCAACAGCAATAGCTAATTCATCGTAAGAAGGATCTACCTCATTGAAGTCGCTGTCATGATCGCCCTCGGTGAAGTATCATTGCTTTTGGCCATGAGACACAACCCCGTCAACTCATGCTTGCTTGGAGTTGCATCATCCTCGCTGCTCTCCGAATCCACATCGCTCAAATTGACTTGTTCAAGAGCGGAAAGAACTCGGTGGACAACTTTGCTGTTGATGAAGCTCTTCTTCTTTCTATTACTTGAAGAGAACTTCTTCTCTTTTCTTCTGTCGTTGTCCTTCTCCTCCCTTGATGCCTTACCTGCAAGTTTAGGACAGTTTGGACGAATATGGTCGAGATCACCACACTCATAGCATCTTGGAGGGTCACCACCACCTCTCTTTCTCTTTATCACATTTTGCAAAGCTTTGTTAAAGCGAGAAGAGAGTAGTGACAAGTCTTCTTCTGGGAATTGCTCAATCTGTTCATCGGTTAGTGAAGACAAGAAAGATAGAGCAAAACTTGAAGCAGCACCATTATGAGATATGTTAGATTGAGATGTTAAAGCAATTGATTTATGATCATTCTTTCTAGCAAAAACATCTAATTCATGAGTTTTCAACTTAGAATAAAGAACATCTAAAGTAAGTGTACTCATGACAGTGGATTCTCTAATGGATGTAACTTTCATCTCCCAAATAGACATGTCTAAAGCACCAAGCAATTGTCTAGCATTAGCTGCATCATCAAAGCTAACTCCAACGGCCACGAAGATTACTAAGAATTTTATTGAAACGTGCAAAGAAGTCATCTAGCGACTCACCGGGTTTCATCTCAAATCGCATGTATTCCTTTTTGTAAAGATCTTGACGAACCTCTTTAATAGTGTTAGAACCCTCATGGTAATCACAAAGAGATTTCCATACCTCATATGCGGATCGAAGATGAATCACACGATCAAAGTCGCTACGTCCCAAGCCTTGGATGATCAAGTTGCGCGCCTTACTATTTGCTTCAACATGTGCGCGATTGGTGTCGTTGACGTTGTCGTTTGTAGGGACTTCATATGGTTTGTAGACCTTCTCCCAAATTGCGAATCCCTGAGCTTGGATGAACGCCTCCATCTTGGCCTTCCAAAACTGAAAATCAACACCATTGAACACACAAGGTTTTGTCGAATAATGATCCATTGATCTAATCACCGATTAAGATAGATTAGAAAAACCTTGCTCTGATACCACTTGTAGGATCGAAGTATACGAAAATAGCAATCAGAGGGGGGTGAATGATTGTGCGGAAGCTAAAACCAAATTCTTGACCTATTAAAAGTTCACCCCAAAACAGAACCAAATAATTGCCTCGTTTTCGACAAAAACAGAATGACAGAGGTTTGGTAAAACGAGAATTCCCGGAGATCCAACCGTCGAAATGATCTGAAATTTGTACACAAGAAACTAGATTCCAATACGAATCGAACCCAAAAAGAATCAGCTCGATCGGACTTACGGATCAAAAGTTATGAGCTTCGCAAACTTGCTGATCCAGAACTTGACGAGAATCAATCTAATCAAAACTTCAAGATTAAACAAGAACGACAAAAGATTGATCAACTAGACTTTGAGAAACACTAGATCAATACCCTAGAGAGGTTTTTGATGGATCAAATCAAGATAAAACTTGAAGAACAAAAACCAATCTAGAACTAGAACAAGCATGCAAACAAGAACCAAAGCAGAAAATCTTTGTAGCGGCGTGGTTCTTGTGTACGCAAAAATCTTGGAAGAATTGATCTTTATTTCTTGTCTAAAATACTCTCATCAAAAGAGTACAAACCCTAAAACCAAGCTCAAAGCTTGATGCGCTCAGCTCTACTTGATGCCTTTCAACGGAGACCCCCACCTATTTAAAGCACCAACCCACAAGGAGTTACGAATACGATTCCTATTCCTAGAAGGAATCCGTATCCAACTCAACTCTACTTGGCCCAACCAGGCCGAGTACAACTCTTGCACGCGTATGGCAACCCTACCATACTCACGTGACTAACACTTTGTACGCGTATGGCCACCTGCCATACTCACGTGACTATCACTTTGCACGCGAATGACCTCTGCCATTCTCACGTGGATGACCATTCTTCATGTGCACCATTCTCTTAGCCCGAACGTCCCGCATGACATCCTTGACCACCAAGACCTCGGTTCCTCCTGAACCTAGTCCCGAACCTCGGTTCCTCCACGAACCTAGTTCGGTCCGTCATCGACCACGTTCACCTTCGAGCAATACCGCACATGAACAAACCACAAAAGCGATTCGAGCACAAGTCCGCGACTTGACTCAACATTAGTCCATGCAAATAATCACACGAGCATTGCATAAAGTACACTTGAAAACAATCATCATGAAATTCTAACAAATTTCATAATCTCAAATTCAAACCAGAATTCAATTCCAAAATTGCTCAAAACCCTAATCGAGCAAAAAACCATTCATGGGACCAAAAATCGGTCCGCGCAAACGTGAAAACAACCGTCAAAAATCCACCTTGCTTGTGGAGGAGAGTGCATCGTACATGCGAAACTTACTGGTTTTGGAAGTTTCAGTCCAGCTCAAAAACGTTTGAAAACACGTTCACGGCGGACCAAAGAAAAGCGGTCCGGCGTACAAGGGAAGCTTACTGTTTCTTGAAAGTTTGGTCCGGCACAAAAGAGAACTTCACTGTTTCTTGTCAAATTATCGAACTCATGCACAAAACACATTTTCCAAGTTCAAATCTTAGCCAATTTTTCAGCACATGATTTCACAAGGTTTTCCGCTAAAAGCCGATAACTAATCCCCATCTGGCCTAAGGCAGCATAATTGGGCCACATCGAGCAAAGTAGGGCCTATCAGACCAGATGGGAATAGAAAAGCATTAAAAGAATCATACCAAAAATAACAGGCCGCAGCTACCAGGGTTCGTTGGCCTCAGGGTCGGCTAGACTCAAAGACAGGGATTCGGCTATACCCATTCTCTCCCATTCTACCCTCTTTTGAGCCGACACCCTAATGAACCAAGACCTCCATCCCTTCAGATTCGTGGGCCAAGCCCTAAAACTCTTTCCACACTCAGAGATATTATACCCAGCAGCCGACAGTGGGAGTCTAGGGATCTCATCATTAATAACTGTGTCGGCCTGCATGGTACCGATCGGTCCTAGGTAGAATTGATCTAAACTTTGAGGAATCGGGATGAATACCTGCGAAGGGTCCATTTCAGCCGGTTTCAAAGGAAGCAAAAGAGAGACGAAGGAAGCCGATGATTCGTGATTCGAGAGCTTGAAAGCGTGCAAATGACCGTGGGGGGACCCCCATATTTATACTGCGGTGAAAAAAGGCGAACGGGTGGGAGCAGTTGTGCATTTATAACGCACCGAGATTGTTACGGCGCAGTTAATGGGGTGGTTCCCGAGATGGATGCCTCCGTAAGCCGATATGGACGTAAAGCCGATAAGTTTTTTGGAAAATAACAGTCATCTTCCAAAAAACGGGGGGCATATGTTTGCACCAAAATTCGGCGTCCTCGATAAAATCGGATAAGAGGATTTCTCGGAACGGATAAACCGGCGAATCGGAAAGAGAATCCGTTTCTAATAAGGAAAGAGAATCAGATCCTAGACCGATACGGATATAGTCACTGTATCCATGTGTGATTCGGATCGGCCAGAGTATTATAAAAGGGACAGACTTCAGGCGAAGAGAGGAGGAATCTCAACACAACACATTTACTTTTTACAAGCCTTTCTACATCGTTTTAGATTTACAAGCCTCTTTGCAAGTCGACGGAATCAACAGAGTTGCGCATCGCCGATTGTTGGTTTTGGCCGACTTCACCCCAGGTTCGATCTGCTTTGTTTTGTTGCGCATCGCCTTCTCAAAGCCGATTTTATATTGTATCCGGATTAACCGCTAGGTTAATCTAGTTATCCCCCTGATCGGCTTTTAGCCGACTAGTGTCAAGCCGATAACCTTCGTTTTTATTGGCTTTGATTGTTTACTATCTCTACCTTGTCAATTCCAGGTCAAATTGACTAGCACGCCTCACAAACCCAGTGTTTGTCTTGTGTGTTCGAGGCTAGAAACCCTGCTTCACGTTTTTAGCGCGAACAAATATGTTTGATTATAAGTGCAATCATGAATCTCCACCAATAAAAAGAACAAAAATCACCTATCAGCCGTGTTAGGACAGAGAACAATCTATTGTTGTATATAATTTTGTGATGGAAGGAGGCAGCAATGCAATAATGTCCATTGGGAACTGTGCGAATGGAACGAGGGCTGAGCTTAAGAATGCAAACGTGTCCGGAGAATGCAATACCAAATCCCATGGAAATTTCCGTATTTTATACAAGATTCGATTCGTATTTACAAAACGTTACAACATTTTCACGTATTTACAAAAAAACACTCATACCCGGTTTTTGAATTTCTGGTTTTGAATACCCGGTTTTCTAAAAACCGGATATTGCGTATTCGGATTTTCAATCGGATTTGGCGTATTTCCGAATTAAAAATTCCATACCCGGTGTTGGAGAATCGGGTATGAGCTAGCACCTGGATAACCGAAAATTGGAGAATCGGGTATGAGGTGGCACAAGCATATCCGGGAATTGGAGAACCGGGTATGAGGTGCCACATAATTCTAAGTAGGGATGGAACTGGTACGGATATTTTCCGACCGACCGACCGACCGAATTGATTTGGATGATGATTTGGATAGTTTCACAGATATCCAGTTGATTTCTCGGATAAGGATATGGATACAGATAATTTACATGGATACGGATACGGATATGGACATTGATTATCCGATGGATACGGAATATCCGAGTTTTTGTTCGGATAATATTCGAATATGACATACGGATATTATCCGAATAACACGTTTCAGAATAACACATTAACAATTTAACATGTTTCACTGTTTTGGTAGTCTGCATTGTATGACAAGATATAATGTGTTCGTGTGTGCTAGATGCTAATTTGGAGATATTTGGGTAAAGGTGGTACAGAAATTGGCAAGTGGCGTTTCAAGAGGGCTACTTAGGATTCAGCAGCATATGCCAGCTGCAAATCATTTGGTTCAATTATTGCAATGGGGTATATTGTTACTCATAGAGTCACATGTATGACAAGCTAGGGATAAAAAGGCGAAAAAAAACATACAAATATATTTCTTTTGGAATTTTGAATTTAAATTTGGACCGATTTTGAAAAAAAACTGAAGTTGGATTTTAAAATATCCGAATAATATTATTCGTATCCATGTTGATTCCGATCCGTATTCGATCTGTATTCGTAACCGATATTATCCTGTATAATTCGTATTCGATTCTGTATTCGACACTATTCGTATTCGATTCTGTATTCGATAAAAAATACAGATACGGATATGAATAGGACGATATTCGACCTTATCCGATCCGATCACATCCCTAATTCTAAGCGACTTTCGGCGCTGGCTTGGCGTGCAGACAGGAAATCAAGTGGCGCTGGCTCGGCATGGAGATAGGAAAGCAAGGAAATGACCAAAGGTAGCATGCACCAAAATGAGAGAAAATTGATAATTTGCCACTCCAAAGAAGAGCCCTTGCCCAAATGCCACTACGGTCGTGGATCACTTTAAAACGCCACTTGAAATGAGGCCTTCTCGCCCACTATGCCATTCCGGGCATTTTGGCGCATATCAAATCGTTTATGACGATTTTGCCCCTCAGTCAAGTCGTGCTTGAGCGACTTGGTTGGACCGAGTACTCTCGAGCTCTCCAGTCTCCAGTCGTTCTCCTCTCTCGCTCCTGTTCCTCTCTTCTCCGAGACCGGCGACGGAGATCACGGTGAGCTGCGCCTGCTATTCTGCACTGGGATTTCAATCTCAGATCTCAAGTCTCTCAGATCCCCTCCGTGACGAGTGACCCCCTCTCATCCCCTGCACATGACTGTCTTCGCCGGGACCGGCGACGAGCTTGTCGGAGTGGCGGCGGCGCCGATTTGCGAAGGTGAGACCATGTTTCCCTTTGAGAAGAAGGCTCATACTGCCCACTGGGGTTTCTCTGAGATCTCGGTTTCTCTTGTTTTGATATGTTGGTTTTATTCTTTTGTTCTGTGCATGAAACCCTAGCGGAGTGATTCTCGCGGGATCCCGGTGAGCTCGGCGAGATGAACCCCAAGGGCGTGGACAGATTAGATGCATGGATAGATAGTACAGTAGATTGGTCACTTCCATGCACTCCACTGTCTCCTCCACTGCATGATGATGTTAGTGCTACTGGTGTATCAAGTGGACCATTAGACCAGCCTTTAGTTGTAGTTGGAGAGGCAATTGACTGGGATAATCTAAGGATGCAAGAATCGCAAGATGACGAATTGGGCAGTGGTGAACAAGAGGCAGGTGTTGCAGATACAATGGCTACTAATGTAGATGCAATGGGCAGTCGTGATGCATTGGCCTTTGTGTTGGGTAGTGGTACTGATATATCAAGTGGAGAGGCAATTGACTGGGATAATCTAAGGATTCAAGAATTTCAAGATGAGGAAGGTAGAATAGAACAGATGACTGAGGATCAGTTGTATGTTTTACTGGGATTAAGAGAGGAGGATGCAAGGAGAAGCAATGATGATAGGGTAAGGACTGATGAGGGGCAAAGTGCAGGGGGAGGATCTAGAAACTCAACTGATGCTCGACATTCTCTCCAAGATGCTGCCATTGTTGTTGATGACTCCATGCCAGAAGAAGTGTGTATTTCCTATGACAAGGACCACCCCAAAATGGAACTAGGCACCCTATATCCATCCATGAAAGAGTTCGAGGCTAGCTGTCAGGCAGTTTGCAATAAATGAAGAGTTTGAGTTGGGAATTGAAAAAACTGATCAGGCTAGATTCAGAGGGTACTGCAAAGCTGAAGGTTGTCCTTGGAGGATTGTTGGACGCAGGAGAAATGATATGAAAACGATAATGGTATCAACCTTATATTATTTACATGCAAACATGTTATTTATGTCATGAAATGTGTAAATTGTGGTTTCAAGTTTATGCATCTAATGTGCTTGTATGTCTTTATTGCAGGTGTCAGTATTGAAAGGGGCACACACATGCGCTTCTAGCAGCAGAGTTAGCGGAACTACAACAACTCAATCATGGGTTGCCGAAAGGGTTGTTCCTATTCTTAGAGGTAACCCTACTCTTGGTGCTCGTGACTTGCAAAAAAAACTAGAAGGTCAATACCACAGATCCATAGCTTATGACACTGTTTGGAAGGGGCAACAAAGAGCTCTTAGGGAAATGTATGGTAGTTGGGAGGAATCATTTCAATTGCTTTATAGATGGAAGGCAGAGGTCATAAAGAGGTCACCTGGAAGTGTTGTAGAGATAGGCACTAGATGTGTAGATGGAAGTGTGTATTTCCATAGGTTTTTTTGTGCACTGAGACCATGCATTGAGGGGTTTGTCAATGGGTGTAGACCATACCTTAGCATTGATAGCACTGCCCTTAATGGAAGGTGGAATGGTCAATTGGCTGCTGCTACAGCTTTGGATGGCCATAATTGGATGTACCCTGTAGCTTTTGGGTTCTTTGATTCTGAAACTGAAGATAATTGGACTTGGTGGATGACTCAGCTTGACAAGGCATTAGGAGAACTTCCCCTGTTAGCCATATGTACAGATGCATGTAAAGGCTTAGAAAACGCTGTTAGCAAGGTATTCCCTCATGCAGAGAAGAGGGAGTGTTTTAGGCATCTGATGCAAAACTTTGTAAAGCAATTCCATGGTGGCACTTTTAGTGGAATGTACCCTGCAGCAAGGGCATACAGGGTTGATGTGCATGATAAACATATGGAGTCAATTCAGCAGCAATGTCCTAGGGTATCTGACTACTTGAATAAATGGCATAGGTTGAAGTGGATGAGGTGTATGTTCAACACAGAGGTGAAATGTGACTACATCAATAATAACTTAGCCGAATGTTTTAATAATTGGATCAGGGACATCAAGGACCTCCCTGTTGTTGACCTTGCAGACAAGCTAAGGGAAATGATAATGGTTCTTTGGGCGAAAAGAAAGAGGATTGCTGATAGGTTGGATGGCAGAATACTTCCTGCAGTGATAGTTCATCTAAAGGCAAGAACTAGAGGCCTAGGACACATAAGAGTAGTCAAAGCAGATAGGGTAGCTGCAGAGGTGTGGGACAATAGTTGTGGTCAGAGGCATGTGGTCAATGAGTATGAACATCAATGTACCTGCCGTGAGTGGCAGCATACTGGCAAGCCTTGTGACCATGCACTTGCAAGTATCACTACCCATAGGGTGTATAACATGGAAGACTATGTGCATGACTACTATACTGTTGCCAAATTTAAGGATGCATATGCTGGCCGCATAGAACCCATGCCTGACAAGGCACAATGGCCACAGGTAGAATTATTATATGAAGTAGGAGCACCACTGGGCAAAAGGGGGGTTGGAAGGCAAAGAAAGCTTAGGATGAAAGGTTTTCTTGAAGGTGGCAGTAGCTCTGGTGCCAAGCAGGGGAACAATGGAAAAGAGAAAACAGTGATCAGAGGCCCAATGAAGTGTAAGAGATGTGGGGAGGTTGGTCATAGACAAGCAAGCTACAAGTGTCCACTAAATGGCACTAAGAAAAGGTAATCTTTACTAATTATTTGAATTGTTTTCTAATTATTTGAACTGTTTTGTAATGGAATGCATGAACTGTTGTAGGAAGAGAAAGAGCAGGAGTAAAATGTATGGCAGCACCCCTAATAAACAAACCACTGTGCATGACAACCCTGGAGTGGTCACAAGAAGGTATGCTATGAATATATTCTAAGCCATTTGCAAATCTATGATCTAAACTTATTTCAACTGTCTTTTGCAGCATGTATAGTGGGTTGAACAACACTACAACTGCGCCTACTCCTACACAAGAGAAACAAGCATCTCAGACTACTCCTAAAAAAAAGACCCAACCCAGGAAGAAAATGACCCCGAAGAAAAGAAGGCCTGATGCAAGCATTGGCAATGTCTCAGACTACTACTAAAAAAACAAGCATCTCAATGTCTTTGTTTCGATGGGATTTAGATGTCTTTGTTCCATATGTCTGATGTGTGGAGTTTAGATGTTTTGTTCAATATAAGGAGTGGCATATGTTTGATGTAAGCAGGGTAGTGTTTCCACTTGGTCTCCTCCATCCCAGGGTTTAGATGTTTGATGTAAGCAGGGTAGTGTGTGGAGTTTGGATGTCTTTGTTACATTTAAGCAGTTTGAGTAAGGGCATATGTCTGATGTAAGCAGGGCAGTGTGTGAAGTTTAGATGTTTTTGTTCCATTTAAGCAGTTTGTGTCAGGGCGTATGTCTGATGTAAACCTCTAAACTTTGTTACGTTCTGTACCTTCATAATACTTTCAACTGCAGACAATACCTTTCCCAACCTTTTTTACGCAATTCATATGAAATCATCAGATGCGATCCATGTTTATTTATTTTGGCTATCTGGAGTGACCTATAGCAACAAAAACAACTTTTTTTCCTGACAGTGATTTTAAGCTAATTGCTGGCTGTATGTGCTAGTTGGCATGGACTGTCTTTCTCTTTCTCTGGTTGTACCTTGTAATCTCTGTCATTGCGAATTGTGTTGGAAAAGTTGGATTTTGGGGTGAGCTTTATCTGGTTTACTAGGAGCTGGCTTCTTCATATGATTTTGCCTCGTATGCAAGATATCAATAGATTCACAATTCAGCAATTCAGAGTTCACAATTCAGAGCTCTAATAACCTTATGTAACCATTCCAGGAGCAATTCAGAGTTCACAATTCAGAGTTCACACAGGAGTTCACATACTTCAGAGTTCTAATAACTTTCGCAATTCAGAGTTCACACAGGAGTTCAAATACTACATTATGTTACTCACTTAACTAGCATCACAGCCACACCCAACAAAACCAATGCTGCAATAAGTACATTGCTCACAACAAGAATACGACACATTTGGAGCAACTCTAACATGTTCTTATCAGCAACATGGTTAACACGTTTCTCCATCCTACAATCCAAATTGAAACTATCAGTACATGCCCCTTCATCCATTGCATCATTCAGGCCTTCTGTGACAGCTGCGTTTGCGATGAATTCAGCATATTGCTCACGCCACATGTAAAATAAACACCTCCCAGGGATCTGTCATCATCAAAACAACCAACAACCACATTAAGCCACAAACCGATCTCTCCCACAAACCCTAAAAAACCAATAAGCGTTCATGATCTGGACTGACCTCTTGCTCATTCCTCCGGCATTTGAAGAAAGTCCTTCCTGGGTTCTTCTTCGATCGGGACACGAGCTCCAAAATACGGTCGCCGCACCTAGGGCAATCCACAAGTGGCAGCCCGCTAGGGCCGTATTGCAGCATCGAAGAAGCACCCCTCACACCAGAATGGACCGACATGCTCCTCTGCGACATCCGCCAGCCTGTGCGCAGCTCACCGTGATCTCCGTCGCCGGTCTCGGAGAAGAGAGGAACAGGAGCGAGAGAGGAGAACGACTGGAGACTGGAGAGCTCGAGAGTACTCGGTCCAACCAAGTCGCTCAAGCACGACTTGACTGAGGGGCAAAATCGTCATAAACGATTTGATATGCGCCAAAATGCCCGGAATGGCATAGTGGGCGAGAAGGCCTCATTTCAAGTGGCGTTTTAAAGTGATCCACGACCGTAGTGGCATTTGGGCAAGGGCTCTTCTTTGGAGTGGCAAATTATCAATTTTCTCCCAAAATGACCAAAGCGAGCAGGCAGCGAAATGACTAATGCGAGGTAATTATGCTGATGATTAAAGAATCTCGCGTGATTTGTTTCTCTCCTCCTCTGGCTATAAGAAGAGAGGCAGGACCGTCTATGCTCCGGCTAAACTCAGAATCGATAGAGGCATTGCTCTGCGCGAAGGGAGGGAGGATAGAACGAATGTGAGTGGAGACTGATAATTTCATTCATGCATTGAGGAGAAGATAATCACGATCAACGATACGGCTATTTATTGGCTGTTTATTACATATAAGGTATGCATTTTGTATGATTATTTTAGCACGGTAGGTGTATTTCGTATGATTATTTTAGCACGGAAGGTGTATTTCGTATGATTATTTTACCATGGTAGGTGTATTTTGAATGATTATTTTAGCACGGTAGCTATATGTCATATGATTATTTTAGCGCGGTAGTTGTATGTCGTATGATTTTTTTACCACGGTAGGTGTATTTCATACGATTATTTTAGCATGATAGATGTATGTCGAATGGTTATTTTAGCATGATAGCTTTATGTCGTATGATTATTTTACCACGGTAGGTGTATTTCGTATAATTATTTTAGCATGGTTGCTGTATGTCGTATGATTATATTAGCACTGTAGTTTTGTACTGTAAGGAATTTGAGTAGCCACAGTAGTGCCCTTATTATTTAGAAAATTCATGCAGCACTTATGGATAACCATAATTACTGTGTTTAGATGAAGTACTATTGTGTGGTTATCTTATCACTTAACATGTGAAAGCGAAGCTGTGTATTCATATCTGTTTTGGTTATGCACAGGTGTCAGCGTTTTTTAGACAGGATCCTCCCGCGAGAGAGGTTTTAGTTCGGTTTGGGGGTGTGCTTAGCGGAGACGTAATCCGGTCATTCTATCCTCGCCATCCCGGAGAAGATGAACAGTAGACACACTTGGTTTTCCCAGGTTCGTGCCCCCAAGGTGGGTAATAGCCCTACTCCTGCCTGAAGTCTTAGTTAGTCTCCAAGAAGACCCGTCCTCTCCCCCCCATGCACCCAGCCGCTCTTATATATCCCTGGTTGGCCTGGGCAAGTGGGGGGGACAAAGCTACGCCGCTACACGGCTTATTAATACATTCCATTAATGCCATCCCATCCTGGGGCCTCCTTCTTTGTGCCGCTACATCACGAGCCGTCAAGGCTGTGCGCTTCCCATGACGGGCCAGTTGTGGCATGTCAGAAAAAGGGGCCTAGCGCCATGCCCCACATTAAATGCCCTGACACCATGCCCCATGGGAGGCTTTGGGGCGAAGCCTTCTTCACCCTTGCGTCCTGTGACGCGGGCCTCCTCGCCCCACGAGGAGGGCTTTTGGACACTGCTCGCCACGTTGCCACGTGGGCCTCCTCGCCCTGCGAGGAGGGCTTAAGAGCACTGCTCGCCACGTTGCCACGTGGGCCTCCTCGCCCCGCGAAGGGGGCTTAGGGACGCTGCTCGCCACGTTGCCACGTGGGCCTCCTCGCCCTGCGAGGAGGGCTAAAGAGCGCTGCTCGCCACGTTGCCACGTGGGCCTCCTCGCCTTGCGAGGAGGGCTTAAGCGCACTGCTCGCCACGTTGCTACGTGGGCCTCCTCGCCCCGCAAGGAGGGCTTAAGGATGCTGCTCGCCACATTGCCACGTGGGCCTCCTCGCCCTACGAAGAGGGCTTAAGGACGCTGCTCGCCACGTGATGTAACATTGGGTGTCCCGATCTTTCGATGAGAATGATAACCTTCGATTTGGGTGGAGACGACTTTGACGATCCGACTACAACGTACAACGACGATGCGCCTTAGCAATCGCTAAACCAACTCCAGATGGTTATTGACCTTGCCGTGGGCACGATCAACCTGATCACGAAGATCAATTCCTGCAAGCAATCGAAGAACAAGCAAGAATAAGGCAAAGCAATCTAAAATTGCAAATATAGATGAAGTATAGAAAAAGTTAGGGTTCCGATACAAGGAGCTTGTTAGGCAGCCGTTGAGCACGTCTAAAAGACTCAAATAGTAGCAAAAGGCTAAACTATCAAATAACCAAAACCCCAGTTATTTTGGGGGACTCCTTAGCTATATATAGGAGAAATAGGAGGCCAAAACCAGGCTAGGGGCGACCAAACCACATGCATGGCCGAGTAGGACTCCTATTCCTAGTTTGACTCGGTTTTGGAAAGATGACCGAACTTGTTTTGCAGATTCCCGTTGACTCGTAAGGAATTTGGAGGTGGGGCCAGATTCGTTGGAAAGAGGACGACGAAACCTTTCAAACCAGTACTCATAGACCCCAAACACCCTTGTGGATCAAAACCTATGGTCGTTTTAAGTTGGTGCTGTCCCGGAGGCCGAATCCGAGTTGAACGTGTGCACCAGAAGAATTGGCTTTATGTTTGACATTTGGGAGTCCTTCTCCTTGGTTCCTAAGGACAATAAAATCATCACAAGAATTAAATAGCATTCCATTCATTAAATTATGTGTATGCACCTGAGGAACGCATTCACCTGGTAATTGAATTGACGCGCGCGATCTCGAGTAATTGGCCCTTGTATTACATTGTTGGTTTCAATTGGGTTTGTAGGCATGGCTGTATCCATGGTAGTGATGTCCTCATCATCCTCTCCTTCTTGCATTTGAGTCATCCTCGACTCAAGTTCATCATCTTCTCTCAAGTCAGATTGTACAAAAAGTCTCTCCTCTAAATAATTCAGATCACACGGAACATCAAAATCAATGTAGCCTAATGTATATAAAGGAGACATCAATTTCAACTCATCATTTTCGCTTGTGATGTAAATGACTTGTTTATTTTCAGCATAAGTGTCTAGTGTGTTAACAAAAGTGACATGTCCATTCGCTAGTTGTGTCATGGTTATAAGTGAAGTATTATCACACAACTCTTCTTTATCACAAGAAATAGCAAGCAAATCATCTTGTAACAAAGCAAAATCAACAATTGGTTCCACTAATAGTTGCTCTACGATAGCATGATTTGTGGATAGTTTTAACTCTTCAAAATTATTTTCTCCATGTGTAAAGTCCATACCTGTTACATTACCTTGTAAGTTCTCATCAGCTGTTGTAGGCGTTTCTTCAACTACTATCTCTTCACTTACACATGGGGTAGTACTGATCGTTTCTTTCTCCATATGCTCTTCTACATCATTCTCTCAATGGTGCTCACTTCTCTGCAAAATGTTAGCTACAAAAGAAGGTGCAACATTGGGCACCTCAAATGAAGCTAATGATTCTTTCACGGATTCAGCAAGCATTTTTTCAACTCTACAAGCACAGACTACCAATTCTGAAAGAGAACTATATGTTTCATCAATAAGAGCATCTTAAATTTCTTGATTAAGTCCACGTATGAACCTAAGCTCTGTTGCTTCTTCATCTTCAACTAAACCACAACGCAACAAATGATTTTGCAATCGTTCATAGTATTCCTTAACGCACTTATTTCCTTGTTTCAAGCATTGGAGTCTTGTATACAAAAAATCAGTATGATATTCAGGAATATAATCAATTCTCATAAGTCTTTTCATGGCCTTCCAATTTTCAGGTTTCTCTCTTTTCTACAAATATGTTTCCACCATGTTAATGCATATTCATTTAGCACACTAGCAGCAATCCTAATCTTTTCATTTTCAGACAAATCATACTTGCCAAATTCTTTGTCTACTGCTATCTCCCAATTAATATAGGCATCAGGATCATATTGTCCATCAAAAGGTGGGATGCCGAATTTAACCTTACCTAGGGGATCATCATCAACATGTACCTGAGCATGTAGTATGCCATTTTGGTTACTTGGAAGATGAGGCGGGGGACTGGAAGTTCCTGGGGAAGTTCCTGCAAGCGTATCAAGTCTAGACAAAATAGTAGCAAGAGTAGTTTTAGCAATCCCCTGTGCGACCTTGATGGATCTGAGAAGGTTCTTTTGCGATGACATACGCTCAGAGTGAGCAACAATTCCCTTGGTGCGAGGAGAGTGATGCAGCGATCTCTCGTCACCTGACATGGTTAGTAGAAGACAAGGAAACAAAAATCACAAACATAATGTTCCTATCAACTACCAGGAGGTGGTGGCAAGTCTGTCAACACTCAAGCCTATGACCAAAGCTCTTACAAGTTCTTAAGATGCAGCAGGCGTTGTCGGCCGTTGGCGTGGTCAAAAGTTCTCCGAAGCTTGGATAAAGCGATTGCAAAGGGACCGAACAAATGTACAAGGTTGGATGTGGAGCTTGGATAGGCAATATTTATTTCCTATGCAATCTGATAATTCTAGTTATTGTAATGATAAGTAATGATCCAAACTAGAATTCACAAGCCCTAGTTGCCGATCTCAAAGATATAAATGAATTTGAAGGCAACACACACGCAAAGATAATGACACTTATGCAATCAAGGAATGAGCTATAAAATATAAGTGATGCACCAAAAGCTCTATTGCGCAAGTCGTAGAGAGACGCTAACTTATTGCTTTGAGAATGTAGAAAGGGCACAAGATTGCTCACTAATTAATAAATTGTACAGTATAAAATGTAACAAACACCAATTAGGGTTTTGTTCAATGTAGTGTGACCGACCACAATTTTCTTTTTCTTTCCCCCCCTTTTTTTTTGTCCTTTTGGCTCTTTCTCTTTTCTTTCTTTTGGTGACTTTCGGCCAACACTAGTATGAACAAAGTTTTGGAATCCCTAACTCGGTGTTACAAGATAATATGATATGATAACTGAAGATTATGCAATGTATCAAGTAGAGCAGCCCTAAGCAATATCAACAAGAAAGTCTCAAATAGGATCAAAGTGTTCACAAAGGATGAATTGGTTCCCAAAGGTAGGTGTACTGATGTTTTTCTAGGGCAGCAAACTTGTCGCCTAGATTAATGTTTGAAGATCACCGAATTTGATTGGTTGATTGTGAAAGGAATTGAAGCTTATATCCTCAGCTTTCAATAGAGTGCAAGAACACAAAAATCCAAGTTCGTATGTGAAAGTTATGCTCGAAATACCAAACTGGACAGAATTGAAGGATTGAAGCTACGCGAAGGAAAAGAAAGATCAGCAACTAAAACAAGGACTCTAATGGATCAAAACCTAACTGTAGGATCGAAAGATTGTGCGGAAGCTAAAACCAAATTCTTAATCTACTAAAAGTTCACCCCAAAACAGAACCAAATAATTGCCTCGTATTCGACAAAAACAGAATGATAGATGTTTGGTAAAATGCGCATTCCCGGAGATCCAACCGTTAGATTGATCTGAAATTTGGACATAAGAAACTAGATTCCAATATGAATCGAAACCAAAAAGAATCAGCTCGATCGGACTTTCGGATCAAACGTTATGACCTTCGCAAGCTTGCTATGACAGAAGATGACGAGAATAGATCTAACTAGAATTGTAGCTCGCTGAAAGATTTGAAGAACTTGATCTTTATTTCTCCTTTCTTTTGTCTAAAGTACTCCAAACAAAATAGTACAACCCTAAAGCTTGCTCAAATCTTGATGCCCTTCAACAGGAGACAACCCCTCCTATTTAAAGGAGCAAAACACAAGGAGTCATGAATACAATTCCTACTCCTAATCCTAGAAGGAGTCCCACTCCTAATCCTAGAAAGAGTATGTATTCAACACAACTCCTCTTGGCCCAACCTGGCCGAGTATAACTCTTGCATGCGTATGGCAACCCTACGATACTCACGTGACTAATACTTTGCACGCGAATGACCTCCTGCCATTCTCACGTGACTAACCATTCTTCATGTGCACCATTCTCTTAGCCCGAACGTCCCGCATGACATCCTTGACCACCAAGACCTTAGTTCCCCCTGAACCTAGTCCCGAACCTCAGTTCCTCCATGAACCTAGTTCTGGTCCCGTCATCGACCACATTCGCCCTCGAGCAATACCTGCACATGAACAAACCACAAAACGATTCCGAGCACAAATCCGCGACTTGACTCACATTAAACCATGCAACCACTCACAGGAGTGCATTGCATTAAATATTCTAAGAACACGATTTCAAAACACGAACCAAAACCTTTGCAAAAATCAAAAAGCTTTTCAAATAATCAAACAGATTTCAGATCTTTTCAAATAAAGAAACCAAAAAATAAATCTTGCCGAAATATCAAACTGGTTTCAAATCTTTTTCAAATACTCATCATCAAAATCAAATGGATAAAAAATAATGATCCTTCACTAACAAAACTCACTAAAATAACAAATTGAAACTAAATGTTGAATTTTTGTGGAGTAGTTTTCAATTTAGGACAGAAAAAAACTAACCTAAGGCACTGATATTCTCACCGATCAACTGAAGCTCTGATACCACTTGATGTAACATTGGGTGTCCCGATCTTTCGATGAGAATAATAACCTTCGATTTGGGTGGAGACGACTTTGACGATCTGACTACAACGTACAACGACGATGCGCCTTAGCAATCGCTAAACCAACTCCAGAGGGTTATTGACCTTGCCATAGGCACGATCAACCTAATAACGAAGATCAATTCCTGCAAGCAATCGAAGAACAAGAAAGAACAAGGCAAAAGCAATCTAAAATTGCAAATATAGATGAAGTATATAAAAAGTTGGGATTCCGATACAGGAGCTTGTTAGGCGGCCGTTGAGCACGTCTAAAAGACTCAAATAGTAGCAAAAGGCTAAACTATCAAATAACCAAAACCCCAGTTATTTTGGGGGACTCCCTAGCTATATATAGGAGAAATAGGAGGCCAAAACCATGCTAGGGGCGTCCAAAACACATCCATGGTAGAGTTGAACTCCTATTCCTAGTTTGATTCGGATTTGGAAAGATGACTGAACTTGTTTTGCAGATTCCCGTTGACTCGTATGGAATTTGGACATGGGGCCGGATCCGTTGGAAAGAGGACAATGAAACCTTTCAAACCAGTACTCATAGACCCCAAACACCCTTGTGGATGAAAAGTTATGGTCATTTTAAGTTGGTGCTATCCCGGAGGCCGAATCCGAGTTGAACTTGTGCACCGGAAGAATTGGCTTCATGCTTGACGTTTGGGAGTCCTTCTCCTTGGTTCCTAAAGACAATAAAATCATCACAAGGATTAAATAGCATTCCATTCATTAAATTATTTGTATGCAACCCGAGGAACGCATTCACCTGGCAATTGAATTGACGTGCGCGAGCTCGAGTAATTGGCCCTTGTATTACATTGTTGCTTTCAATTGGTTTGTAGGCATGGCCGTATCCATGGTAGTGATGTCCTCATCAGGTACACTTAGAACGACGTCCAAATCGGGCAACGGTTTCGTAACATGCAAGTAGGAGGCCATGCACTTCCTAAGCAACTACACCGTCACAACAAGATGGGAGCACACTCATATCCAGTTGGAACCCTCCGCGTACGAGGTTAGGTGCATGAAGTATCCCGATCATCCCTTCTTTGTACGAGTTCAGAAACCAAAACATGATGATTACTTTGTGGTTAGTAGAAATAGTCCTCATACATGCACCAAGGAATCCGTAAGGAACATGAGCCGTATTGTGGACGCAAGGTTCGTAGCCCAGATCCTCATGAACATCATTGGAACCGACATCGGGATGACCCCCCGTATGTAAAATTATGGAGGAGGTGTAAAAAAAAACCGGAATGGTGATCACGTACAGTACGCCCTGGAGAGCAAAGCAGAAGGCATTGAAGATGCTTTTTGGGGGATTTGAGGAGTCCTTCAACTTTGCTCCTAGGTTATTACAGAAGATAGCCATGACAAACCCAGACACTAAGTTTACAGTGGCAGATGAACCTGTAAGGATGGAGGACGGGTCCATTAGCTTGGTGGACCGGTGCCTCATCAGGCTATTATGGTCATTTAGGCAATGCATAGAAGCTTTTAGGGATGGCAGACTAGTTATATGTGTCGACGGGACATTCCTGAGTGGGAAGTTCTGTGGGACACTGCTGAAGGATCGAGATGGCGATTAGAAGGGGGGGTGAATGATCCCAAATAAAATTTTCCCCCCACTCAAAAGTGCTCCAAACAATCCCATAATGAAAATCCAAAACCCAAAGATTTTCCTTCAAACTGGTGCTCCTTAGATTCGCAAAACCCGCAAAAACCAAAACGACTAGACAACTATGTGTACCCCTAGCTTGCATGGGATGAGAGCCATGAAACTTGTGAGGGATTTTTCAATCACAATCCTGGTTGTCAATTTCCAAACAAAGATGAATCAATTCAAATACTTCTTTTCTAAAAGAGGTCAATCCAAATAATAAAAGTCTCTTTTAGAAAAGAAAAAGCAGTTTTTTCAGGAATTGTCCTCAGTTGGAGCAGGTGGTTGGTGGATTTCTGTTGCTCTAAAATGTTCAGGAATTTTTATCCCTGTGAGCAAATGATTCATGAAACACTCCACCAAAAATAACCTCAAAAAACCTCGTAAAAAAATCAGGAAAAATCAAGAACTACAGAGAGTCAGGAACTTCGATCAGGAAGTTTAGGGCTCAGTTTTCACCTCATAGCTCCCAAACGGTGCAATCAGTGGACTCCAAAATTGTTCCACAGATGGTTTTATGAGTCACGCACCTTTTTCAACAAGAATCACTGAAAAATGATTTTTCTATATTTTTCTAAAAATAAAAAACTGACTGCTGCACGAAGAACAAGTTCAAAACAAATTTGCAATCTTGATATAAACTTGATCTCTATTCTATCCTAGGGTGCAAGAAAGATGTAAAACCAAATGAGCACCCTCAAGACATCCTTGATTAAGCGTATTTAGAAGGAGAAGAGGCAAATCCAAATCGCAAGAAAGTAAATTGCGGGAATTTAAATGCGGGAAAGTAAATGCTGAATTTAAATTGTGTAAAGTAAAGACATAATGTAAATGCGCAATTTAAATTCACAAGAATAGTCAAGGAATTTAAATTGTGTAAAGTAAAGACATAATGTAAATGCGCAATTTAAATTCACAATAATAGTAAAGATAATCTTTGTATTTTCTAGATGAAGGGTTTACAAAGCCTCACTTCATTTGGGCAAAACTCAAAGGAGCAATTCAAACCCTCAAGTGAGGGAGGGCACCCCTCCCCCTCTATTTATACTACTCTTGGGCTACCTACTACCCTTGGATGAGTTCCTAACCCTAGAGCACTTTACCAAGGCTAGGATTAACCCACTCACACAACCATGCAAAGGCAACCCAAAACCCTACACATAATGGGTTTTCCTGCATGGTTTTCAACACCTACCACCCTTGGATGAGTCCCTAACCCTAGAGCACTCTACCAAGGCTCGGATTAACCCACTCACACAACCATGCAAGGGCAACCCAAAACCCTACATATAATGGGTTTTCTTGCACAGTTTTCAAAGCATACTACCTAGACCCGCTAACCTATCAACTAGGCCGCGATCCAACGGCCCTCATCGATCCTCGCGGCATCTAGCTAGTATCATCGCCTTTCCTTGTCTTCTTTGACTTGCCCGAACTCCATCTTCGATCATCTTTCGGCGATCTTCGACCGTCTGGACCTCCGACGCAGCTCACCTAGTCCCGATCATCCTACGCCTCACCATGATCTAGCACCGTTGTCCTGCAACCATCAAAGACAACGAAAACCCATCACATAACAATGTCCAACAATAATATACAATAATCATTCAATTTTTCACAATTAACAATGTCTCATTCATCAGTCAGTTCTATCGCCAACCAAGGGCCGGTAGGACCACAAGAAGCTAACACGCTCACGCCGAATGATCTTGGCGTGTCTGAATGTAGGATTGAAGTATACGAACATAGCAATTAGATGGGGGGTGAATGATTGTGCGGAAGCTAAAACCAAAATTTTAATCTATTAAAAATTCACCCCAAAACGGAACCAAATAATTGCCTCGTATTCGACAAAACAGATTGAAAGACGTTCGGTAAAACACGAATTCCCAGAGATTGAACTGTCGGATCGATCTAAAATTTGGACACAAGAAACTAGATTCCAATACGAATTGAACCCAAAAAGAATCAGCTCGATCGGACTTACGGATCAAAAGTTATGAACCTCGCAAGCTTGCTGTGGCAGAATATGACAAGAATTGATCTAACCAAAACTTCAAGATTAAACAAGATCTTCAAAAGATATAAACTTTGAGGAACTCTATATCAATACCTTAGAGAGGTTTTGGATGGATCAAATGAAGATGAAACTCAAAGGACAAAAACCAATCTAGAACAAAAACAAGCATGCAAACAAGAACCAAAATAGGAAACACTGTAGCAACGCGGTTACTGTAGCATGCAATGATCTGGAAGAATTGATCTTTATTTATTTTTGTCTAAAGTACTCCAAACAAAAGAGTACAACCCTAAAACCTGCCCAAGACTTGATGCATAAACAGGAGGCGCCTCCCCCTATTTATACAGAGCAAACACATAGAGTCCTGAATACAATTCCTACTCCTAATCCTAGAAGGAGTCCCACTCCTAATCCTAGAAGGAGTCTGTATTCAACACAACTCCACCTGGCCCAACCTGGCCAAATACAGCTCTTGCACGCGTATGGCAACCCAACCATACTCACGTGACTAACAACTCTTGCACGCGTACGGCCACCATGCCATACTCACGTGACTAACCATTCTTCATGTGCACCGTCCTCTAGCCCGAACGTCCCGCATGACATCCTTGACCACCAAGACCTCGGTTCCTCCCTGAACCTAGTCCCGAACCTCAGTTAAGGGGGGAAGAATGTGACACTACGGAACGGTGTGACATTATAAAATATGATATTTGGGAGTAAAACTTTGCGGCATGAGATTAAACCATATTTCTATGTCGTTTTGGGTCGTTTCCGGGAGGTTCGGGCTATTTTCTGGGTGATCGGGCCGTGGGGGAAAGCAATTGGGCCGAAGGTGGAATGAATTGGGCCCATGAGGGAGAGCTTTAGGGCAGCACACCCTGCTGCCCTGCCTTCCTTGGTGCGCCCCTCCCTTGCCCCCAAGCCGCCACCCCTCTCCCCCATCTCCCCCAAAACCGCCCCTCCCTCCTCACATCTTGCAAACCACCTCCCCCACTCCTTGCGCCTTCCCCCTCCACAATCCCTTGCCGTGCTATGACGCCATCGCTGCCACGCCATGCCACGGTGCTGCCCTCGCCGGTGGGAGGATCGCGACGAGGAGAACCGGTGGCAACGTCGCGTGGGAGGAGATCGTGAAGAAAAGGTCGTCGATTGGTGATTCTCCAAGAAGGTAATGGGGGGATCCTGTGGGGTAGATCTCTTGCTGCTGTAGAGGGGGATTACCATGTTTTTAGATCAAGGGAGGTGCTGCCATGGGGTAGAATTGATGAAAACTTGGATTGTATTCACGTTCTGTTCGGGCAGATTTGGAACCCAAACTAGGGCAGGCGTTTTCGCCAATTTAGAGTTGGAATCTTGTCGTACGGACGTTTAAGAAGTTGTAGGTAATTTAATTATCTTTCCGTGGACATAAAGAACGTTAAATTCCGATCAGCCGTTTGAAAGTTATGACTATTTTACCGAGCATGTTAAAATCTGTGACGTGATTGGAACAGATCACGGTATTTTGTAGATTAAACAACATTAGAGTCCGAATCAGTCTTTCCCTATAACTAGAAAAAGTTGGGAAATTTCCTAAGCTACGCGAGGATGTACTTGTTATTCAATTTGGAGTCCTAGAACAGAAGTTATGCCCATTGGAAGGCTGCTGTCCCGAAGGGACAGATTTGCTGTTTTCTGATTTTAGGAGTTGTAAGCAAAGACAGGGTAGTGGGATATATGTGTGCTATTTTGTGGACTCGATTTGAGTGTGTGGCACGTGTTTGCAGGTGGTGTGCCTCCGGGAGTGCCCTCAACCTCTCGTCACTCCGTTGCCCGTGGTTGAAGGCAAATGTGTTGCGTGGATTGTATGCTATACGTGTTGCTAGAATTGCTTGATAGTATTTGGAATAGATAACATGTTGTCTTGCCATGAATTACATGTTATAATTGATAGGATGTCCTTAGGCCATGATTTAAATGTTGTCGATGATATGGTGTCCTCATGCCATGATTAAAAAATGCTTGTTGTTGATAAATGATTCACATGCCATGTTTTGAACGATTCTATCGATTGTTGAATACGGTCCTACATGTTGAGATGCCATGTGTTGATATGCAATATTTCTATTTATGTATACGTTGCTGTCCATTTTGCATACATGGCATATTTTCATGGCCGGCCGGTGAGATAAGTCATAACTATTCCGGTAGGGTCGGTGAGAACAGTTATGACTAGTCCGGGGCTATTCTTTTGAGTAAGTCCTACATCGTGATTCCATCACCGAGGTGTATGGAAACGAGTGATAAGCACCCTTCATCTTCGGGATGGAAGGGGGAAAAGGGTGCATGCCGACGGGTGTGCACTCAACCATACCGGTATGAGTATTCCAGGAGACATGTGCATTGCATTGCATGAATGACATACATAAATGAAGATGTTTATGAGATGAAGATGAGAGTACTCATGAGATGCTCATGAGATGATTATCATGTTGTTTTAAAGGATGTATATAATGTTAAATATGATGTGTTGTGATATAACTGTGGAGACTGGGATGATGGTTTGTTGTCTTGATCCTTGTTGATCCATTACAATACACTTTCTTTGAGTTATGAACTCACGCTTGTGTTTACGTTGTTTGTTTCTTTAGGTACCATGAAATCGGCGCGCGGGAAAGGGATCTAGCTACACTCCTCCACGTAGTATCATAATCTAGCTAATTCACCTGTTTTGGAGACACGGCAATAAGTATTACAATAATCATTAGTGTATGGTCTTTATGTTTGGTTGTTTCCCTCATGTGTATCATGTGGGGCTATGGAGTGAGTTGTTTTATCTTCCTAGACTTAAATTGATGCTTATTCTTTTGCTAATGATGCTTATTGATGTTTTAGTTGATGATTAGCTATCATTATAGCTGCGTATAGAGATCTTGTTTGTCCTACATATTGATATGATGTTATGTTGTTAAGTTTCATGCATAAACAAAGGAGATGCTGTCAAAATTTTCAATTATTCTAAATGATTACTTGCTGTAATTTACCTTAAACTATGGTAATAATGTGTTATGGTCTATGTTTAGTGACATTCTGGGCTTAGTAAAAGCCGGGGTGTTACATTACTGGTTTAGAAATTTGGTCTGGCACAAAAGAGAAACACATGCACATGCACATTTTGCAAATTCAATTCTTAAGCCAATTTTTCAGCACATGATTTCACACTGAAATAGAACTCGGCCAGGTGTCCATCCTTTTGACAGAAGGTGCATGTATACTTCGCCTTACTAGAGGCAGAAGCTGCAGGAAGATCAACCTTCATATCAGAAGTCCCTTGGGCAATCCCAGCTGATCGGAACAGTGGTCCTCGTCTGTGGAGCAACCATAATCTCTCTACTCTTGGAGGCATAAGCAACTATAGACAGATGCGCCCGTGCGTACTTCAAGTAGTCAAATCCTAGACCCTGATTAAATCTGCTTGTCGACGATTGGAGAACGGGCTACTGTCGAGCTTACTTGTTGAATGGGGGATCAACAGAGCCCCGTCGTACGGACCGACGAAGTCGTTCGAGCGATTCTAGGTCGAGAGAAGAGGGACGCGGGGTTTATCCTGGTTCGGGCCTCTCACCGCAGAGATAATAGCCCTACTCCAGTGTATTGTATTCTATCGGGGGGGTCTCTTTGACTTGTTACAGATAGGGGGTTTAAATACTACGCTTAGAGATACACAGAAGGTAACTACCCCCTGGAATTACGCCACGCAGTCATACTCGCGATCTGCCGCCCTTGATCTGCGTGTTATTTGAATTTCGGGTATGATTTCCCTTGATCTTCGGCTGATTGGTTGTCCCCTTCCTTCCTCGTAGCATTGACCGAGTCCACCAACCAAGTACCTGAGTGTGACGTGATCTTAGCGAGCATGCTCGCTCGTGGTCGTCTTTGGAATGGTCGTGAGTAAAGGGGCGGATATGTATGCTCGGGAGGTATGATGCTCGTTTCGTACTCCCGAGCATCCTCTGTCGGCATCGTATGGTCGGCGGGCTCATGATCTCCCGGGGGTACCGTGGTCTTTTGCCAGATAGTCAATCCCCGACACTGCTATTCCTAGTTTGACTCGGATTTGAAAAGATGACTGAACTTGTTTTGTAGATTCCCGTTGACTCGTAAAGAATTTGGACATGGGGCTGGATCCGTTGGAAAGAGGACGACGAAACCTTTCAAACCAGTACTCATAGACCCCAAACACCCTTGTGGATCAAAAGTTATGGTCATTTTAAGTTGGTGCTGTCCCGGAGGCTGATTCCGAGTTGAACTTGTGCACCGGAAGAATTGGCTTCATGCTTGATGTTTGGGAGTCCTTCTCCTTGGTTCCTAAGGACAATTAAATCATTACAAGGATTAAATGACATTCCATTCATTAAATTATTTGTATGCAACCCGAGGAACGCATTCACCTGGTAATTGAATTGACGTGCGCGAGCTCGAATAATTGGCCCTTGTATTACATTGTTGGTTTCAATTGGGTTTGTAGGCATGGCCGTATCCATGGTAGTGATGTCCTCATCATCCTCGCCTTCTTGCATTTGAGTCGTCCTCGACTCAAGTTCATCATCTTCTCCCAAGTATGGCTTTAGATCTGATAATTGAGTTGACGGGCTCGAGCTCGAGTCAATGGTCCTTGAACCGACGAAGATGTAGAAGGATGGCCAAGGTGGGGGTCGATAAAGCCATGCGGATGGAGCCATCGTAGTAGATGTATACGAAGTAGAGGATGCCGTGAAGTGTCGCCAACTTAATGGTCCTGACCAAGGTGGGGGTTGATAAAGCCATGCAGTTGATATAATTGCGGCAACACTTGGTGATGACCATATGTATGCATTGGTAGTTCTGTCCATGATGAGCATGGTCTCATCATCCTCCCTTTCTTGAAGTGGAGTCGTCCTCGACTCCATCATATTGTCCTGCAAAATGTTAGTAATGACAGGAAACAAAGCAATATGCACATTTGCAATCAAATCAGTGGATTGAGAATTTCTATCGACCATATCCTCCCTTTCTTGAAAACTATCATGTGACTTGTGAATGGAACCAAATGTACTTGGTATGACATGATTAGGGATATGGCAATTATTAAATTGATGACATTGTTGCATTGCAAACGGAGGTTGAAAATCTGAACAAATGTAAACTCGATGTCCTTTCTCACTATTTTTACCAGTAACATAAAAAATATTTCGCGATAACCATGACAAATCAGAATGTACAAAAAGTCTTTCCTCTAAATAATTCAGATCACACAGAACATCTAATTCAGTGTAGCATAGTATATAAAGGAGACATCAATTTCAACTCATCATTTTCGCCTGTGATGTGAATGACATGTTTATTTTCAACATAAGTGTCTAGTGTGTTAACAAAAGTGACATATCCATTCGCTAGTTGTGTCATCGATTTAAGTGAAGTATTATCACACAACTCTTCTTTATCACAAGAAATAGCAAGCAAATCATCTTGAAATAAAGCAAAATCAAGAATTGATTCCACTAATAGTTGCTCTACAATAGCATGATTTGTGGATAGTTTTAGCTCTTCAAAATTGTTTTCTCCATGTGTAAAGTCCATACCTGTTACATTACCTTGTAAGTTCTCATCAACTGTTGTAGGCGTTTCTTCAACTATTATCTCTTCACTTACACATGGGGTTGTACTGATAGTTTCTTTCTCCATATGCTCTGCTACATCATTCTCTCGATGGTACTTACTTTTCTGCAAAATGTTAGCTACAAAAGAAGGTGCAACAATGGGCGCCTCAAAGGAAGCTAGTCATTCTTTCACGGATTCAGCAAGCATTTTTTCGACTCTACAAGCACATACAACCAATTCTAAAAGAGAAGTATATGTTTCATCAATAAGAGCATCTTGAATTTCTTGATTGAGTCCACGTATGAACCTAAGCTCTGTTGCTTCTTCACCTTCAACTAAACCACAACACAACAAATGATTTTGCAATTGTTCATAGTATTCCTTAACGCACTTATTTCCTTGTTTCAAGCTTTGGAGTCTAGTATACAAAAATTCAGTATGATATTCAGGAACATAGTCAATTCTCATAAGTCTTTTCATGGCCTTACAATTTTCTGGTTTTCTCTCTTTTCTACAAATATGTTTCCACCATGTTAATGCATATTCATTTAGCACACTAGCAGCAATCCCAATCTTTTCATTTTCAGACAAATCATACTTTCCAAATTCTTTGTCTACTGCTATCTCCCAATTAATATAGGCATCAAGATCATATTGACCATTAAAAGGTTGAATGGCGAATTTAAGCTTACTTAGGGAATCATCATCACATACCTGAGCATGTAGTATGCCATTTTTTTCTTAGACGATGAGGTGGAGGACTGGATGTTCCTGGGGAAGTTCCTGCAAGCGTATCAAGTCTAGACAAAATAGTAGCAAGAGTAGTTTTAGCAATACCCTGTGCGACCTTGATGGATCTGAGAAGGTTCTCTTGCGATGACATACGCTTAGAGTGAGCAACAATTTCCTTGGTGCGAGGAGAGTGATGCAGGGAGCCCTCGTCACCTGACATGGTTAGTAAAAGACAAGAAAACAAAATCACATGTATAATGTTTCTATCATCTACTAGGAGGTGGTGGCAAGTCTCTCAACACTCAAGCCTATCACCAAAGCTCTTACAAGTTCTTACATTGCAGCAGGTGTTGTCAGCCGTTGGCGTTGTCAAAGTTTCTCCGAAGTTTGTGTAGAGCGATTGCCAAGTGATCGAACGCTTATACGGGTAGAGAGTGGAGCTTGGACAGGCTTAATTTAGTAGCAAGGGGAATCAATCAATTAATCTCAGAAATTGCATAGAATTGAATTATAGTTCATAATTAGCACTTAGCCTAAGATGCTGATCAACAAGGATGGATAAAAAGGTTAGGCTGATACATCGGAAACACATGTGCAAAGATGTTGAAACTTGATGCAATCAAAGGAACGAGCTAAAAAATATAAGTGAAGCATCAAAAAGCTCGTATTGCATAAGTTATGGAGAGACGCTAGCTAATTGCTCAAACAAAGAACATGGGCAATAGATTGCTCAAAATCACAAACTAGCACAATATGAAAAATGCACAAATGCTAGGATGTACTCTCAATCAAATTCCACTTTTTTTTTTGCGCTCTTTGCTTTTGCCCACACTTTTTTTTGATGTGCTGCGGTTTTCTTTCCTTTTTTTTGTGGCCAAACAAATATGACAGTAGTAAAATATATATGACTAGGTGCAATACAAGTGCAATCCAAATTATGAAATAGAATGTAACATGAGCAGCCCTAGAGCAATATCAAATAGCTAGTCTCGATTAGGTTCAAAGTGTTCACAAAGGATGAATTGGTTCCCAAACGTAGGTGTACTGATCGGTAATGGATGGTTTTTTTGATGTGGGGACTATGATCAACAACTAGACAATGCTAAAACGAACACAAATTCAATTTAGCAAACCGAAATTAATAGATCGACAAGGCGCAAACTTGGTTTGGATAGGAGGAACAAATCTTTTTGTGTCCAATTTTCTGGACTATAGGGATTAAATCAATCTACTAAACTAGGGTAAAGAAATTTCTCACCGAGCAATCTGGTTTGCTCTGATACCACTTGATGTAACACTGGGTGTCCCGATCTTTCGATGAGAATGATAACCTTCGATTTGGGTGGAGACGACTTTGACGATCCGACTACAACGTACAATGATGATGCGCCTTAGCAATCGCTAAACCAACTCCAGATGGTTCTTGACCTTGCCATGGGCACGATCAACCTGATCACGAAAATCAATTCATGCAAGTAATCAAAGAACAAGCAAGAACAAGGCAAAACCAATATAAAATTGCAAATATAGATGAAGTATTGAAAGGTTGGGGTTCCGATACAAGGAGCTTGTTTGGCGGCCGTTGAGCAAGTCTAAAAGACTCAAAATATTAGCAAAAGGCTAAACTATCAAATAACCAAAACCCAAGTTATTTTGGAGGACTCTCTAGCTATATATATGAGAAATTGGAGACCAAAACCATGCTTGGGGCGTCCAAAACACATCCATGGCCGAGAAGGACTCCTATTCCTAGTTTGACTCGGATTTGGAAAGATGACCGAACTTGTTTTACAGATTCTCGTTGACTCGTAAGGAATTTGGACATGGGGCCGGATCCGTTGGAAAGAGGACGACGAAACCTTTCAAACCAGTACTCATAGACCCAAACACCCTTGTGGATCAAAAGTTATGATCATTTTAAGTTGGTGCTGTCCTGGAGGTTGATTCCGAGTTGAACTTGTGCACCGGAAGAATTGGCTTCATGCTTGACGTTTGGGAGTCCTTCTCCTTGGTTCCTAAGGACAATAAAATCATCACAAGGATTAAATAGCATTCCATTCATTAAATTATTTGTATGTAACCCGAGGAACGCATTCACCTGGTAATTGAATTGACGTGCGCGAGCTCGAGTAATTGGCCCTTGTATTACATTGTTGGTTTCAATTGGGTTTGTAGGCATGGCCGTATCCATGGTAGTGATGTGCTCATCAAGTTATTACAAGAAGCACTTGTGTGAGCATGAAGAAAGCTAGCATCAGCAGGAATATCAATAGTAACATGTGTGACACTACGAAATGGTGTGACACTATTTAATGTGAATGTTAAGGTCAAAAACTTTATGAAATTTGGTATTGGAGGTTAATAGCGTTTCCAGGAGTTTGGGCCTTTCCGGGGAGTTTTGGGCCTAGGGGAAAGGGTCGTGGGCTTTGGTGGGATGGAGTTTGAGTCCATTTAGGACTAGGAGTCTTGTGAGGGCTGGTAAAAGGGCCTCCCCCCTGCCCTCCTTGCGCCCCCCACTTGTGCGCCCCCACCTCCTCCCTTGTGCCCTAGCCGCCCCATCCCCCTCCTTCCCCTTGTGGCCGTGCGCCCCCTCCCCTTGCCCCCTTTGCTCCCCACCTCTCCACCACCTCTCCTCCACCCCCTTGCTGCCCTAGGGTAGCCTCCCCACCCCTGCACCTCGAAGATCCGTCCATTGGAGCGAGGAGCGATCCGGGAGGAGATCTATTGGGTTTTCGTGCGTCGGGCGAAGGTATGGCCATGGGACTCCTTGGGGTTGGGCTAGGTACTGTTCTAAGGGTCATTATCATGTTTTTAGATCAATTGGTGGTGCTGGAATTGAGTAGATTGGATTAGATCTAGAAGTTGCCACGTTCTCTGTTTCGGGCAGCATGAGCAGTCGGCCTAGGGTTTGGTTTTTCGCCAATTTAGAGTCAGAATTTGGTCGAACGGCTGTTGAAGAAGTTGTAGGTAATTTCAATACCTTTCAGTGGGTATAAAGAACTTTAAATTCTGCCCAGCTGTTTGAAAGTTATGCTTGTTTTACCGAGCGTATTAAAATCTGTGACGTGATTGGAACAGATCAAGTATTTTGTAGATTAAACAACTTTAGATTCCGAATCAGTCTTTCTGTATACTTAGAAAAAGTTAGGAAATTTCCTAAGCTACGCGAGGATGTACTCGTTTAATTGATTCGGAGTCCGAGAACCCAAGTTATGCCTTTTGGAAGGCTGCTGTCCCGACGGGACAGAACCTCTGTTTTTGGGTTTTGCGAGTAGTTGGCAATGTCGAGGTAAATGAGGGTTTGCGTACTATTTTGTGGACATGATTGTGAGTGTGTGGTACCTATGTGCAGGTGGTGCGACCCCGGGAGTGCCTTCTACTTCCCGCCAATCCGTTGCTTGTGGTTGAGGCAAGTCTATTGTAATGGATAGCGGTTTGTAGGTTGCTAGTTGAGACTAGATGAACTTGATTATATGATATGATCACTTGCCATGCTTTAATGATTGCCTATGATATGATGAGTATGCTATGATGCCGTGTGTTAATGTACAAGTTAATTATGATGTTGGCATATTTGCATACATGGCATGTTACATGGCCCGGGCGGTGAGAAAGTCATAACTAATCCGGGGAAGGTTGGTGAGAAAGTTATGACTATTCCGGAGAGCCAATGAGTAAGTCCTACATCGTGATTCCATCCACCGCGGTGTGGGGAAGCGAGGAGTAGGCACCCTCCATCTTCGGGATGGAAGGGGGGAGAGGGTGCACACCGACGGGTGTGTACTCAACCATACCGGTATGAGTTTCCAAGGAGATATGAGCATCGCATCGCATTGCATACATAATAATGATGATAATGATTTGTGAACATGAATGAGATGGTTTACACGATGTGAGATATTATTGCCATGTAATTGTTCTTGTTGTACCATTGCAATATGCTTGATGAGTTTTGAACTCACGCTTGTGTTTTCTTGGTGTTTTAGGTACCATGAGACCGGCATGCGGGGAAGGGAAATAGTCACACTTCCGCAGGTAGCTTCACTCATTTGATTCCACAAGTCATTCAATTAGTTTTTTAGAATAATCTGCGTGTGATGATTATTGCTTTAAGGTTTAGCTTTGCTTTATGAGAGTCTTATTGTTAGTTTGACTCTTGGAGACTTTAAATGCTTGAAAGTAGACTTATATTGTCGTTAAGTCTTTAATTATTGTTGTTTTAGCTATCTCTCTTATTGCCTTATATTGCTATACTGTTGTTGCTCCTTCAAATCATGTTAAAACAAAAGAGATGCTGCCGAAATCTCGGGTTTTAGCATTTACTCATTTGCTGTAATTTACCTTAATTCATGGTATTTAGATGTTGTTTAGCTTATGTTTGGTAGCATTCAGGCATAGTAAATGCCGGGGTGTTACAACATGATTAAAGTAAAGCTAACTCAGTAAGCACACTATCATGCAGGGTCCTTACGTTTTCTAGCTCCACAAGCACAACATTACAAAGTGTATAGCTATCAGAGTCTCGGGAGGAACATGATTAAAGTGAAGCTAACTCCCGAGACAAGGTACCTACTTCCTTGCCTAACTCCATACACATAGCTCTAGATCTAGCATGAAGTTTTCCTAGCTTGTAGAAAGCTTCATTGAGCTGGTCATAGGAAGGTACCTCATCTGTGTCGCTGTACAGCTCGGAGTTGCTGACTTTAGTGACGTTTGCATGGAAGTGGAAGTGCCCAATGCTGCAATCATGAAGCTCAACACTTGTGGAGCTAAACACGAGGCAGACGAAGTTGAAAGTACATGCAGGTTAGCATGATGCACATGATGGTTATGCAGGAAGACCCAACCCTCTAGAGACAAGCCGCAAAGGCCAACTCGGAATTCACATCGAGTGCCAACATTGAAAAGCGACAAACCGATCCTAAAGGAGACTAGGAAAGACCAACATGAGCAACACACTTACTTGCAACTCTTGCCGTGAGTGGCACCTTAAGGAAAAATGAGGTCCACTACTTGCGCATGGCGAAGATGATGCCTCGGGACAACTCATGGACTAAGAATCGAACTAAGAGATGACAAGTCCACAAGATGATCCAAATCCACTCCACTATGTAGTAATCACATCCTCATGCTAGCCTTAAGCGACTCATGCATGAGAAAGGCAAAAAGTACCTAATAGCATCATCGCATAGACATGACACATGGAATCGACACAAGAGGGCAAACAACCACAAAATCTCCACCATTCCCGCCAACAAGGTCAAGCATAGAACTAGGGCACAAGTATGAAAACAACAAGATATGGCTCTAGCTAAAATTAACTGCACTAGAGAGAGATCAAATCCTATATTAAAGCAATTATTACCAATAGAGCACAAACTAGAGCATTTGACATAATATCAATAGAGATTTAGCTCTAGCCAAAATTAATTGCATAATGGAGAGGGAAAATGCAAGCAATGCCTTCATATGATACAAATAAAATTCTAGCCAATGACCTAAGCAATTCTGACTACCAAAGTAATTCAATCAATCATATGTAGACAGGCAACACAAGTCAAGAGAGGGAGAGAGATGGGGGGAGAGAGAGAGAGAGCTAAGAGAGATAGGCGAGAGAGCTGAGAGAGAGAGAGTGAGCAACATACGAGAGAGAGGGAGAGAGATGGGCGAGAGAGAGAGAGAGATGAGAGAGATGGGTGAGAGAGTGAGAGAGAATGCGAAAGATATGCGAGAGAGAGGAGAGAGCTGAGAGAAATTGAGAGTAATGGGTGAGAGAGAGCGACTTCTTTGTACTAACTACTATGGAGTATCGTGCGTATTCGGGTCCTTTTTGTCTCGTCACAATAGTGTAAATGGGCTGGGCCTGGACCGGCACAGCACGAAGTAGGCACGAAACATAAATGGGCCATGCCCAGGGCTTGCCAAAGGTGAGCCGGGCCAGCACGACACGGCACGATGGGCCGTGATGGCCCAGCATGGTTCAGGCCTGAAGCATGATGGGCCCATGCTGGGCCGGGATGGCCCGGCACGACGCCCACCACCTTGGTCATTACCAAGTGTTGCTGCAATTATATCAACTACACGGCTTCATCGACCCCCACCTTGGCCAGGACCATTAAGTTGGCGACACTTCACGGCATCCTCTACTTTGTATACATCTACTACGATGGCTCCATCTGCATGGCTTTATCGACCCTCACCTTGGCCATCCTTCTACATCTTCATCGGTTCAAGGACCATTGACTCGAGCTCAAGCCCGTCAACTCAATTATCAGATCTAAAGCCATACTTGGGAGAAGATGATGAACTTGAGTCGAGGACGACTCAAATGCAAGAAGGGTAGGATGATGAGGACATCACTACCATGGATACGGCCATGCCTATAAACCCAATTGAAGCCAAAAATGTAATACAAGGGCCAATTACTCGAGCTCGCGCACGTCAATTCAATTACCAGGTGAATGCGTTCCTCGGGTTGCATACAAATAATTTAATGAATGGAATGATATTTAATCCTTGTGATGATTTTATTGTCCTTAGGAACCAAGGAGAAGGACTCCCAAACGTCAAGCATGAAGCCAATTCTTCCAGTGCACAAGTTCAACTCTGATTCGGCCTCCAGGACAACACCAACTTAAATGACGATAACTTTTGATCCACAAGGGTGTTTGGGGTCTATGAGTACTGGTTTGAAAGGTTTCATCGTCCTCTTTCCAACGGATCTGGCCCCATGTCCAAATTCCTTATGAGTCAACAGAAATCTGCAAAAATGAGTTCGGTCATCTTTCCAAATCCGAGTCAAACTAGGAATAGGAGTCCTACTCGGCCATAGATATGTTTTGGACGCCCCAAGCATGGTTTTGGCCTCCTATTTCTCCTATATATAGCTAGGGAGTCCCCCAAAATAACTTGGGTTTTGGTTATTTGATAGTTTAGCCTTTTGCTACTATTTGAGTCTTTTAGACGTGCTCAACGGCCGCCTAACAAGCTCCTTGTATCGGAACCCCAACTTTTTCTATACTTCATCTATATTTGCAATTTTAGATTGTTTTTGCCTTGTTCTTGCTTGTTCTTCGATTACTTGCAGGAATTGATCTTCGTGATCAGGTTGATCGTGCCCACAGCAAGGTCAATAACCCTCCGGAGTTGGTTTAGCGATTGCTAAGGCGCATCGTCGTTGTACGTTGTAGTCGGATCGTCAAAGTTGTCTCCACCCAAATCGAAGGTTATCACTCTAATCGAAAGATCGGGACACTCAGGGTTACATCAAGTGGTATTAGAGCAAACCAGGTTGCTCGGTGAGAAATTTCTTTACCCTAGTTTAGTAGATTGATTTAATACATATAGTCCAGAAAATTGGCCACAAAAAGATTTGTTCCTCTTATCCAAACCAAGTTTGCGCCTCTTCGATCTATTAATTTTGGTTTGCTAAATTGAATTTGTGTTCATTTTAGCATTTTCTAGTTGCTGATCATAGTCCCCACATAAAAAAAACCATCCATTACCGATCAGTACACCTACCTTTGGGAACCAATTCATCCTTTGTGAACACTTTAAACCTAATCGAGACTAGCTATTTGATATTGCTCTAGGGCTGCTCAAGTTACATTGTATTGCATAATTTTGATTGCACGTGTATTGCACCTGGTCATATATATTGTGCTACTCTCATATTTGTTTGGGCCACAAAAAAAGGAAAGAAAAACGCCACACAAAAAAAAAGAAAAAGAAAAGAAAAGTGCGGGCAAAAGCAAAGAGCGCCAAAAAAAGTGGAATTTGACTGAGTGTACATCCTAGCATTTGTGCATTTTTCATATTGTGCTAGTTTGTGATTTTGAGCAATCTATTGCCCGTGTTCTTTGTTTGAGCAATTAGCTAGCGTTTCTCCATAACTTATTGTGGTGGTTATGACCACCGGGGTGTCTGTCTTGTCTATGGGCTCTTTTTCCCCTTTTTTATATGGGAAGGACCCGGAGAAACTGTCTCCGAGTGCATATATCCCTTTCTGTTTTTCCCGACCGGCCCTGACCCATTCCTGTCGTTTTTTGGCAGGGTGTCAGATTTATTTGATCATGCTGTCGGGTGTATTTGCGTGGGCTGTGGGGGTGCTTTCCTTCGCGGCCTCTCCCACTTTTCTCGCTTCGCCCGACGCCTTCCGCTCCGCTTGCTCGCCGGGCGAGGCAACGCTTTGTTTTTACCACTTTGCTTCGGACGAAACATGGGCCGTGCTTCTTTCACCCGATGGCCCGGGATGTAATGGGCTAGGTTCTGTACTTGAACCACCACAGTAGCCCCGCATGGCTGTGGATTGATTTCATCTCTTCCTCAGCAATGTTATTCGAAGCCCAAATATCATCCATTTTCTGCTCGGGTGTACGAAGGAGGGCCCTCTTTTTTGGTTTATAGAAGACAAGCGGTTTCCTTTTGATAGAGGCTAAGGATAGTAGCGGGGGGTTTCATTGGGCTTATTCCACTAAGCTTTCTGGCATATTTGGCTCCTCCTAGCTCCATCCTCTTCTTCCTCTTCGTTAACCTTTTCCTTCCAATGGGTCCTCGACGCGCCCCTCGGGCGAAATTGGTTTTAAGCGAGAGGGGCGCTGGCGCTTTGTCCCCCTCCCTGGGACGCTCTGTCTTGACTTCCGGCGAACTAGATCTTATGGCCCGGAACTTCGGCATAGCCCGCATATCTATGCGTTCTCCCGGCGCGAATGAAGTCCCCCGTCCACGAGCCACGGAGGCGGTCGTGTTTGCCGCCTTCTTAGAAGCCGGACTTCGATTCCCTGCTTCCCCTCTAGTGGGATCCATATTGCGGGCCTTTCAAGCGGAGCTTTCGCAACTCACTCCGAATGCTATCGTCCGGATGGCGGTGTTAGATTGGGCGTTTCGAGCCGGCGGATTCAGATTGATTGGCCGTTTGTTTTCTCTTATAGAGGATGCATTTTGGCAGCCTAAATTTCATCGGGTTGGAGAGGAGGACCACCGATCCTGCTTCGGCTCCTTTAACTTCCAGACGAAGAGATCTTTGGCCAAAGAGATCCCCGTGGCCGTCGCTAAAGGCAAATAGGAGTCGGGTTGGATGCACCGGTGGTACTACCAGGAGCTAGACGGCTCGGACTCCCCCCTTCGCACCTCCATGGGGTTTGTGAGGACTATCTGCTCACCGAATTGGGACGCGACTGCAGAGGAGGCCCGATTGCTCAATTTCCTGAGGGCCCTTCGACACCAAAGCTCTATGCGCGACTTGGTGGAAGAGTATTGTTTATGTCGCATCGATCCTCTGGCGAGGAACCCCGCAGTTACTTTGGACTGGTCCCCCGGGGGGGATATCTCCGTGGTCCGGCCCGAGGGGGTGCAGGAATTAGGGCGCGGAGCCGCAAAAAAATTGGCTCGTAGACTCCTTGGTCCGTGCAAGACGGTCGAATACGAGGCTGCTATGAGTGCCATTGGGGCCAGACGGTGCTCTCGCTTCGCTGAATGGGGGCTTCGAGCCGCTCCTCATCCCAGAGGATCAGCGGGTTCCCCTCGTCCCGCGAAGCGAGCGAGATTGACTCGTCTTGCACCACCTCAGGCCACCAATACCTCCGGTGGAAGCGGAGGCTCAGAAGGCGATGGCGATGAGGAGGCGGACTGGAACGAGGAGTCCAGCGACGAAGGTGATTCCTCTGAATCTATTGCCGCCCTGTCTCTGTCCCTGCCGGCTCCATCTGATTTGGTTTGTACCGCGGGACCTTCTGAAACATTGCCGGCGATCGACGAGACTGAATCCCCAGGGACACCTCTTGCTTCAAGTTCTCCGCCCGACCGTGATGCTATGGCTGGGCTACATTCTTCAGTTGGGGCTGAGCCCCTCGCTCCTTCCCGGACCCCGGTCCCTGCCTCCGAAGTGGGATTGCCTGAGACTGCCCCCGTTCCGGTTTCGTCAGATGTGACACTTCCGGTCCCTGTTCCAACTACTTTGACGAGTAAGCAAGCTGACGGGGAACAATCTCCTGGATATTCTTTCTTGGCCATTCCTGGTGTCGATCTTGTTGATTTGGTTGGCGACGATGAAGGTGATACTTCGATTATGGAGGATGCGCTAGGATCGCCTGGAAATGTGGCTGGCGTGGTGGCGGAGGGAATTTGCGCTCCTTCGGGCGGGCTGTTGAAACTGCCGGCTGCTGAAGCTCACGACCTTCAGCTAAACATTTCTACTCCCGATACCCCCGTTGGGGCAGAAGGTCTTACTCCTGATACTTTTCCCTCCAGCTCGTTAGGATATGATGTCTCTCTAGGGCTTGACGAAGCTAGTGCAGGGGGTGATGGCGCGGAGGCGGGGAAAACTTTAGAGCCATCAGAGCAGGACCGTGGCGAGATACCTCCGGTTTCTCTGGCTCACACGAAGGAAGGGGGTATGATCCCCGCGGGTGCCATTCCCCAGGATGCTCCGTCCTTAGGTGGAGGGGCTTTATCTTCGCGTCAGTCGACCCCTGGGGGCAGCTCTGGTTCCTCCTTCGTCAGGTTCGATCTGTCAAATTTTGTGGCTTCGGATTTCGGAGGAGGGACAGCTGCGGACCCCACTCTGAAGAAAATGCGTGCCGCCTTTTCTCCTTATAGCAAATCCATAAATTTATTTGGGGAGGTTAACGATCTTGCCCTTTGCGAGATGTCGATGGACCATCATCTGAAGGTGTTTATTTATTTCTGTTGTTTTCATTTATCTCTGTGTTCCTGCTGGCAGCTTCTTCACCCCGTGATGTCTCTTTTACAGGGGGCTATCGTGGCTTCAGAGATGGTTCGTCGCTTTCGGGCGTATTTTGATAAATTCAACGAAGGGGTTCAGTATTGCGAGGCGGCTAAGAAACGAGTAGAGGAGCTGGAGGCGGAGAAGGCCCATTTGTCAGAGGCGCTCCGCAGCTCTAGTGAGTCCTTGGCTAGGGCCCAAGTCGAGGCAGCACAAAGCCAGGATTTGGCGGCGAAGAACGCCGAACTTGAAGGGGCTATTTCCATGATGCAGAGCTGCTTGGCCGAAGAAAAACGGGCTCGCTTAGCGGCCGAGTGGAATGAGAAAAAGAAAGAAGATCGCACAGAAGAGTTAAAGGGCCTTTTGGCTGTGGCGGATGAGGCCAAGAATATGCTGAAGAAGCAAGCAGAAGAGTTTCCTTCTCAGCTCGCGACGGCGCGGGGCGAGGCTCAGATGCACCTTCGCGATGCTCAACGTGCAGAGGAGAGTTACGAAGCGATTCGGAAGGAAATGGACTCCATCGCTTCCGCAGTTCATGGAGCGACTGAGGCCTTTTTTCAACAGCTTCCTCGATTTGGCATTGACGCACCTCCGAGCCGCATTCCCCCTTCACACCTGGAAGCTATTTCTTTTCTCAAGAAGTCTACTAAGATTTTCGGGGACTCGGCGTTGACCTTCGGCGATTACTGCGCGAGGCTAGGCTCTGTGAAGACTGCTCAATTGTTGGAGGCGAAGGGGTGCACGCATGTTTGCGAACATTTTGGTTTTTCCTCCGCTTCTGCATCTTCACCCTGGTTTGGTGACCTTCTTCCATCTGTGAAGCCCTCCGCTGCTGCATTCCGGTTATCCTCGAGCTTTATGTCAGATTTTTGGAGGCAGCATGGCGATAGTGTTGCGAAGGAATCAGTGCGTCGTGCTCGGGCTTCGATGGTCGAGTCAGCGAAGGGGGCGGGAAAACCGCCATCCACTTAGTCTGCCCGCTTCTCGCATTATCGCTATATCCTTCACTGGCTTTGGGAATGTAAACGCTTTGGATTATCGTGTTGCATTTACTTCAGACTTTCCGCCTTCTCGTCTCTTCGGCTCCCTGAGTTGGTATTTACTTCGGTTCCTCGAACTTCGCTGCTTCCGTGGTGTATATACGCATAACGATAGTATCATTTGGGGTCCCCTCGAGCATTCTCTCTCTCCCTGCACACTTTGTTCTTCCTGGCAGCTCCTCTTAGCGCCCAATCCTCCAAGATGGATGGCCAAGCTCCACTCCCTACCGACGACGAGGCGCCCCCCTTGGTTTTTAACTTCGGCGACGAGGCTCCGCCACCCCCACCAGCGTTGGTCAACGAAGTAGATGAGCTTTGGCTGGAATATGATTTGGTCCTGGAAGAGTTGGCACGGGAGGAGGCCATTGCTCGCGACATTTCAGGCGTTCACCTTCTGGTGGCGGCGTTCCCGCAGCTCTACGAGGTGACGGATGCTCTTGTTGCAGCAGTACACCGTGCGTACGATGAGTAATAGTGGATGTATATGTAATGGACCCTACTTTCGGTGATACCGATATAAAAGAAGAATATCATCTTCTATACCGCTTCTTTTATCTCTTTTTGCCGTTCCTGCTTCATTCTCGAGACTTGGATCAGCAACGTGATCATCCGTGTTGATATATATATATACATATATATATTTTTGAAGCTTGTCGTGTCGCATTGTTCCAGCGGTCGTTATTGTCTAGGGATCTGAGGGTTCCAATTACACATGGAATAGGACGGGGTCATGGTCGCCGGCCTGCTTTCGGGGTTTTTCCAGGGGCTTTTAGCCGTGGGCTTGGGGGCAGAACCTTGGGTCCCTTGGAAGGTTGAAGCAAAGTACAAGCTTAACTCATCGCTTGTTAAGTTCCTCTCGGGGCTGAGCCCCGGGCCGTGGGAGCTCATTTGGGGAAGGTTAAGCTTGCGCCTAACTTTTCCACATCCGTCTTGGATCGTAGCCCCGGGCATTGAGGACGGTTGGACGGGTAGGCAGTTGACCTTATTCTACATCCATAGACTCCTACCCGGCGCGGGGCTGCGGGTCTCCGGAGCGGAGGAACGGGTGGGGCTTTGGCCCGACCAAGCGTTCGTAAGCTCCTACCCGGCGCGAGGCTGCGGGTCTCCGGAGCGGAGGAACGGGTGGGGCTTTGGCCCGACCAAGCGTTCGTAAGCTCCTACCCGGCGCGAGGCTGCGGGTCTCCGGAGCGGAGGAACGGGTGGGGCTTTGGCCCGACCAAGCGTTCGTAGCTCCTACCGGCGAGCTGCGGGTCTCCGGAGCGGAGGAACGGGTGGGGCTTTGGCCCGACCAAGCGTTCGTAAGCTCCTACCCGGCGCGAGGCTGCGGGTCTCCGGAGCGGAGGAACGGGTGGCGCGTTGGCCCGACCAAGCGTTCGTAAGCTCCTAAGTGGCATCAGCCGAAATCTTTGCTTGAGGGGGACTTTTTCTTCTTTATTGATAGAAACTCAGTTTCGTGCACACACACACATTTTTTTTAACCTACGGGTAGAATTTCTTCAGAGCGTCTGTATTCCAAGTTCTTGGCACCTCCTTGCCTTGCAACGTAACGAGCTTATGCGCCCCTTTTGTCGTAGATTCTTCGATGATATATGGTCCTTCCCACGTCGTTTCCAGCTTGGCAAAGGCTGGAGCAGCTTTCTTTAGCACCATGTCTCCGGGGGCTAGGCTTCGCTTCTGGACCTTCTTGTTGAAACTTCGGGTTGAGGCTTTCGCGTATGCTTGTATGGTGTTCAGGGCTTGAAGTTTCTGTTCCTCCCTCAAGTCGCAAGTATCCTCTATATCTTCTTGTGCCGGAGCTTTAATCACGCGAAGCGATTTGGCTTGTATCTCGGCGGGGGAAACGGCTTCTTCTCCAAATACGAGTCGAAATGGAGAGAATTTCGTCGCCCGCGAGGTCGATGTCCGAAGGGCCCATAAAACATTGGGGAGCTCGTCCGGCCATGAACCTTTGGCAGAATCGTGGAGTCTTTTTTTAATGCCGTCGAGGATCAATCCATTTGCTCTTTCAACAGCCCCGTTCGACTGTGGGTGTCCGACCGAAGCAAAACAGATCTCTATCCCGATATCTTCGCAATACTCTTTGAACCTCCGGGAGTCGAATTGAGACCCGTTGTCGGTGACGATTTGGAAAGGGACCCCGTACCTGCATATGATTGATTTCCACAGAAATTTTACCGTCGCCTCAGCCATGATCTTCGACACCGGCTCCGCTTCAATCCACCTGGAGAAATAGTCAATCGCGACGATCATGAACTGAAGGCTCACTCAAGCTTTGGGCAATGCTCCTACTATATCCATTCTCCACTTGGCGAAGGGCCAGATTGGCGGTACCGGATGCAGTTCGCCGGGTGGGGCCTTCTTCTGCCTCGACATCCACTGGCATGCGTGGCAATGCCGGACCACCTCTTCCGCGTCCTTCAGCGCCGAAGGCCAATAGAATCCCATCCGGAAGACCTTTCCAGCGAGGCTTCTGGGGGCTTGGTGTGCTCCACAGGTCCCCTGGTGCGCCTCTTGTAGGGCTTGTATCCCCTCTTCGCGTGAAATGCAACGAAGCCATGGAGCGCAGAATCCATTACGAAAAAGCAACCCTTCTATTATGGCATATTTCTTTGCCCGCCTTTCCACACGCCTTGAAGATGCCTCGTCATGGGGTAGCATCCCTGTAAGAAGGTAGTCGTACACTTCACTTCTCCAGTCCTCGCCCCTCGTTTTGGTGACTACATTCACATGCAAAGAAATTGAGGCGGCTTGGAGCTCCTCGAAGAAAACCGTGGGTGGCAGGGTCCCTCCGTTCGCAGCGATCTTTGCCAGTTCATCTGCTCTTGTATTCTGGGCTCTTGGAATAGCGAGGACAGTGAACCCCTCGAAGCCTTTTTCTAGTGCGCGAACTGCTTCCACATACTTTTGGAGTTGCTCGTCCTTTACTTGATATTCTTTGGAAATTTGTCCTTGGACCAACTTTGAATCAGTCTGCAAGATGGCTCTTCTTGCCCCCATGGTTTTTGCCTTTCGTAGCCCCAGCAACAGTGCTTCATACTCCGCCATGTTGTTAGTCGAGGGAAATTGAAGTCTTGCCGCGAACTCAGCCAGCTCCCCCCCCGGGGCTCTCACTATCGCTGCAATCCCAGCTCCCTTTACTCCCCATGATCCATCCGAATTGATGGTCCATACCATCGGGATCCTCTCATCTTCGAAGGTTGGAGACGTCCATTCTACCACGAAGTCGGCCAAAACCTAACTCTTAATGGCAGTACGCGGTATTATCCCCAATTCAAAAGATGCTAGTTCGACCGCCCATTTACTAATGCGTCCCGTGCTCTCCCTATTGGTCAACATCGAGCCGAGGGGGTATGCCGTTGGTACCTTGATACGGTTAGCTTGGAAATAATGGCGAAGCTTCCTGGATGCCATTAGCAACGCATACATCAGCTTCTCCATTTCCGTATATCGCAACCTCGCCCCCTGCAATGCCTCGGAGACGAAGTAGATTGGTTGTTGCTTTGCGCCTTGCGGTTGTACCAGTACTGCACTGACAGCCGAGGGGCTTGCTGCCAAATACAATAAAAGCTCTTCGCCTTGCTTCGGGCTTCGTAGGGTTGGCACCTCCATAAGGTTTTGCTTCAACTTGTCGAAGGCGAGCTGGCATTCCTCTGTCCAAGCGAAAGTACCGCTGTATCGCAGTGCTTTGAAGATGGGTAAACTCTGCTCCGCGGACTTAGGAAGGAAGCGGTTGAGGGCGGCCAGCCTCCCTACTAAACGTTGCACCTCTTTCACATTCTTGGGCGGGGCCATATCTTGGATAGCTCTTATCTTCTCGGGGTTCGCTTCGATGCCCCGTTGTGACACCAGGAATCCCAGTAATTTTCCCGCATCTACGCCGAAGACGCACTTGTTCGGGTTGAGCTTCATCCTCTCAGCTCTCAGGCTGTTGAAAGTCTCCCTGAGATCGGTTAAATGGTCTTCCTTCTTCTCGCTTTTAACGATGATGTCATCGACGTATGCTTCCACGTTCTTTCCTAATTGGTTCGCGAAGACCTTGGCGATGAGACGTGCGAAGGTAGCACCTGCATTTTTGAGACCGAACGGCATCCGGATAAAACAGTAAGTACCGAAGGGGGTGATGAACGCCGTCTTGTCCTCGTCTTCCTTCCGCATATAGATCTGGTGATACCCGGAATAAGCATCAAGGAAACTCATCCTTTCTGACCCGGAGGTTGAGTCAACGAGTTGATCGATGCGGGGGAGGGGGAAGTCATCTTTAGGGCACGCCTTGTTGAGGTCGGTGAAGTCGATACACATCCTCCAAGCCCCGCTGGCTTTTTTGACCAGGACCACATTGGCCAACCACTCCGTATGGACCGCCTCTCGTACGATTCCTGCCTGGAGGAGCTTCACCACCTCCGCCTTGGCTGCAGCTTGCCTCTCAATGGAGAGCTTCCGGAGCTTCTGCTTCTTCGGCTTGATACTTTCGCTGATTGCCAAGGCGTGCTCGACTGTTTCCCTCTTAACCCCCGGAAGGTCTTCCGGTCCCCACGCGAATACTGTCTCGTATTCCTGGAGGAGCTGCATTAAGTATTTTTCTTCGCTGGGGGTGAGGGTGGCGCTGAGAGTTATAATCCTCTCTCCTCCTGGGTGAAGGGGCACCCGCCTTGTTTCACCCTGGGGCTGCGGTTTGGGGAGCCATTTTCCACGAGGCATTGTTGTCAGGTCCTGCTCGGTGGTACGAACATACCTAACCTGAGAGGGATTCTCCATGTCTATTTTCCTGGCGAGGGCTTGGTCTCCTTTGACCGTGATAACGCCACTCCCCGACGGGATCTTCATACACAGGAATCCGTGGTGGATAACTGCTGCCATGGCCGTCAGCGATCCCCGACCGAGGATGGCGTTATACTGGAAGGGTATATCCACTACGTCGAATGTGACTAGGTTGGATATTTGACTCTGTGACGCTGCGAAGGTGACCTCCAGCTCCACTTGTCCGAGGGTGTTAACTGTGTGGCCCCCAAAGCCCACCAATGGTACCTCCGACTTCTTCAGTCGATCGCGGGGTATCATCATTTGTCGAAAAGCCTCCGCCGACAGAATGTCCGCAGCACTTCCCCCGTCAATCAACACTCGACGAACTTCGCACTCGGCGATAATCGCCGTTACGACCAAAGAGTCTTGATGTGGGAAATGCACTCCCGCTGCATCTTCTTGTGTAAAAGTGATTGGTTCAAGTTCCTTCGGGGCGGGGCCGACCGGACTAAGTCCTACGTGGTTAATTTGCCTTGCGTAAGCCTTCCTTTGCCTTTTCGACGAGAGGTGTGAGGAGGAGCCCCCGGCAATAACGTTGATTACGCGTCGGAGCTGATTTACTCCTCAGGGAGGGGGAGGAGGAGGAGGCCGGTGCTCGGCTGGGGGTGACGCCGGCACTGGGGGATGAACCCCCGCGTCCCTTCGCTTTCTTTCAAAGCGACGATAACCTTCAATTACCTTGCAATGTGCGGTGTCGTGCGTGTTGTTGTCGCCATGATATTCACAGGTATACCATTTTCGGCTTTGCTCCTCCTTACTATCCAAATGGATTCCTCCCTTTGGCCTCCCCTGCTTCGTTGGCGAACTCCATTTTCGCTGTCCTCCAAACCCTCCTTGATTCGCCTGATTTTCCACATAGTGGATCCTCCTTCCCTTGTCTCTTCTGGCTGGTTCTGTGCGCCGTTCCTTCGCCACGGCCCTCGGGGGAGGATCTCTCCTCCGGTCCCTCTTGCGTGGGCCCATCTCTTCTGTTTCTCGCAGCGGCCCATCCTCTCTCCGGAGATGATCTTCCTCTGCCCTGGCGTATTCCCTCATCTTTGCGAATAGCTCTTCCACGGAGTGTACTTCCTTGCGTGCAAGCCTCTCCGCCAACGGCCCCCTTCGCAACCCAAAACGCGCGGCGTTAATTATGGTTGTATCGCTAACCCCTCGAACTTGGCACTTGATTCGAGAAAATCGCTGGAAATAGCTCTTTAGGGTTTCGCCTTCACCCTGTTTAATTGCAAATAGGTCGCTTTCCTCTTTAATCCCGTCAACGTTGCCTTGAAAATTGCCTTCGAGTTTCGCCCGGAGTTGCGGCCAATTGGTGATAGAATTTGGCTCCAAGGAGGAATACCAGGACAAGGCTATCCCCTCCAGCGCCAATAGCAATCCTTTGGCTTTAATATCATCATCGCCTCCAGCAGCTTCCATGGCCGTGTCGTAGACGCGAAGAAATTCCCTTGGGTTGGTTTTGCCATCATATGGTTTTACTGCGGGGAGTTTAAAGCTTCCCGGTGAGGGCCACCTTTTTGTTCGAAGCCTGACGCCGAGAGGGTTCAAGTCGCTTTCCTCCCTTTCCGTTCTCATGTATGCTGGAGAAGATACCTCCCGGCTTGGGCTGTAATCTTGAGATTCCTCACACCTCCATTCTTGTTGTTCCTGCAAACGTTTTACTTCGGCCATAAGCCTTTCGTTGGCCTCCATCAGCGCTTGTATGTTGGGGTCGATCGCCTCCTGACTCCCGGTCCCCCCTTCGAAGCCCCCTTTTCGCCCTTTGCCGACTTGGCGACGAGCTGGGGGGGTTGAGGCTTCTGCTATGTCTCCTCCCATCGTCGAAGCATGTACACCTGTAGTTGGGGGACGCCGTTTGGGGGCGCGCTTGCGCGCCGTCGCCGGAGTTTGTGGAGGTGGCGCCCCTGGAGCTTCCCTTGTTGTTGCTGGAGCCAAAACGCGATCCTCCTCGTTCAGGAGCTGAAGTTGTCCGCGCGATCGGCTCCTGGTGGATCGTCTGGATCCGCTCGCTCCAGCCGTCGCCGTTGCTCCCGTCGGCGACGTCTCCTTAGACGCTGCCCCTGCTCCCTTCTTTGGTGGCATGGTTTTTTGGAAAACGTGTTCGTCGTCTAGATTGGTGAGCTTCACCTTCTTCCGCTCCCCACGGACGGCGCCAGTGTGGTGGTTATGACCACCGGGGTGTCTGTCTTGTCTATGTGCTCTTTTTCCCCTTTTTTATATGGGAAGGACCCGGAGAAACTGTCTCCGAGTGCATATATCCCTTTCTGTTTTTCCCGACCGACCCTGACCCATTCCTGTCGTTTTTTGGCAGGGTGTCAGATTTATTTGATCATGCTGTCGGGTGTATTTGCGTGGGCTGTGGGGGTGCTTTCCTTCGCGGCCTCTCCCACTTTTCTGCTTCGCTCCGCACGCCTTCTGCTCCGCTTCGTTCGGCCGGGCGAGGCAACGCTTTGTTTTTACCACTTTGCTTCGGACGAAACATGGGCCGTGCTTCTTTCACCCGATGCCCCGGGATGTAACGGGCTAGGTTCTGTACTTGAACCACCACACTTATACAATACGAGCTTTTTGATGCCTCACTTATATTTTTTTTAGCTCGTTCCTTTGATTGCATCAAGTTCCAACATCTTTGCGCGTGTGTTTCCCGTGTATCAGCCTAAGGCTTTTATCCATCCTTGGTTGATCAGCATCTTAGGCTAAGTGCTAATTATTAACTATAATTCAATTCTATGCAATTTCTGAGATTAATTGATTGATTCTCCTTGCTACTAAATTAACCTGTCCAAGCTCCACTCTCTACCCGTACAAGCGTTCGATCACTTGGCAATCGTTCTACACAAACTTCAGAGAACCTTTGACAACGCCAACGACTGACAACACCTGCTGCAACGTAAGAACTTGTAAGAGCTTTGGTGATAGGCTTGAGTGTTGAGAGACTTGCCACCTCCTCCTAGTAGATGATAGAAACATTATACTTGTGATTTTGTTTTCTTGTCTTCTACTAACCATGTCAGGTGACGAGGGCTCCCTGCATCACTCTCCTCGCACCAAGGGAATTGTTGCTCACTCTGAGCGTATGTCATCACAAGAGAACCTGCTCAGATCCATCGAGGTCGCACAGGGGATTGCTAAAACTACTCTTGCTACTATTTTGTCTAGACTTGATACGCTTGCAAGAACTTCCCCAGGAACTTCCAGTCCTCTTCCTCGTCTTCCAAGCAACAAAAATGGCGTACTACATGCTCAGTTACATGTTGATGATGATCCCGTAGGTAAGGTTAAACTCACCATTCCACCTTTTGATGGTCAATATGATCCTGATGCCTATATTAATTGGGAGATAGCAGTAGACAAAAAATTTCGCAAGTATGATTTGTCTGAAAATGAAAAGATTAGGATTGCTGCTAGTGTGCTAAATGAATATGCATTAACATGGTGGAAACATATTTGTAGAAAAGAGAGAAAACCTGAAAATTGGAAAGCCATGAAAAGACTTATGAGAATTGATTATGTTCCTGAATATCATACTGAATTTTTGTATACTAGACTCCAATGCTTGAAACAAGGACATAAGTGCGTTAAGGAATACTATGAACGATTTCAAAATCATTTGTTGCGTTGTGGTTTAGTTGAAGGTGAAGAAGCAACATAACTTAGGTTCATACGTGGACTTAATCAAGAAATTCAAGATGCTCTTATTGATGAAACATATAGATCTCTTTCAGAATTGATTGTATGTGCTTGTAGAGTTGAAAATATGCTTGCTGAATCCGTGAAAGAGTCATTAGCTTCATTTGAGGCACCCATTGTTGCACCTTCTTTTGTAGCTAACATTTTGTAGAAAAGTGAGCACCATCGAGAGAATGATGTAGAAGAGCATATGGAGAAAGAAACGATAAGTACTACCCCATGTGTAAGTGAAGAGATAATAGTTGAAGAAACACCTACAACAGCTCATGAGAAGTTACAAGGTAAAGTAACAGGTATGGACTTTACACATGGAGAAAATAATTTTGATAAGCTAAAACTGTCCACAAATCATGCTATCGTAGAGCAACTATTAGCGGAACCAATTGCTGATTTTGCGTTGTTAGAAGATGATTTGCTTGCTATTTCTTGTGATAAAGAAGAGTTGTGTGATAATACTTATATCCATGACACAACTAGCGAATCGACATGTTACTTTCGTCAACAAACTAAACACTTATGTTGAAAATAAACATGCATTCACATTGCAAGCGAAAATGATGAGTTGAAATTGATGTCTCTTCTTTATATATATTAGGCTACATTGAATTTGATGTTCTGTGTGATTTGAATTATTTAGAGGAGAGACTTTTTGTACATTTTGATTTGTCATGGTTATCGCGAAATATTTTTTTTGTTATTGGCAAAAATAGTGAGAAAGGAGAGTATAAAGCACATCGAGTTTACATTTGTTCAGATTTTAAACCTCCATTTGCAATGCAACAATGTCATCAATTTAATAATTGCCATATCACTAATCATGTCATACCAAGTACATTTGGTTCCATTCACAAGTCACATGATAGTTTTCAAGAAAGGGAGGATATGGTTGATAGAAATTCTCGATCCTTCGATTTGATTGCAAATGTGCATATTGCGTTGTTTACTATCATTACTAACATTTTGCAGGACAATATGATGGAGTCGAGGACGACTCCACTTCAAGAAAGGGAGGATGATGAGGCCATGCTCATCATGGACAGAACTAACACTGCATACATATGGTCATCACCAAGTGTTGCTGCAATTATATTAACTGCATAGTTTCATCGACCCCCGCCTTGGCCAGGACCATTAAGTTGGAGACACTTCACGCCATTCTATACTTCGTATACATCTACTACGATGGCTCCATCTGCATGGCTTTATCGACCCCCACCTTGGCCATCCTTCTACATCTTCGTCGGTTCAAGGACCATTGACTCAAGCTCAAGCCCGTCAACTCAATTATCAGATCTAAAGCCATACTTGGGAGAAGATGATGAACTTGAGTCGAGGACGACTCAAATGCAAGAAGGGGAGGATGATGAGGACATCACTACCATGGATACGGCCATGCCTACAAACCCAATTGATACCAACAATGTAATACAATGGCCAATTACTCGAGCTCGCGCACGTCAATTCAATTACCAGGTGAATGCGTTCCTCGGGTTGCATACAAATAATTTAATGAATGGAATGCTATTTAATCCTTGTGATGATTTTATTGTCCTTAGGAACCAAGGATAAGGACTCCCAAACGTCAAGCATGAAGCCAATTCTTCCGGTGCACAAGTTCAACTCGGATTCGGCCTCCGGGACAACACCAACTTAAAACGACCATAACTTTTGATCCACAAGGGTGTTTGGGGTCTATGAGTGCTGGTTTGAAAGGTTTCGTCGTCCTCTTTCCAAAGGATCTGGGCACACCTCCAAATTCCTTACGAGCCAACGGGAATCTGCAAAACAAGTTCGGTCATCTTTCCAAATCTAAGTCAAACTAGGAATAGGAGTCCTACTCGGGCATGGATGTGTTTTGGACGCCCCAAGCATGGTTTTGGCTTCCTATTTCTCCTATATATAGCTAGGGAGTCCCCCAAAATAACTTGGGTTTTGGTTATTTGATAGTTTAGCCTTTTGCTACTATTTGTGTCTTTTAGACGTGCTCAACGGCCGCCTAACGAGCTCCTTGTATCGGAACCCCAACTTTTTATATACTTCATCTATATTTGCAATTTTAGATTGCTTTTGCCTTGTTCTTGCTTGTTCTTCGATTACTTGCAGGATTTGATCTTCGTGATCAGGTTGATCATGGCCACGGCAAGGTCAATAACCCTCCGGAGTTTGTTTAGCGATTGCTAAGGCGCATCGTCGTTGTACGTTGTAGTCGGATCGTCAAAGTCGTCTCCACCCAAATCGAAGGTTATCACTCTCATTGAAAGATCGGGACACCCTGTGTTACATCACATTCTCATCGAAAGATCGGGACACCCAATGTTATATCACATGAAGTTAGGAGATGAATGGAAAACAACATTTAAAACTAAGTTCGGTTTATATGAATGGTTAGTTATGCCGTTTGGATTAACTAATGCACCTAGCACTTTTATGCGATTGATGAACGAGGTTTTATGTGCTTTCATTGGAAAATTTGTGGTGGTTTACTTTGATGATATCTTGATCTACAGACCATCTTGAACATTTACGTGCTATTTTTAATGCTTTACGCGATGCATGTTTTTTTGGTAACTTTGATAAGTGCACCTTTTGCACGGATCGAGTCTCTTTTCTTGGCTATATGTTGTTACTCCACAGGGAATTGAAGTTGATCAAGCCAAGGTTGAAGCGATACAGAGTTGGCCGACTCCTAACACGGTCACACAAGTGCGGAGTTTCCCAGGACTTGCTGGATTCTATCGTCGCTTTGTGAAGGACTTCAGCACAATCGCCGCACCTTTGAATGAACTCACCAAGAAGGGTGTGCCTTTTGTTTGGGGCAAGTCACAGGAAGATGCCTTCAATGTTTTGAAAGCTAAGTTAACACATGCACCCTTACTCCAACTTCCAGACTTTTCTAAGACTTTTGAACTAGAATGTGATGCTAGCGGAATTGGTTCGGGTGGTGTTCTGTTACAAGAAGGAAAACCTGTTGCTTATTTTAGTGAGAAGTTGAGTGGGCCTAGTTTGAACTATTCTACGTATGATAAGGAGTTATATGCGCTAGTTCGAACTTTAAAAACATGGCAACATTATTTATGGCCCAAGGAATTTGTTATACATTCTGATCATGAATCGTTAAAACATATTAGAAGTCAAGCTGATGAGGACATCACTACCATGGATACGGCCATACTTACAAACCCAATGGAAACCAACAATATCATACAAGGGCCAATTACTCGAGCTCGGGCACGACAATTCAATTACCAGGTGAATGCGTTCCTCGGGTTGCATACAGATAATTTAATGAATGGAATGCTATTTAATCCTCGTGATGATTTTATTGTCCTTAGGAACCAAGGAGAAGGACTTCCAAACATCAAGCATGAAGCCAATTCTTCCGGTGCACAAGTTATACTTGGATTCGGCCCCCGGGACAGCACCAACTTAAAATGACCATAACTTTTGATCCACAAGGGTGTTTGGGGTCTATGAGTACTGGTTTGAAAGGTTTCGACGTCCTCTTTCCAACGGATCCGACCCCATCCCCAAATTCCGTCCGAGTCAACGGGAATCTGCAAAACAATTGGCGTCACTTTTCCAAATCGAGAAGACGTGGGCTTTGGGCCTTGTAATAGAGTTGTAGTTGGTATTCTACTGCTTTGGACGTGTTTCCCACGCCCCTACCTCTTATAAATAGCCAGACATCGGCTCCTTAGGGTTTTGGGTTTTATTTGATTAGTTTAGCCAAGTGCAAACTTGATCCTGCGAGTTGTGCTGGACAGCCACCTTGTCAAGATCGTCAATAAGACTCCACTTTGTTTTGCTTGCAGTTTTTATCCGCAATTTCAGATTGCTTATCCTATTGTTCTTGCTTGTTCTTCGGTTGCTTGCAGGAATTGAACCTCGTGTTCAGGTTGATCGTGCCTACGGCAAGATCAATAACCCGCTGGAGTTGGTTTAGCGATTGCTAAGGCGCATCGTCGTCGTACGGTGTAGTCGGATCGTCAAAGTCGACTCTAACAAATCGATCGTGTGTTTCTCATCGAAAGATCGGGACACCCATATTGCCATCACGGCTCCATCAAGTGGTATCAGAGCAAACCAGGTTGCTCGGTGAGAATTCTTTACCCTAGATTAGTATATTGATATCTTTCCTATAGTCCAGAGAAGCGCCATCAGATTGGATCTCCCCATACCAAAACAATTTGAGCCTCGCATTTTTCCTTTCCAAAGGCAATCGCGTTATTGAATTTTTGGTTGCATCGTCGTGTCGAGTTGCTGAATTCTAGTCTAGTTCCAGGTCAGAAGAAAATTTTGTCTCCCACAGTGGTTTCGAGTTGTGTTCGGTTTCGAGTTGTGTTCCGTTTCGAGTTGTGTTCCGTTTCGAGTTGTGTTCCGTGTCGGTCCCGAACTGTTGAAAAAAAAAAAAGAAAAAAAAAAGAAAAGAAAAGGAGTTCGGACCGAAGCTTTCTTCTCATCCAACTGGTCGCCCACTTGGTCGTCCGACCGGCTGCCCTCCTATTAGCCGATCGTCGCTACCGACCAGTCCGCCCATCTCATAGCCGATCGTTACCTCCCGATCGTCGCCACCGATCGTTGCCCACTGTTAGCCGATCGGTTGCCTCCCCGATCGTCGCTACCGATCGTCGCCATCTCATAGCCGATCGTTACCTCCCGATCGTCGCCGCCGATCGTTGCCCACTGTTAGCCGATCGTTGCCTCCCGATCGTCGCCGCCGATCGTCGCCACTGATAGCCCATCGTCGCCCGATCGTCGCCACTGATAGCCCATCGTCGCCCGATCGTCGCCACTGATAGCCCATCGTCGTCCGATCGTCGCCACTGATAGCCCATCGTCGCTCGATCGTCGCCCTCGATAGCCGATCGTCGCCCACCGCCGTCCCGATCGTCACACGATCGTCTTTCGCCGCATAGCACTTGAAAGAAAAAGGAGTCGGATCGCTCGCAAAAAAAAAAAAAAAAAAAAAAAAAAAAAGAGTCCGAACAGATCCGAAAATTTTTATGTGCTAAACCTGTTTTCACAAGATTCCAGTCTTTTGAGATAGTTCCCTTCTTTCGCGAATTTTTTCGCATGCTTTTTTTTTTTCATCTCGTGGAACTGCATCTTGTCGCCGACCACGCTTTTGAGTCACAATCCTTGCTAGCCTCGAGTCGGCAACTAGTGACTAGACGTTGAACAATTCTTCAATTTTGCATTCACCGATTGGATTATTGCTAACCCTTTTGCTACTAAATTAAGCCTGTCCAAGCTCCACTTTCTACCCGCACAGGCGCTCGATCCCTTGGCAATCGCTCTACACAAACTTCGGAGAACCTTTGACAACGCTAACGGCCGACAACGCATATACGCATTGTAAGAACTTGTAAGAACTTGGGTCATAGGCTTGAGCGCTTGAGAGACTTGCCACCTAGTAGTTGATAGGAACATTATACTTGTCGCTTTTGTTTCCTTGTCATCAACTAACCATGTCGTGACGAGAGTTCACTTCATCACTCTCCACGAACCAAGGGCATCATTGCTCACTTCAAAAAATGACGAGGAAGCCACCGATGGTCTTAGCGAGGATGTACGGCTCACTAATGAGCGTATGTCAATGCAAGAAGACCGTCTCAGATCCATCGAGGCCGCACAAGGGATTGCTAGCACTACTCTTGCTACTATTTTGGCTAGACTTGATACTTTTGCAGCTGCTGCATCTGGTGCTTCCAATCCACCTCCCGTCGTCCAAGCAACAATTCAGCTCCACAGGAGGCCCCAACAGATTTAGAAGAACAGAACGAAGAGCACGAATATGATGACACCATCGATGTGGAGGAGGCCAACCCCATCCATTACGATAATGATCGTAACCATCAACGGCTACGCTTCAATCAGCAAGGTATGCGACGTGATCCTCCACGACCAAGGAACGAACGAGATGATGTTTTCCTAAGGTAAATTTCAATATGCCACCTTTTGAAGGTAAATATGACCCTGATGGTTACCTTAGTTGGGAATTACTTGTGGATCAAAATTTGCGTGCCATGATTTCCCGAGAATAGAAGAGTTAGGGCTGCCACAAGTGAGTTCACTGATTTTGCTTCTGTTTGGTGGAGAGAACATTGCCGTGCTCATCCAAATAATATACCCACCACTTGGGAAGCCTTGAAATTGCTAATGAGGCATAGATTTGTTCCTTCATACTATGCTAGAGATTTATTGAATAAATAGCAGCGCCTACTGACAAGGTAAGAATTCGGTGGAAGAATATTACCAAGAATTGCAAATTGGCATGTTGCGTTGTGGATTAATTGCGAATGAGGAAGCTTCTATGGCTCGTTTCTTAGGTGGTTTAACTCGAGAAATCCAGGATATTCTAGACTATAAGGATTATAATTCGATGACTCGGTTGTTCCATCTTGCTTGCAAAGCTGAACGTGAAGTGCAGGGTCGTCAATCGAGGGCCAAGACTAACTTTTCTGCAGGTCGAACTACTTCGTGGACACCGCGCACCCCTGCTACCCCTGCCGGCAGTACTACCATGCCGACCTCTTCCATCAACAGAACGGCGTCCACCACCTCAAATTCGGCACCACGACCAATGCCGACGAAAAGTGCCACACAAGCTACTACAAATAGTTCGTCGTAAATCCGGTCGCATCAACGGGACGCACCAAAGATGTTCAGTGCCATCGCTGCAAGGGTTTCGGTCACATGATGAAGGAGTGTCCGAACAAGCGTGTGCTAATAATCCGTGAAGACGGCGAGTATGACTCAGCAAGTGATCTTGATGAAGAAACATATGCTTTGCTCGCTGAACATGAAGACGGCGATCCAAATGCCGAGCACGACGGCGAAGTGCGTGAGCGCTGGTGATGCTGACCAATATTTGAGTATTATTGCACAACGTGTGCTTAGTGCTCAGATTGCTCGCGCCGATCCAAATCAACGCCACAACTTGTTTTACACAAAAGGCGTCATCAAGGAGCGATCCATTCGAATAATCATTGATGGTGGGAGTTGCAATAATCTAGCCAGCATGGACATGGTGGAGAAGCTAGCACTCTCCACTAGACCACACCCTCAGCCCTACCACATTCAATGGTTCAACAACAGCGGCAAACTCAAGGTAACTCGCATGGTAAGAGTACATTTCGCTTTAGGTTCCTATCATGATTATGTTGATTGCGATGTCGCACCTATGCAAGCATGTTCTATGTTATTAGGTAGACCGTGGCAATATGATAAGGATTGCTTACATCATGGTAGAACAAATCAATACTCTTTTGTGCATAAAGAAAAGAAAATTGTGCTACACCCAATGTCTTTGATGCCATTGTAAAGGATGAAATCGCTAGATCTAGCAAAGAGAAAAATCGAGAGAATTCTAAGAGTGAAAATCAGATTGTCACCAAAGGACTTGAACAACATAAACAGAGAGAATCTAACCTTGATTGTGCTAAGCCGAATGAGATTAAATTGAAAGGTGCTTGTTTTCTTGCAACAAAATCTGATTTGAATGAGTTGGCTGTTTGTAGGTCTACATGCTATGCTTTGGTCTGCAAAGAAACTTTGTTTTCTCTAGAGGAGATGTCCCTCTCTTTGCCTCCTGTTGTCACTAACCTTTGCAGAATACACTGACATCTTTCCAAAGGACATCCCCTCAGGGCTGCCGCCAATTAGAGGGATTGAGCATCAAATTGATCTCATTCCAAGGGCATCCTTGCCCAACCGAGCACCTTACAGAACCAACCCTGAAGAGACACAAGAGATACAACGCCAAGTTCACGAATTGCTTGATAAAGGGTACGTACGTGAATCTCTTAGTCCTTGTGCTGTACCAGTCATTTTAGTACCTAAGAAAGATGGAACATGGCGCATGTGTGTGGATTGTAGAGCAATTAATAATATCACCATTAGATATCGCCATCCTATTCCTCGGTTAGACGATATGCTTGATGAACTAAGTGGCTCTACTATGTTCTCTAAAGTGGATTTGGCGTAGTGGCTATCACCAGATTCGCATGAAGTTAGGAGATGAATGGAAAACAGCATTTAAAACTAAGTTCGGGTTATATGAGTGGTTAGTAATGCCTTTCGGGTTGACTAATGCTCCTAGCACATTCATGAGACTGATGAACGAGGTTTTACGTGTTTTCATTGGAAAATTTGTGGTAGTTTACTTCGATGATATCTTGATTTATAGCAAATCTTTAGAGGATCATCTTGAACATCTACGTGCTGTTTTTAATGCTTTACGCGATGCACGCTTATTTGGTAACCTTGAGAAGTGCACCTTTTGCACGGATCGAGTATCTTTCTTGGCTATGTTGTTACTCCACAGGAATTGAAGTTGACCAAGCCAAGGTTGAAGCAATCTGAGTTGGCCGACTCCTAACACGGTCACACAGGTGCGAAGTTTTCTAGGACTTGCTGGATTCTATCGCTGCTTTTGTGAAGGACTTCAGCACCATCGCTGCACCCATGAATGAGCTCACCAAGAAGGGTGTACCTTTTGCTTGGGGCAAGCCGCAGGAAGATGCCTTCAACATTCTGAAAGCTAAGTTAACCCATGCACCCTTACTCCAGCTTCCAGACTTTTCTAAGACTTTTGAACTAGAATGTGATGCTAGTGGAATTGGTTTGGGTGGTGTTCTGTTACAAGAAGGAAAACCTGTTGCTTATTTTAGTGAGAAATTGAGTGGGCCAAGTTTGAATTATTCTACTTATGATAAGGAGTTATATGCGCTAGTTCGAACTTTAGAAACATGGCAACATTATTTATGGCCCAAGGAATTTGTTATACATTCGGATCATGAATCGTTAAAACATATTAGAAGTCAAGCTAAACTGAACCGTAGACATGCAAAGTGGGTTGAATTCATTGAGTCATTTCCTTATGTCATCAAACACAAACAGGGAAAGGATAATGTCATTGCTGATGCTTTGTCTAGGAGATATACCATGCTCTCACAACTTGACTTCAAAATTTTTGGTTTGGAAACGATTAAAGAGCAATATGTGCATGATGATGATTTCAAAAATGTGTTGCTCAATTGTAAAGAGGGAAAAACTTGGAACAAATTTGTCCTCAATAATGGGTTTGTGTTTAGAGCAAACAAACTATGTATTCCAGCTAGTTCTGTTTGTTTGTTATTGCTTCAGGAAGCTCTTGGAGGAGGTTTGATGGGACACTTTTGTGTGAAAAGGACGGAGGACATACTCGCTACCCATTTCTTTTGGCCCAGAATGAGACGAGACGTGGAACGTTTCATCGCCGCTGTTCTACATGTCAACAAGCTAAGTCACGACTTAATCCCCATGGTTTATACATGCCTCTGCCTGTTCCTAACGTGCCTTGGGAGGATATTTCTATGGACTTTGTTTTAGGACTCCCTAGAACAAAGAAGGGAGGGATAGTATCTTTGTCGTTGTGGATAGATTTTCTAAAATGGCACACTTCATACCTTGTCACAAAAGCGATGACGCTACCAACATTGCTGACTTATTCTTTCGTGAAATTGTTCGCTTACATGGTGTGCCTAACACAATAGTTTCAGATCGTGACACTAAATTCTTAAGCCACTTTTGGAGAACTTTGTGGGGTAAATTGGGAACTAAACTTTTATTTTCTACTACTTGTCATCCCCAAACTGATGGACAAACTGAGGTCGTTAATCGAACTTTATCTACTATGCTTAGGGCTGTTTTGAAAAAGAACATTAAATTGTGGGAAGAATGTTTGCCTCATATTGAGTTTGCTTATAATCGGTCTATGCATTCTACTACTAAGATGTGTCCTTTTGAGATTGTATATGGATTTGTACCTCATGCTCCAATTGATTTGTTACCTCTACCATTTTCGGAGAAATTGAATCTTGATGCTAAACAACGTCTTGATTTGATTATGAAACTGCATGAGACAACTAAAGAAAACATAGAACGCATGAATGCTAAATATAAACTTGCTGGTAGTAAGGGAAGGAAACATGTAACTTTTGAACCAGGCGATTTAGTTTGGTTGCATTTGCGAAAAGATCGATTCCTGAATTAAGAAAATCTAAGTTGATGCCGCGAGCTGATGGTCCTTTCAAAGTATTGGCAAAGATTAATGATAATGCATACAAGCTTGAATTGCCTGCAGATTTTGGGGTTAGTCCCACATTCAACATTACCGATTTGAAACCATACTTGGGAGAGGATGATGAACTTGAGTCGAGGACGACTCAAATGCAAGAAGGGGAGGATGATGAGGACATCACTACCATGGATACAAACCCAATGGAAACCAACAATATCATACAAGGGCCAATTACTCGAGCTCGGCACGACAATTCAATTACCAGGTGAATCGTTCCTCGGGTTGCATACAGATAATTTAATGAATGGAATGCTATTTAATCCTTGTGATGATTTTATTGTCCTTAGGAACCAAGGAGAAGGACTTCCAAACATCAAGCATGAAGCCAATTCTTCCGGTGCACAAGTTATACTTGGATTCGGCCCCCGGGACAGCACCAACTTAAAATGACCATAACTTTTGATCCACAAGGGTGTTTGGGGTCTATGAGTACTGGTTTGAAAGGTTTCGACGTCCTCTTTCCAACGGATCCGACCCCATCCCCAAATTCCGTCCGAGTCAACGGGAATCTGCAAAACAATTGGCGTCACTTTTCCAAATCGAGAAGACGTGGGCTTTGGGCCTTGTAATAGAGTTGTAGTTGGTATTCTACTGCTTTGGACGTGTTTCCCACGCCCCTACCTCTTATAAATAGCCAGACATCGGCTCCTTAGGGTTTTGGGTTTTATTTGATTAGTTTAGCCAAGTGCAAACTTGATCCTGCGAGTTGTGCTGGACAGCCACCTTGTCAAGATCGTCAATAAGACTCCACTTTGTTTTGCTTGCAGTTTTTATCCGCAATTTCAGATTGCTTATCCTATTGTTCTTGCTTGTTCTTCGGTTGCTTGCAGGAATTGAACCTCGTGTTCAGGTTGATCGTGCCTACGGCAAGATCAATAACCCGCTGGAGTTGGTTTAGCGATTGCTAAGGCGCATCGTCGTCGTACGGTGTAGTCGGATCGTCAAAGTCGACTCTAACAAATCGATCGTGTGTTTCTCATCGAAAGATCGGGACACCCATATTGCCATCACGGCTCCATCACAAGCTAAACTGAACCGTAGACATGCAAAGTGGGTTGAATTCATTGAGTCATTTCCTTATGTCATCAAACACAAAAGGGAAAGGATAATGTCATTGCTGATGCCTTGTCTAGGAGATATACCATGCTCTCACAACTTGACTTCAAAATTTTTGGTTTGGAAACGATTAAAGAGCAATATGTGCATGATAATGATTTTAAAGATGTGTTGCTCAATTGTAAAGAGGGAAAAACCTGGAACAAATTTGTCCTCAATAATGGGTTTGTGTTTAGGGCAAACAAACTATGCATTTCAGCTAGTTCTGTTCGTTTGTTATTGCTACAGGAAGCACATGGAGGAGGGTTGATGGGACACTTTGGTGTGAAGAAGACGGAGGACATACTCACTAGCCATTTCTTTTGGCCCAAGATGAGACGAGACGTGGAACGTTTCGTCGCTTGCTGCACTACATGTCAAAAAGCTAAGTCACGACTTAATCCACATGGTTTATACATGCCTCTGCTTGTCCCTAGCGTGCCTTGGGAAGATTTTTGTATGGACTTTGTTTTAGGACTTCCTAGAACAAAGAAGGGGAGGGATAATATCTTTGTTGTTGTGCATAGATTTTCTAAGATGGCACACTTTATTCCTTGTCCCAAAAGCGATGATGCTACCAAAATTGCCGATTTATTCTTTCGTGAAATTGTTCGCTTGCATGGTGTGCCAAACACAATAGTTTTGGGTCGAGACACAAAAGTTTTAAGCCACTTTTGGAGAACTTTGTGGGCTAAATTGGGGACTAAACTTTTATTTTCTACTACTTGTCATCCCCAAACTGATGGACAAACTGAGGTCGTTAATCGAACTTTATCTACCATGCTTAGGGCTGTTTTGAAAAAGAACATTAAATTGTGGGAAGAATGCTTGCCTCATATTGAGTTTGCTTATAATCGGTCTATGCATTCTACTACTAAGATGTGCCCTTTTGAGATTGTATATGGATTTGTACCTCATGCTCCAATTGATTTGTTACCTCTTCCATCTTCGGAGAAATTGAATCTTGATGCTAAACAACGTGCTGATTTGATTATGAAAATGCATGAGACAACTAAAGAAAACATAGAGCGCATGAATGCTAAATATAAACTTGCTGGTAGAAAGGGAAGGAAGCATGTAACTTTTGAACTTGAGGATTTAGTTTGGTTGCATTTGCGAAAAGATCGATTCCCTGAATTAAGAAAATCTAAGTTGATGCCGCGAGCTGATGGTCCTTTCAAAGTATTGGCAAAGATTAATGATAATGCATATAAGCTTGAATTGCCTGTAGATTTTGGGGTTAGTCCCACATTCAACATTGCCAATTTGAAACCATACTTGGGAGAAGATGATGAGCTTGAGTCGAGGACGACTCAAATGCAAGAAGGGGAGGATGATGAGGACATCACTACCATGGATACGGCCATGCCTACAAACCCAATTGAAACCAACAATGTAATACAAGGGCCAATTACTCGAGCTCGCGCATGTCAATTCAATTGCCAGGTGAATGCGTTCCTCAGATTGCATACAAATCAATTAATGAATGGAATGCTATTTAATCCTTGTGATGATTTTATTGTCCTTAGGAACCAAGGAGAAGGACTCCCAAAAGTCAAGCATGAAGCCAATTCTTCCGGTGGACAACTTCAACTCGGATTCGGTCTCCGGGACAGCATCAACTTAAAATGACCATAACTTTTGATCCACAAGGGTGTTTGGGGTCTATGAGTACTGGTTTGAAAGGTTTCAACGTCCTCTTTCCAACGGATCTAGCCCCACCTCCAAATTCCTTACGAGTCAACGGGAATCTGCAAAACAAGTTCGGTCATCTTTCCAAATCGAAGTCAAACTAGGAATAGGAGTCCTACTCGGCCATGGATGTGGTTTGGACGCCCCTAGCCTGGTTTTGGCCTCCTATTTCTCCTATATATAGCTAGGGAGTCCCCCAAAATAACTTGGGTTTTGGTTATTTGATAGTTTAGCCTTTTGCTACTATTTGAGTCTTTTAGACGTGCTCAACGGCCGCCTAACAAGCTCCTTGTATCGGAACCCCAACTTTTCTATACTTCATCTATATTTGCAATTTTAGATTGCTTTTGCCTTGTTCTTGCTTGTTCTTCGATTGCTTGCAGGAATTGATCTTCGTGATCAGGTTTATCGTGCCTACGGCAAGGTCAATAACCCTCTGGAGTTGGTTTAGCGATTGCTAAGGTGCATCATCTTGTACGTTGTAGTCGGATCATCAAAGTCGTCTCCACCCAAATCGAAAATTATCATTCTCATCGAAAGATCGGGACACCCTGTGTTACATCATCACAAGAAATAGCAAGCAAATCATCTTGTAACAAAGCAAAATCAACAATTGGTTCCACTAATAGTTGCTCTACGATAGCATGATTTGTGGATAGATTTAGCTCTTCAAAATAATTTTCGCCATGTGTAAAGTCCATACCTGTTACATTACCTTGTAAGTTCTCATCAGCTGTTGTAGGCGTTTCTTCAACTATTATCTCTTCACTTACACATGGGGTAGTACCGATTGTTTCTTTCTCCATATGCTCTTCCACATCATTCTCTCGATGGTGCTCACTTTTCTGCAAAATGTTAGCTACAAAAGAAGGTGCAACAATGGGCGCCTCAAATGAAGCTAATGATTTTTTCAAGAATTCAGCAAGCATATTTTCAACTCTACAAGCACATACAACCAATTCTGAAAGAGAACTATATGTTTCATCAATAAAAGCATCCTGAATTTCTTGATTAAGTCCATGTATGAACATAAGCTCTGTTGCTTCTTCACCTTCAACTAAACCACAACGCAACAAATGATTTTGCAATCGTTCATAGTATTCCTTAACGCACTTATTTCCTTGTTTCAAGCATTGGAGTCTAGTATACAAAAATTCTGTATGATATTCAGGAACATAATCAATTCTCATAAGTCTTTTCATGGCCTTCCAATATCAGGTTTTCTCTCTTTTCTACAAATATGTTTCCACCATGTTAATGCATATTCATTTAGCACACTAGCAACAATCCTAATCTTTTCATTTTTAGACAAATCATATTTGCGAAATTCTTTGTTTACTGCTATCTCCCAATTAATATAGGCCTCCGGATCATATTGACCATCAAAAGGTGGAATGGCGAATTTAACCATACCTAGGGGATCATCATCAACATGTACATGAGCATGTAGTACGCCATTTTTATTGCTTGGAAGACGAGGTGGAGGACTGGAAGTTCCTGGGGAAGTTCCTGCAAGCGTATCTAGTCTAGACAAAATAGTAGCAATGGTAGTTTTTGCAATCCCTTGTGCGACCTCGATGGATCTGAGAAGGTTCTCTTGTGATGACATACGCTCAGAGTGAGCAACAATTCCCTTGGTGTGAGGAGACTGATGCAGGGAGCCCTCATCACCTGACATGGTTAGTAGATGACAAGAAAACAAAATCACAAGTATAATGTTTCTATCATCTACTAGGAGGTGGTGGTAAGTCTCTCAACGCCTATCACCAAAGCTCTTACAAGTTCTTACGTTGCAGCAGGTGTTGTCGACCGCGTTGTCAAAGTTTCTTCGAAGTTTGTGTAGAGCGATTGCCAAGTGATCGAATGCTTGTACGGGTAGAGAGTGGAGCTAGGACAGGCTTAATTTAGTAGCAAGGAGAATCAATCAATTAATCACAGAAATTGCATAGAATTGAATTATAATTCATAATTAGCACTTAGCCTAAGATGCTGATCAGCCAATGATGGATAAAAGGCTAAGGCTAATACACGGGAAACACACGCGCAAAGATGTTGGAACTTGATGCAATCAAAGGAACGAGCTAAAAAAATATAAGTGAGGCATCAAAAAGCTCGTATTGCATATGTTATGGAGAGACGCTAGCTAATTGCTCAAACAAAGAACACGGGCAATAGATTGCTCAAAATCACAAACTAGCACAATATGAAAAATGCACAAATGCTAGGATGTACTCTCAATCAAATTCCACTTTTTTTTGCGCTCTTTGCTTTTGCCTGCACTTTTCTTTTCTTTTTTTTGATGTGCGGTAGTTTTCTTTCCTTTTTTTGTGGCCAAACAAATATGAGAGTAGCACAATATATATATGACTAGGGGCAATACAAGTGCAATCCAAATTATGAAATAGAATGTAACATGAGCAGCCCTAGAGCAATATTAAATAGCTAGTCTCGATTAGGTTCAAAGTGTTCACAAAGGATGAATTGGTTCCCAAACGTAGGTGTACTGATCGGTAATGGATGGTTTTTTTGATGTGGGGACTATGATCAACAACTAGACAATGCTAAAACGAACACAAATTCAATTTAGCAAACCGAAATTAATAGATCGACAAGGCGCAAACTTGGTTTGGATAGGAGGAACAAATCTTTTTGTGTCCAATTTTCTGGACTATAGGGATTAAATCAATCTACTAAACTAGGGTAAAGAAATTTCTCACCGAGCAATCTGGTTTGCTCTGATACCACTTGATGTAACACTGGGTGTCCCGATCTTTCGATGAGAATGATAACCTTCGATTTGGGTGGAGACGACTTTGACGATCCGATTACAACGTACAATGATGATGCGCCTTAGCAATCGCTAAACCAACTCCAGAGGGTTATTGACCTTGCCGTGGGCACGATCAACCTGATCACGAAGATCAATTCCTGCAAGCAATCGAAGAACAAGCAAGAACAAGGCAAAGCAATCTAAAATTGCAAATATAGATGACGTATAGAAAAAGTTAGGGTTCCGATACAAGGAGCTTGTTAGGCGGCCGTTGAGCACGTCTAAAAGACTCAAATAGTAGCAAAAGGCTAAACTATCAAATAACCAAAACCCAAGTTATTTTGGTGACTCCCTAGCTATATATAGGAGAAATAGGAGGCCAAAACTATGCTAGGGGCGTCCAAACCACATCCATGGCCGAGTAGGACTCTTATTCCTAGTTTGACTCGGATTTGGAAAGATGACCGAACTTGTTTTGCAGATTCCCGTTGACACGTAAGGAATTTGGACATGAGGCCGGATCCGTTGGAAAGAGGACGACAAATCCTTTCAAACCAGTACTCATAGACCCAAAACACCCTTGTGGATCAAAAGTTATGGTCGTTTTAAGTTGGTGCTATCCCGGAGGCCGAATCCGAGTTGAACTTGTGCACCGGAAGAATTGGCTTCATGCTTGACGTTTGGGAGTCTTTCACCTTGGTTCCTAAGGACAATAAAATCATCACAAGGATTAAATAGCATTCTATTCATTAAATTATTTGTATGCAACCCGAGGAGCACATTCACCTAGCAATTGAAATGACGTGCGCGAGCTCGAGTAATTGGCTCTTGTATTACATTGTTGCTTTCAATTGGGTTTGTAGGCATGGCCGTATCCATGGTAGTGATGTCCTCATCATCCTCCTCTTCTTGCATTTGAGTCGTCCTCGACTCAAGTTCATCATCTTCTCCCAAGTATGGCTTTAGATCTGATAATTGAGTTGACGAGCTCGAGTCAATGGTTCTTGAACCGACGAAGATGTAGAAGGATGGCCAATGTCGGGGTCGATAAAGCCATGCAGATGGAGCCATCGTAGTAGATGTATACGAAGTAGAGGATGCCGTGAAGTGTCACCAACTTAATGGTCCTGGCCAAGGTGGGGGTCGATGAAACCATGCAGTTGATATAATTACAGCAACACTTGGTGATGACCATATGCAGTGATGTATGCAGTGTTAGTTCTATCCATGATGAGCATGGTCTCATCAGTACTTCCACAATTTGTCAACATCAGGCTAGAAATGCCCTCCAACGACGAGGTTACAACTCTAGGAAGTGCCGTCCACACATTTATCAAATGGCGCAAGCGTGACATTGTCTTGGACCATGTAGTGCCAGCCTCTCCTGCAGTAGAACTCGTGCATACATCACTAGCACCTGAGCCTGAAATGGCTAGTGTGAGTACTTCAAAGGACAAACTTATAACTCCTGATCCGAAGAAATGCCACATTAGACAAGCCGTATCAGCTAGATCAGGCGAAGCCAGAACAGAGTATGATGTTGTGCTAGAAAAAGTTAGGGCAAGGTGCAGTCTGAAGTCCAAAATAACCAAGAAAACTGAAATTCGAGCTAGGGAAGCCGTTAGTCACCCCTTCGAAGTTAAATAGCCTAACACTCATGATGCGGCAATTACATACCTGGTACATGGAACAATCTAACCAAGCAATACTCCCGAAGGTGATCACTGCCATTTTTCATGATGAACATTTTCACCATGAGGGGGTAGCTACTTCCTGATAGAATTCGATGACTTACACAATTTGTACTATCACGACGCCCCGACGTGTCTTTTTTGAGAAGCTGATCACTATAAGTGTCTAATATATAAATCATGGTCTACAAACAGCTGTGAGGCACAAATTTATGTGGGTACTTTGTATAGCGCCTCAAGTTTTCCTACAGGAGGATTGCTTCCTATTGAAATCCAAGCCATTCAGGGACAGCTCGCCTACTTCATCATGAAGGAAGTCATCAACAAAAACATCGATTTTTATGACAAAGACAACAACGATCCAGTCATCCATACTCATCTTACACGTCATTCGTCTCCAACCAACACCAAAGGCTTGTAGGCTTTTAGTTTAGAAAACTACTTTAGGCTTTTATTACTTAAATTTTGTTTCATTACAAAGTGTAAATTGATGTTTCGTTTTGGCTAATCTTATGTTACTTTGTGTATACATCTGTTACAATGCGTATGATATATATGTTCTTTGTGTATATCTGTTCTTTGTGTATGCTGTTTCAGAGGGCATGGTTAGCGCTTCCTGAGGCTAGCCCAAAATGCGGTTTTTTATTTTGTGTCTGGAATTATTTGTGTGTATGCTGTTTCAGAGGGCATGGCTAGCGCTTCCTGAGGCTAGCCCAAAATGCGGTTTTTATTTTGTGGTCTGGAATTATTTGTGGTGGTTTTTGGCTAAAACTGCCACTAATAATATGAGTATTTATGACGGTTTTATCAAAAAAACTGCCACTGATAGTGTGAGTATTAGTGGCGATTTTTAGATAAAACCGTCACTGATAATATGAGTGATATTATTATCTGTGGCATTTTTAAAACCACCGTTGATAATCAGTGGCACTTAAAACCGTCACTAATATCATTTAAAAACCGTCACTAATGACGATTTCTGCATTAGTATTCGTACACACAAAAATGTGTTAAGAAAGTGCACCTATAAAAATGGCATACAAACAAAATTACCATGCAGTATCAGCTGGCTCTTCGCAATAACTAGTAGTGTTTTCTTATTTATATTCTCACTTAGGATTCCACTTTCATTACTACAGTTTTTTCCTCACTTTAAACAATACAATGGAAGCAGGGACTAAAAAAAATACATCAACCGTCCATGCCTTGATAAACTCTAGTGTTCCCCGACAATTATCAATGTATTCAGGTTTTCCACAGTATAAAAGCTGCAGCGGTATATCCTGCACTGATAAAATATCCATTAGCACTGAGGCACCCGAAGTAAGGACCTAACTTGGAATTTTACATGGAGGATGCAATCATAATTGAGAAAAGGTTCAAATGAAACAATGATTAAATGAAGCTTACCTAGAGTAATTACCTGCTTCATATGTTGGTATGGTTTGTCTTTTTAGAGCCCAGCACTGGGATTGGCAGATCCCACGGCCACGACTCCCATTCCGCTTCCCTGGGCAGATCTAATGGCTTTATGTTCTCTCAACTGCCCTTCTGTAGAATTTTCCCATTTACTATCTTTGTCCATCTCTTGAACAAGTTCATCGATCTTCCGAAATTGGTAAGGCCATCTTGAGCTGTATAGAAATTGCCGAAGATCAAACCTGTTATCCTCCGGCGAATAGCTCTGCAAGAGTGGTCCAATGTAACAGCATCAGACAGGCAGATCTTATGCCTACGAACTGAGACAAATGAGTAGCATGATACGATGATGTCAAGACAGTCATCTTATGGCATAGTTCTTAAAGAAGTGCTTCACTTTGTCAGCCACTTCTGAGGGGGTAGTCTCCCACACCACCTGTGGCACAGGTTCTGCAGCAATACGTATTAGCATTTTAATTTAGGGCCAACTTTACAGAGAGTCATATTGGCATCGATGACAATAATTTCGAATAATGTAAAGATCTATTTAATATTTCCTATATTAAATTACACTTACACATTTTTCAGCTAAATATTCATTAGTAACACAACTGAAAAAGATACATTACTAAACACAATTGGAAAAATCAAGCTCACCAACCAAGCTAACACCACGTTGGCTCTAGTACCTGGGTGTTACTGCAATTGCGCAGATTCACTTTCGATGCTTCTTGGTAAGTTTTATTGCTCCCTCCATCCCATTATATAAGGCGTAACTCCTATCAACACAGAGACCAAGAAAACAGTTACGTCGCGCGGGGTTTGAGGGGGTTAATGCATGCATGCATGTGCATGAGAGATGGGAGAGAAGGTTAATGCATGCATATGAGAGATAGGAGAGAAACCAGAACATAAGCCGAGGAGACGCTGCACCCTGTATTCTGGGAATTACAAAAAAAAAATAGTTGTGCCTTATATTTTGGGATGGAGGGAGTATTCAAGTATCAAAATAGGCTTGGTCGAAGCGTTAGTTTTTATACATTACAAGTTACAAACACTTTCTACCATCCACTACTCATCCTACAAGTGGGGAAAGAGGTGAAAAAACTGGCAAGGGGGCAAAACATTGAAAACTTTTTGTAGCCATCCACTTTAAGGCTTGTTTGGATAGGCAGCGATTAGAACTAATCCCTTCAGATGGGCGAATTTTAGTTCAATTTCCCTGCTTATCCGAAGGGTTTGGACCAAATCGCCACCCAACAAAGCAAACCCTTTTGTTTTGTTTACTTAACAAATAACTGCAACATAATCCATGAAAACCCCCTAAAAAGAACCCCTTGAAAAGGAAACTGCTCAATAAAGCAGACTTAGTCCCTGCATAACTATGGAAAAAACTTGACAGCATACAGATATTATAAGTGAGCTACAAAAGGAAACCTCCATATCTGATTTTAAGTTAAGAAACAATAATTTAAAAGTCATTCAAAGACCAACCTGAAACATTGAAACAGTCAAGGTGGCAAAACATTGAAAACTTTTTGTAGCCATCCACTTTAAGGCTTGTTTGGATAGGCAGCGATTAGAACTAATCCCTTCAGATGGGTGAATTTTAGTTCAATTTCCCTGCTTATCCGAAGGGTTTATATCGGCCGAACTGCAGTCATACTTTGTAAAAGAAAAGAATACTTAATTGTCATTTCCACAGAAGATCAAATAAGACGTCCAAGAGTTGTGGACTTGAAATGAGGAATTCATAAAGGAAATGGTACACTTGATTCCCTTTGGTCTGTGCGCTGCGTAAACTTATCTATATTTACCAGAATTGGGCCATGGACTTATCACTACTATTCTAAAGCAGCACTTGGTGGCAGTGGTCCGTTCTTCCCACGTCATTAATTGCCCTGCGCAAGAAACGAAGCGTTGCTTTAATTAGCCAGCTTTCGCAAGAAACGAAACGTTAAAGATAGATGTTTGATCTTGTGAAATATTTTTTTTTATTTTTTAATCTTTATTTTTCGTTATCAATTTTGTTTTTCGTAGCAACGCACGGGCATGTAACTAGTATCTAAAAGTAATCACCCCAGTATTGCACTAGTAACATAGGTCAACTTACCTTCGTCAAGTAGCCACGTAACCCTTCATCCACATTTGAGCTTCCCAGAACAAGATAGAACCCATGGGCCCATAAGAGAAGCCGTCATAAAGGCTAGCACCATCCTGATTCGAGCTTGAATATTTTGTAATCCCAGATTGTCAGCATCTGATCCCACGTTAACCTGAAGTATTTTAGCATAAATAGTGATCATCAAAATTTACCTCAGCTACTTCCAGCCGGGCTAGGAACCAAATGCCAGCCTTAAGTCATTATCCCTGGTCACTTCAATGTTTGCAATTTGATTCATGTAATATCAGTAATAACAGTCCAGACCAACCGTTGCATTCACTATTATTTTTCACTAGAACTTTTGACGATGACACACTCATCTAGAACTGTTTATTCAAACCCATGTATGGATAATAACATTATATATATATAGCCTATTTTCTACTCTCGGGAGTATTTACTCCTTCTGCCGTATCTCATAACGTAGGGAGTATCTCGCGCAACAGAGAGTATGTATGTGTAGTATACAAGTATATAAGACCATCTAGGTGGTATTTACATTTTTCAGACGTGGTATGTACACTTTTTAGACATACTCCTTTTTATGTGCGTATATAAAGGTAATTGCAAAATACGCTAAAAACTATGTACTCCCTTGCAATTTTTTCATGTGGATCTCATTGGAATATCTTATAATTAGTATATAAGTGTATCCAAAGTGATAAAGTGTTGGGGAACGCGGTATGCTGTATAGCACAAATTAAAATTTTTACCGCAAACCAGAAAAGCTACTCGCAAGAAGGGGATCATTAGATCTATTACCACTAGACGCGCAGTTGCGGAATCCTTCGCACGTCGTTGTAGTGGATCGTTCTCGGCGTGGATCGTCCTCGCCGCGAATCGTCCTCTCCACGCCGTAGTAGCAGCAGCGTCACCACAGCAGTCCATACGTCTGGGACGGAACGCCGTGCGTCGGTGTGCAAGCACCGGGTCGCTCGGCAGGGGCAACGAGAGGAGGTGGCTAGGGTTTCTGGCGAAACACCTCTAAACCGCACGAAAATGTATTCTGCGTCTAGCCTCCTCCCCTCCTTAAATAGCCACGAGGTGAAACCCTAGGCAGTCAGGGCCCATCTACGCGCTAAGCCCACGAGGTCCATTAATTACGGATCCAATCCGAATTAATGCGTCCCAACCCATTAAGTGTGTGACCCTGTAGGTTCATGCGCATTTGGACATGGATTCGGAAAACCCTTTTTCTAATCCAATAGTCGGTAGCGGCTCCTTACAGAGCATGCCAACTCCCAAACGCATATGATTAAAGTACTGATGTAATAATCCCTTTACCAAACTATATGAAGATCGAACTCAAGGCGAGAAGCATGTCATCCTTTGACAGTTCAATCCATCTCTCGTATCCGTGATATATTAATAAGTTGTGATTGACTTCTCAATCACGGCATGGCCATGCACTTCCTTAATCATATCACACGAGTGGCCTAGACATATATCTCCGTTACATTGGAGTGGCAAATTCCATCTTGACTGCTCACTTCCCTCTGCATGTTTTATAGTAAACATGAAAGGTACCTTTATAACTATTCGGTTAGGAAATAGTGTTTGGTAACCCTAAGGTAAACTATTACACATGTAGGGAATATGACAATCTCAGGTCTAAGGATCATACATCTACTATGTATGAGATACACTGATGACACATAAGAATGTAACATTCTCACAGTGTCCCATTGTGGGTCTATCTAACACATGCGTCCACAATGTATTGATGATATCTCCAAATCCCATGATCTATGAAACATGATCATCGAACAATACATGTGCTGATCTATTCATCGTTGTCCTATATGATGATATCCGATCAGAGATATTTATCGAATTATATCAATAAGTAAAGAGCTTCATAAACAAGTCACACACTTGTTGATCAAAACAATGATATACATTCATTGGACCAATAATCATATTATTATTCATAAACATAGTCATGTTACAATCATCCATATGATTGCCTCAAGGGCATAACACTAACAATCTCCCACTTGCACTTGAGTCAATCAATTAAGTATCTAATACCAGTAGATCTCGTGTGCGCCTCATGCTTAGGCTGTGGTAGTGGCTTTGTCGATGGATCAGCCACATTGGCTTCCGTATGTACTTTGCATATCTTCACGTCACCTCTATCCACAATTTCGCGAATAAGGTGAAAGCGTCGGAGTATATGTTTGGACTTCTGATGTGATCTAGGCTCTTTTGCTTGTGCAATGGCACCACTATTATCGCAATAGATGTCCATTGGACTAGAGGCACTAGCGACCACACCAAGCTCCGAGATAAACTTCTTTATCCATACAGCTTCTTTTGCGGTATCCAAAGCCGCAATGTACTCCGCTTCTGTCGTAGAGTCAGCCACCGTGCTTTGCTTGGAACTCTTCCAGCTTACTGCTCCTCCATTTAGTGTAAACACAAAACCGGATTGTGATCAAAAACCGGATTGTGATCGAAAATCATCTCTGTCAGTTTGGAAGCTTGCATCGGTGTAACCTTTTACAACCAGTTCTTCCTCACCTCCAAAGACTAGGAACATACCCTTAGTTCTTCTCAAGTACTTTAGGATGTTTTTCACGGCTATCCAATGATCATCACCGGGATCCGCTTGGTATCTACTTGTGACACTTAGAGCATATGAGACATCTGGGCGCGTACAGATCATGGCATACATGATAGATCCAATAGCCGAAGCATATGGAATCTTGCTCATCTTGTCTCGCTCATCAGTTGTCGAAGGACACTGATTCTTGCTTAGTCTGATGCCATGTGACATTGGCATGAAACCTCTCTTAGATTCATGCATATTGAATCTTTTCAATACTTTGTCAATGTACGTTTCCTGGCTTAATCCAATCAACCTTTTTGATCTATCTCTATAGATCTTTATGCCCAAGATATAACATGCTTCTCCCAAGTCCTTCATTGAGAAACTCCTTTTCAACGAAGTCTTAACGTCTTAAAGCATAGGAATATCATTCCTGATCAATAATATTGTCGACGTGATGAGGACATCACTACCATGGATACGGCCATGCCTACAAACCCAATTGAAGCCAACAATGTAATACAAGGGCCAATTACTTGAGCTCGCGCACGTCAATTCAATTACCAGGTGAATGCGTTCCTCGGGTTGCATACAAATAATTTAATGAATGGAATGCTATTTAATCCTTAGGAACCAAGGAGAAGGACTCCCAAACGTCAAGCATGAAGCCAATTCTTCCGGTGCACAAGTTCAACTCGGATTCGGCCTCCCGGATAGCACCAAATTAAAACGACTATAACTTTTGATCCACAAGGGTGTTTGGGGTCTATGAGTACTGGTTTGAAAGGTTTCGTCGTCCTCTTTCCAACGGATCCGGCCCCACCTCCAAATTCCTTACGAGTCAACAGGAATCTGCAAAACAAGTTCGGTCATCTTTCCAAATCCGAGTCAAACTAGGAATAGGAGTCCTACTCGGCCATGGATGTGGTTTGGACACCCCTAGCCTAGTTTTGTGATGAGGACATCACTATACCGGATGCACCCATGACCTCAACTCCACCATCCCCTATGCAAGGTCCTATCACAAGGGCACGTGCACGGCAGCTAAATCAACAGGTGAACTCGTTTCTTGGGTTGCATAATTTTACTTTTGAGGATAGACTGCTACCTAATAATATTCTCATACTTAGGAACCATGGCAAGGACCAGCAAGGGAATCAATTTTCGTCCAACCAAGTCAACATGCAAGGTGGGAACGCAAAAGAGCTCAACTCGGCCTTCAGTGACCAGTCTGAATTCAAATGGACCTAGAGAATGCAAACGGACTCCGATTGGGGCGTGTGAATACTTGATCAAAAGATAATTTCGTCCTCTTTCCAATGGATCCGGCCTCACTTTAAAATTCCACGCGAGTCAATCACAGCAAGCAAAACACTCCGGCTGTCTCAGACTCTTCGGTTGCTGCGCCACCATTAATGTTGGGCTGAGTTCCCATGTAACTTAAAGTGGTGTAAGAGCCCCCCCCTAGCAGCCAACTCATGGGTATATGTGTCTTGGACCAGATCCATCTTATTTTCCTTAGGTTTTGTTAAGTTTAGTTGCCCCCATGTGTGGAACTTTAACCTTGTTCTCCTGACTCGGCTAGAGCAGCAGTAAACAAGTTCAGAACCTCAGTTCATGTGTGTGCTTTATTCTTGTTCTTGCTAGTTCTTCGGTTGCTTGCAAGAATAGACCTTCGTGGTCAGGTCATCCGTGTCTTGGCATGGTTGATAACAACTAGGAGTGTGGTTTAGCGATTGCGGGCGCTTATCCTTGCGTGGTTCGTAGCCGGATCGTCAAAGTCATCCTCCACCAAATCGAAGTTATCCCCTCACCGGAAGATCGGGCACCTATGTGCGCATCATTTGGTATCAGAGCGAAGGTTTACCGGTGAGTTTTTAGTTGTTTGATTGTGTTCTTCCTATACTCCAGAAAATTTGCCCCACAAAAAGATTGATGTCCACTGTCCAAACCCCGTTGTGCCATCCAATCGTTTAATTTAAGTTTGCTTAATTGTGTTTGCGTTCATTCTAGCGTTGTCTTGTTGCTGTTCATCTTTTTTTCATTTTCCCCACATCAAAATCCATCCATAAGAACCAAAATCGAAACATTGCATCTCGGGCAGAATCTGTCCATTTACGCAGCTGTCACCAAAAATGCCATAAATCCCATTTGGTTTATCCTTTTTGAGTGAAACCAAAAAGAGCAGCTTAGTGACTTATTTTTATATCTTTCTGCCAAATTTCACACTCATACATGAAAGCAACTGAAATCTGCAAGTGTTTCTTTCGGACCTAGTTGCAGTTCTGAAATCTGCAGCTGAGCGCATTTGTGAATTTTGTGCGAATTTTTCAGTTGGTTTTCTGAAATTTTGCCCAAAATAAAAGTTGTTGGAAAAGTCATAAAGAAGAAGAGAAAAAAAGAATCTTTGCAAAAGAGGCTTCTGAAAAAAAGTTACGGCCAAAATACCAATCTGCTGTCCGGTGGACAGAAAACAGCAAGTTACAAAGTTGGATTAATTTTGTGCTTTCATGTTTCCAATTGCATATCTCTGTGTTGCTATGTGTTTACCACTTGTATCCATATCCACACATTTGCTTTAGCCTATTTTCCACCCTTGTTTGATCAGCAACATAGGCTAAGTGCTAGTTTCGAACAATTACTCAATTTATGCAAATCTGAGATTAATTGATTGTTTTCCATTGCTACTGAGTATACACAGTCTGTCCAAGCTCCACTCTCTACTAACCTCACAGGTGGTAGCCTTGCAATCGCTTTGCTCACGCTTGAGATCAGTTTATCAAGAACCAGCCATTGGTTGCACCGCTTGCTGCATTAGTAAGAATTGGTAAGAGCTTGGTAAGAGCTTGAGAGGAAGTGCCCTGATCAATTTCACCAATTAGTAGTGGATAGGGAACTACATATCTTTGTGTGTTTTCCTATTATTACTAACCATGGCAGATGAAGGAGGCAGCAATGAGGGAAATCGAGCTGATGTTCTGACACCCCGTTCGAGAGGAATCATACAACACTTCACACGATTACTCAATGAATATGCTGAAAATCATGATAACGCATTGGCTCAGATCAACGAAAACCTCGCCACCATCCGTGATCGAGTTGATCATCTTGAGGGACAACAGCCACCACTTGCTGAAAACGTGGCCAATGATGCACCAGAACAAAACGGCGCACATGGACGCCAACCGTGGTACACTCCCCGTGCCCGGGCAAATGAGGTAGAGAACAATTATGCTACTGACACTGAGGATGATGATGGATTTAACTCCAATAATGATCGAGATCATCGACGACTTTGACATAATCGGCAAGGTATGGGTAGAAATCAGCGAGAACTTCGAGAGGTACATAATGATCCCATGGGAAATATTAAGTTTACAATACCTCCATTTGATGGAAAATATAACCCTGATGCTTATCTTGATTGGGAGCTAGCGGTTGAACAAAAATTTGCTTGCTATGACTTTCCTGAAGATAGAAAAGTTAGGGCTGCCACTAGTGAGTTCACTGCTTTTGCCTCCATTTGGTGGAGTGAGGCTTGTAGAAATCATGATAACATACCTAGAACATGGAATGCACTAAAAAGAATGTTGAGAGCTAGATTTGTTCCTTCTTACTATGCTCGTGACTTGCTCAACAAATTGCAACGATTAAACCAAGGAAGCAAATCTGTAGAAGAGTATTATCAAGAAATGCAAATTGGTGAGTTACGATGTGGTCTAGAAGAGAATGAAGATGCTAAGATGGCTAGATTTCTAGGTGGGCTCAATAGAGAAATTCAGGACATACTTGATTACAAAGAATACAACTCTATCACTCGTTTGTTCCATCTTGCTTGTAAAGCTGAAAGGGAAGTACAGGGACGACATGCCAAGCTAAGAGGGAATTTTGGAGGTTCCTTTGCGTCACGACCAAACCAAGTGCAAGCAAAGTCTCCATCCACCACTTCTGGTCGTGTACCTCCACATTCCAACCGTGGACGTCCTGCTACCTCTACTTCCACTCCAATGCATGTTTGGGAAACAAAATCAGCCTCGGCACAAGCTCCTGCTAAGAGTGCTTCTTCAGTTGCATCCACAGGCCGCACTCGCGATGTGTAATGCCATCGTTGCAAAGGATTTGGACACATGATGCGTGATTGTCCAAGTCAACGTGCTCTAATTGTGAGGGACAATGGTGAGTATACCTCTGCTAGTGATATTGAGGAAGATCTTGCTTTAGCTGCAACTAACCCTGCAGGTGAGAATGAAGAGAATAAAAATGAGGAGCAGCAATTGGGTGCTGACATTTCAGACAAGTACATGAGCATCATTGTAAAGCGTGTACTTAGTGCTCAAATGGAGAGTGTTGAACAAAATCAGCGCCACAACTTGTTCCAAACTAAATTTGTCATCAAAGAGCGCTCTGTGCGAGTCATCATCGATGGAGGGAGTTGCAATAATCTTGCTAGCATGGATATGGTCGAGAAGCTTGGCTTGACCACAACACAGCATCCACATCCTTACTACATTCAGTGGTTCAACTCTAGTGGAAAGGTTAAGGTAACAAGAATGGTAAGATTGCACTTTTCACTCGGTTCATATCATGATCATGCTGATTGCGATGTTGTCCCTATGCAAGCATGCTCTTTGCTGTTAGGTAGACCTTGGCAATATGATAAAGATGCTTCCCATCATGGTAGAACTAACCAATACACTCTCATGCATAAAGGAAAGAAAATTGTTTTGCTTCCTATGACCCCTGCTGCAATTCTAAAAGATGACTTGGAGAGAGCTGAAAGAGAAAAGGAAAGTGCTAAAAGTGAAAATCAGAGTGTAGCCAACAAGTTAGCACAACCAAGGAAGAAAGAATCTAATCCTAAGAAAACTGAAATCAAGTTGAAAGGTGCTGTCATGCTAGCTACAAAATCTGATTTGAATGACATGATAGGAAGCAATGCTGAATGCTATGTTTTGATTTGCAAGAATGCTTTGTTTTGCTTGGATAATATGCCTTCCTCTTTGCCTCCTGTGGTTGCTAACCTTTTGCAGGAGTTTGAGGATGTGTTTCCCGATGAGGTACCCCCAGGGCTGCCACCAATTAGGGGAATTGAACATCAAATTGACTTGATCCTAGGGGCATCTTTGCCCAACCGTGCGCCGTATAGGACAAATCCAGAGGAGACTAAGGAAATTCAACGTCAAGTGCAAGACTTGCTTAACAAAGGGTATGTACGCGAGAGCCTTAGTCCTTGTGCTGTTCCTGTGCTTTTAGTGCCAAAGAAAGATGGATCATGGCGTATGTGCGTAGATTGCAGAGCTATCAATAATATTACTGTCAGGTATCGTCACCCTATTCCTAGGTTGGATGATATGCTGGACGAGTTAAGTGGCTCTATGGTGTTTTCTAAAGTTGACTTGAGAAGTGGCTACCACCAAATTCGAATGAAACTTGGAGATGAATGGAAGACAGCATTTAAAACTAAATTTGGCTTGTATGAGTGGTTAGTTATGCCTTTCGGATTGACTAATGCCCCTAGTACATTTATGCGCTTGATGAATGAAGTTTTGTGCCCTCTCATTGGAAAATCTGTGGTGGTGTACTTTGATGATATCTTGATTTATAGCAAGTCACTTTCTGAACATATTGACCATTTACGTGCTATTTTTGATGCTCTACGTGATGCACGTTTGTTTGGTAACCTTGAGAAGTGCACCTTTTGCACCGATCGAGTCTCTTTTCTTGGCTATGTTGTAACCCCGCAGTGAATTGAGGTAGATGAAGCCAAGATTGAAGCAATCAAGAGTTGGCCGACTCCTAAAACGGTCACACAAGTGCGGAGCTTCCATGGACTTGCTGGATTTTATCGCCGCTTTGTGAAGGATTTCAGCACCATAGCCGCCCCACTGAATGAATTGACGAAGAAAGGTGTTGTGTTCCATTGGGAACAAGCTCAAGAAGATGCCTTCAACCTGTTGAAAAAGAAGCTTACCAATGCCCCACTACTCCAACTTCCAGATTTTGGTAAGACCTTTAGCTTGAATGTGATGCTAGCGGTATCGGCATTGGTGGTGTATTGATACAAGAAGGTAAGCCTGTTGCCTATTTCAGCGAGAAATTGAGTGGACCTGTTCTTAATTACTCCACGTATGATAAGGAATTATATGCTCTTGTACGTTCCTTAGAAACGTGGCAACATTATTTATGGCCCAAAGAATTTGTTATACATTCTGATCATGAATCACTTAAGCACATTCGAAGCCAAAATAAGCTGAACCGTAGACATGCTAAATGGGTGGAATTCATTGAATCTTTTCCCTATGTCATTAAACACAAGAAAGGAAAGGATAATGTGATTGCTGATGCTTTGTCACGAAGATATGCAATGATGTCCCAACTTGATTGTAGGATTTTTGGATTAGAAACTATAAAGGATCTATATGCTCAAGACAATGAATTCAAGGAACCCTTGCTAAATTGTAAGGATGGAAAGAGTTGGAATAAATTTGTGAACAATGATGGCTTCTTGTTTAGAGCTAACAAGCTATGCATTCCAGCTAGCTCTGTTCGACTTTTGTTGCTACAGGAGGCTCATGGAGGAGGATTGATGGGACACTTTGGAGCCAAAAAGACGGAGGATGCGCTGGCAGCTCATTTCTATTGGCCTAAGATGAGACGCGATGTTGAGCACTATGTGGCACACTGCACCACATGCCAAAAGGCCAAGTCCCGGTTGAACCCCCGCGGTTTGTATATACCTCTTCCTGTCCCTAGTGTTCCATGGGAGGATATTTCAATGGACTTTGTTCTAGAATTGCCTAGGACAAAGAGGGGGAGGGATAGCATATTTGTTGTTGTTGATAGATTCTCAAAAATGGCACACTTCATTCCATGCCACAAGAGCGATGATGCCACTCACATTACTGATTTGTTCTTTAAATAAATTGTATGCTTGCATGGTATGCCTTCCACTATTGTTTCAGATCGTGATGCCAAATTCTTAAGCCATTTTTGGAGGACCCTATGGAACAAATTGGGGACCAAGCTGCTATTCTCCACCACCTGTCACCCCCAAACAGATGGCCAAACTGAAGTCGTCAACCGCACTTTGTCAACAATGTTACGGGCTGTTTTGAAGAAGAACTTGAAAGAGTGGGAGGAATGTCTTCCTCATGTGGAGTTTGCCTACAATCATGCAATACATTCCACTACAAAGGTCAGCCCTTTCCAGGTAGTGTATGGCTTTAACCCTCATGCTCCCATAGACTTGTTGCCTCTTCCTTCTACCGAGAGGGTGAATTTAGATGCAAAAAAACGTGCTGATTTTATTCTCAAATTGCATGAAACTACAAAAGACAACATTGAGTGCATGAATAAGAAGTATAGAGTTGCTGGTAGCCATGGTAGGAAACATTTAACATTTGAACCTGGTGATCTTGTCTGCCTACATTTGCGCAAAGAAAGATTCCCTGAATTGAGAAAATCTAAGTTGATGCCACGTGCTGATGGCCCTTTTAAGGTGCTAGATCGAATAAATGATAATGCATATAAGCTTGAACTGCCTGCAGAGTTTGGGGTTAGCCCCACCTTTAACATTGCAGATTTGAAGCCTTATTTGGGTCAAGAAGATGAGCTTGAGTTGAGGACGACTCTCTTTCAAGAGGGGGAGGATGATGAGGACATCACTATACCGGATGCACCCATGACCTCAACTCCACCATCCCCTATGCAAGGTCCTATCACAAGGGCACGTGCACGACAGCTAAATCAACAGGTGAACTCGTTTCTTGGGTTGCATAATTTTACTTTTGAGGATAGACTGTTACCTAATAACATTCTCATACTTAGGAACCATGGCAAGGATCAGCAAGGGAATCAATTTTCATCCAACCAAGTCAACATGCAAGGTAGGAACGCAAAAGAGCTCAACTCGGCCTTCAATGACCAGTCTGAATTCAAATGGACCTAGAGAATGCAAACGGACTCCGATTGGGGCGTGTGAATACTTGATCAAAAGATAATTTCGTCCTCTTTCCAATGGATCTGGCCTCACTTTAAAATTCCACGCGAGTCAATCACAGCAAGCAAAACACTCCGGCTGTCTTAGACTCTTCGGTTGCTGCGCCACCATTAATGTTGGGCTGAGTTCCCATGTAACTTAAAGTGGTGTAAGAGCCCCCCCTAGCAGCCAACTCGTGGGTATATGTATCTTGGACCAGATCCATCTTATTTTCCTTAGGTTTTGTTAAGTTTAGTTGCCCCCATGTGTGAAACTTTAACCTTGTTCTCCTGACTCGGCTAGAGCAGCAGTAAACAAGTTCAGAACCTCAGTTCATGTGTGTGCTTTATTCTTGTTCTTGCTAGTTCTTCGGTTGCTTGCAAGAACAGACCTTCGTGGTCAGGTCATCCGTGTCTTGGCATGGTTGATAACGATTAGGAGCGTGGTTTAGTGATTGCGGGCGCTTATCCTTGCGTGGTTCGTAGCCGGATCGTCAAAGTCATCCTCCACAAAATCGAAGTTATCCCCTCACCGGAAGATCGGGCACCCGCGTGCGCATCAATTTGACTCCAACCCAGATGTAATCGATATGCATGCCGAAATGAGCTAGGGCACATACGAAATCTATTCAGGGTGTTTGGCACAACGTTTTTTTTCGTGCGTTGTTTTCGTACGCGTGTAGATTACAGTACCATTTATCGTGCATGTTTCACATCGATTCGGATGGACCCAAAGTGCATGCTGAAATGAGCTAGGGCACATATGAAGTCCATTAGTGTTGTTTGACACTCGGTTTCATTTCGTGCGTCATTTTCGTACGCTATGGCTTGCAGTACCAGTCGCGATGGAATGTCTCACACCGACTGGGAAACGATTCGAAATGCATGCCGAACTGAGTTACAATGCATATAGTGTCCATTCGCGGTGTTTGGCATGCAGTTTCTTTCGTGCGTCGATTTCATAAGCTTGCTGCTTGCGGCACGAGCTGGGACCAGTCGTGGTGGAATGTTTCACACTGACTCACACTGACTCGGATTGATTTAAAATGAATGCCGAATTAGGCAAATGCATATAAAGTCCGTTCGCGGTGTTGGGCATACAGTTCCGTTTCGTTCAACATTTTCATAAGCATGCCGCTTCTACTACTCGTTGGGTCCATCACGTTGGAACACTTGACTCCAACCCGGCCGGATATAATCGAAATGCATGCTGAAAATGAGCTAGGGCATATACGAAATCTATTCAGGGTGTTTGGCCCAACGTTTCTTTTCGTGCATTGTTTTGGTACGCGTGTAATTACAGTACCAATTATCGTGCATGTTTCGCACCGATTCGGATGGACCCAAAGTGCATGCTGAAATGAGCTAGGGCACATATGAAGTCCATTAGTGTTATTTGACCCTCAGTTTCATTTTGTGCGTCATTTTTGTACGCTACACCTTACAGTACCCGTCCCGATGGAATGTCTCAGACCGACAGCGAAAATTTTCGAAATGCGTGCCGAACTGAGTTACAACGCGTACAATGTCAATTCGCGGTGCTTCGCATGCAGTTTCTTTCGTGCGTCAATTTCGCAGGCATGCATCTTACAGCACGAGCTGGGACCAGTCGTGGATGAATGTTTCACACTGACTCGGACGGATTTGAAATGCAAATCGAGTTCATTCAGGGTGTTTGGCACTTAGTTTCTTTTCATGCGTCATTTCCGTATGGATGCATCTGCGCAGCCCGTTTGGATAGCAATGTTTCACACCCACTCTGATGGATTCGAAACAAAGGACGAAATGGACTAGCGAACATCGTAAGTTCTTTCGGGTGCCCGGCACTCAGTTTCGTTTCCCGCATCGCATTCCTCTGAATGTCGCTTACAGTTCCCGTGGGAGCCCATCATCTTGGTGCAATATCTGACAGCAACTACGTCGAATTCGTAATGCATGCCAAAATGAGTTACAACACATATCAGCTCCATTCGTTTTGTTTGGCAGTCGGTTTCATTTCATGCATCGTTTTCGTACGGACGCTCCCATATTACTCGTTCGTTCTCGTCGTGGACGAAGGTTTCACGAAGACGCGGACATATTTGATATGCATGCGAAATGTTTTTGGGTATATATGAAGGCCATTTTCCATGTTTAGACCAAAGATTCGTTTCGTGCATCGTTCTGGGACACATAGTTTAAAGTACCATTTGGTACCCACCGTGCAAGAATATTCCATGCCGACTCGGACCTGCTCGAAATGGATGCTAAAAGGAGCTAGTGCTGTTATGAAGTCCAATCGGGGTGTTTGATCGTAGTTTTGTTTCGATTAACGTGTCCGTGCAATGCAGCTTGCATTACCAGTTGCGATCCGTTGTGGAGAAATATTTCGCACGGATTCAAAATGAATGCCGAATTGGGCAAATGCATATAAAGTCCGTTCGCGGTGTTGGGCTTACAGTTCCCTTTTGTGCATCATTTTCATAAGCATGCCGCTTCTAGTACTCGTTCGGCCCATCGCGTTGGAACATTTGACTCTAACTCGGATGTAATCGATATGCATGCCGAAATGAGCTAGGGCACATACGAAATCTATTCAGGGTGTTTGGCACAACGTTTCTTTTTGTGCGTTGTTTTCGTACGCGTGTAGATTACAGTACCATTTATCGTGCATGTTTCGCATCGATTCGGATGGACCCAAAGTGCATGCTGAAATGAGCTAGGGCACATATGAGGTCCATTTATCGTGCATGTTTCGCATCGATTCGGTTTCATTTCGTGCATCATTTTCGTACGCTATGGCTTGCAGTACCTGTCGCGATGGAATGTCTCACACCGACTGGGAAAAGATTCGAAATGCATGCCGAACTGAGTTACAATGCATATAGTGTCCATTCGCGGTGTTTGGCATGCAGTTTCTTTCGTGCGTCGATTTCATAAGCTTGCTGCTTGCGGCACGACCTGGGACCAGCCGTGGTGGAATGTTTCACACTGACTCGGACGGATTTGAAATGCATTTCATTCATGCTGAAATGAGCTAGGACTCATCAACTACATTGCACCTGTATTTCGCATAACTCGTTTAGACAATATTGGATGAGTCCATGACTCGATCCATTCTTAACCTGGAAATTTCCCTCAACTCTAGGATTATCAATTGTCATTCATCACTAGCAGTACCATGCAATGCATCAGACATAATTATAATACACACAAGTTGTCACAACTAACATGTTGACCATCGCTCACTTTGCAATGTTATGCAATGCAGTTATGCTTTCATACCTCTATGCACCTTTCAAGCCTATACCGGTATAGCTAGGTGTGCACCCGTCAATGCCACACCTTGCCCCGTCCTTTTTCATACGGGGTCAAATCCTCCACTTCCGTGGAGTCCCTATAGAGTTCCCGTCCCATGGAGACTACCTCTGTAGGACTTTTTCGGAACACCCAGGTCTAGTCATATAGCTTTCTCACCAACCTGGCCCAAAGAGCTTTCGGGTCAAAATCATATATCTTTCTCATTGACCCGGCCCATGGCACTCCGGACTAGTTATATGACTTTCTCTGACCTGGCTCCTATGCACATGAATGCATATGATGCAACCACAGCTATTACCATTATGTAAACCCATAAATCAAGGTCAATTCGTAAGCACCATTCACAAGCGGGAAAATCAGCTTCACATAGCATTACAAGCAATATCGATTTATCCCTTTTAATTAAATATGCGCTTGCAATCATCGTCACATATTCATCATTTTAGACCTATTCCCAATTATAACCATATTTGTTAGCACAATCAGCATATTTATACTTACATGCAGCATCAAAGTAATGAGACGAACCACATGGTTAGAATAATTAGACAATACTCATAAAGAAATTCCCGAAATCCATATTAGTGTAATTTCTTAATGGATGCACTTGCAATCATAACAATCAATAATCTATCTGCAACGCTCATCGAAAGGTACTTGCCTTTAACCGCAGGAAGTGGGATGGCGCGTGAAGAAGAAGCCATTCCCCTTAGCGTATCCAAAAGGGACAGGAAAAGAGGAAGAAAAGATCCTGCTAACATCATTAATTTAAGCACTTCTGAAAACTTCTTCTCCAGTTTCTCACCATCTGATGCAGGATGCAGGATAATTAACATTTCTCATGTCAATCACAACAATAAGCCACTGACCATAGGTCAACGCAACACAAATAGAGCTCAAAAGTAATAAGAACTAATAAAGCATATGCAGGGTGATTAACATTTATGTTTTAAGGCAAAACATTTTGGGTCCCAGATGTATCCAAGCTTCAGAAATGTCAATAGCTAGCTTGCCAAATGGTACCAAACATGGTTTCATGTGAAACCGGAATTGGAGGAAATGTCAAATTAAGGGATCTTATTGGGATAAAAAGGATTTAAAGCTATTTGAAACAAGTTTTCCCTTGGTCTGTCACCTCCAATCTAGCGAGCGAGTTTTGGAATACTATTCCTCCTAATCACTCACTCCAATCAAAGCAACCGAAACAAAAATGCAACATGTAAACTTAAAAATACATTGCTTGACAGTAACCGTACGCTACCCACTATCTCAATATATATGTAAATTTTCATCTCACCCCTACTCTTCTTGCCTCAGCAACACCATCACATAAAGACCTAGCAGATAAGCATATAGGGTTTGATACTGCATACATAGATAGTAGGTGATATGAACAAACATATATTATGCATTTAAATCACCAAGAAGAAATAAAGCTATTCAACTTTAATCCAAGCAAAGCAGTAAATCGGACATGAATATACATATCTGAAGCACAAGCACTACTCACTATCCTTAATCAAAATCCTAAGACATCAGTACTCAAACATGCATCTAAATTCAGTATACACAAACGAACTCCCCATACTTATAAGCATTCACAAGCACATTCCCTAAGCCATTTCATCAATTGGGCACATCATCGCTTAAGCCTACATACCGATGGCTCGATGAACTAAATCACCGAGTACTCACTACTAGGTCACAGAACACCCTCAAGCAATGAATTTACACAAACACCAGCCCAAGTGTTCATGGACAAAGTAGTCAATCATGCAGCTATACATTCTAGATACCAATTCAAGTGTTCATGCATTCTCACAAAACACCTGCAGTGCATTGCTCAAGTATCAAACAGAAGAGAGGACCATGAGACAAAGAAAATCAACCTGCGCTTGGGAGGCACCGCTGCTATCGAGTGCAGGGCGGCAACCAGCTAGGAGGGGGCGGCGCAGGGCACCACCGGCCGGGAGGGGGCGCGCCGGCTGGTGGGAAAGACCGGGGATGGCGCCGCTCGGGGAGGACGACCGGAGGCGCGACGTCGAGCTGCGGAGCAGCGGGGAGCGACGGCGAGCCAGGGGAAGGCGGCACGCGGGGCAGCCGAGCCGAGGAGGCCGCGCGCGTGATGGAGGGCAGCCAGGGAGGGCGACGTCGGCAGCAGGAGGGAGGAGTGGGGAGGATGGAGGCGGCACCGTCGGGTCTTGGAGGAGCCGGCCGATCCGGATGAGGAAGGGGGCGTCGGGTGTAATGGGGGAGGAGCCAGCGTCGGGGGGGAGGGATAGGGGCAGTTGAGTGGAGAGGAAGTGAAGAGAGAGAAAGAGAATATTAGGTGAAAACCAAAAACTAAAAAGAATAACAGATCTCTCTCTCCACACCAACTCTTTGACTTCACAAACCACCAGCAGGAAACCATTTGCGATATTGAAAAGATGTGATAATTGCCTAGAGGGGGGTGAATAGGCTATTTAAAAATTTTAAAGCAATTTACTGCAGCGAAAAAGTATCGAACGTTCCGATCCAATATCGGAACTTCCGATAATATCGGAACTTCCGGTGTTAAGTCAGAATATCCGATCAGTTCTGAGAAAGGAGAGCTAAGCTTAAACACTAGTGATCTAAAGACTTATTCTAGTCCACAAGTAAGCACAAGAAAGAGAATCAACAAGTCTTAGGAAGCATTAAAAGAAATGCAAAAGCACAATACGCAAGAATTTATTTCCCGGAGTTCGGATCCTTGAGGGGATCGTACATCTCCGTTAAGGAGGCTCATGAAGAGCTGGGTCTTTTCCAACCCTTTCCTCCCAAACCTCGGTCACACTTGAAGTTTGGTTCCACTATTTACTCCTTCCCTTTCGGAGGCGGAACACGCCTTCACAAACTTCTCACGGCTTCCCACAATCATTGGGAGCTCGTGAGTGACGCCTAGCCGTCTAGGAGTCCTTCAACCTCCAAGAGAAATGAATGCACTAGATTCTTGATCTTGGAGAGGCTCTTTAGTGCTCAAGATTAGTGAAACTCTTTTCTTTTAGCTCACAATCTCACTTGGTTCTCTCACACACTAGATGATCACTAAGATCAAGGAGGAGGGATCAAGAAAGCTCTAGGATGTGCTCAAGGTGCTCAAAAGATCAGCTAATGCAAGTGTTCCCTATAGTCCAGAGAAGCGCCATCAGATTGGATCTCTCCATACCAAAACATTTTGAGCCTCGCAATTTCCTTTCCAGTGCACTGCATTATTGAATTTTTTGTTGCATCGTCGTGTCGAGTTGCTGAATTCTAGTTCTGGTTGGAGTCCAGGTCAGAAGATTTTTTGTCTCCCTAGACAAATTGAGTCGTGTTCGGTTTCGGATCAAGAAAGGAGAAATCCATGTCGGATCCAGAGAAGCCTTCCCGAACTGTTTTGTGAAATCATGTGCTGAAAAATTGGCTTAGAATTGAATTTGCAAATATGTTTGTTCATGTGTTTTGTCAATTTGACAAGAAGCAGTAAGTTTCGCTTTTGCGCCGGACCAAGATCTCAAGAAACAGTAAGTTTCCCATCTACGACGGACAAACTTTGTTGGTCTGTCGTGGACATGCTCTTGAACTCATTGAGCCAAACTCAATTTTCCTCAAAAACCAGTAAGTTGTGCATGTACGACGGACAAAGTTTTTGGGTCTGTCGTGAACGTGTTTTTTGAGCTCATGAGTCGAACTCAATCTTCCAAGAAACCAGTAAGTTTTGCATGTACGGCGGACAAACTTCTTTGGTCAGTCGTGAATGGCTTTTTGAGGTTTGATTTCGCATGTACGACGGACCGATTTTGTTTGTCCGTCGTGAACGTGTTTTCGCTGTAATGATTTCTTCTTGGAACCGAAACTTTCATTTGTACAACGGACCGATTTTGTCTGGTCTGCTAGAATGGTTTTTTGAGTGATTTTTCATGTGTACGCCGGACCATATTTCCTTGTCCGTCGTGAATGCGTTTTTGCTGAATTAGGGTTTTGAGCAGAATTGAAATAATTTGAATTTGAGATTATGAAATTTGTGATGATTTCATGATGCTTCTTTTGAAGTGGACTTTATGCAATGCTCATGTGAGTAGTTGCATGGATTGACATTGAGTCAAGTCGTGGACTTGTGCTCGGATTTGTTTTGTGGTTTGTTCATGTGCAGGTATTGCTCAAGACGAATGTGGTCGATGACGGGACCGAACTAGGTTCATGGAGGAACCGAGGTTCGGGACTAGGTTCAGGAGGAACCGAGGTCTTGGTGGTAAAGGATGTCATGCGCGGACGCTCGGGCTAAGAGAATGGTGCACATGAAGAATGGTTAGTCACGTGAGAATGGCAGGAGGTCATTCGCGTGCAAAGTGTTAGTCACGTGAGTATGGCAGGTGGCCATACGCGTGCAAAGTGTTAGTCACGTGAGTATGGTAGGGTTGCCATACGGCGTGCAAAGAGTTGTACTCGGCAAGGTTGGGCCAAGTAGAGTTGTGTTGGATACGGATTCCTTCTAGGGAATAGGAATCGTATTCATAACTCCTTGTGGGTTGGTGCTTTAAATAGGTGGGGGGTCTCCTGTTGAAAGGCACCAAGTAGAGCTGAGCGCATCAAGCTTTGAGCTTGGTTTTAGGGTTTGTACTCTTTTGATGAGAGTATTTTAGACAAGAAATAAAGATCAATTCTTACAAGATTTTTGCGTGCTACAGTAACCACGTCGCTACAGTGTTTTCTGTTTTGGTTCTTGTTTGCATGCTTGTTCTAATTCTAGATTGGTTTTTGATCGTTGAGTTTCATCTTGATTTGATCCATCAAAAACCGTTCTAGGGTATTGATTTAGAGTTTCTCAAAGTCTAGTTGATTAATCTTTTGAAGATCTTGTTTAATCTTGAAGTTTTGATTAGATTGATTCTCGTCAAGTTCTGAAACAGCAAGCTTGCGAAGCTCATAACTTTTGATCCGTAAGTCCGATCGAGCTGATTCTTTTTGGGTTCGATTCGTATTGGAATCTAGTTTCTCTTGTTAAAATTTCAGATCAATCTAACGGTTGGATCTTTGGAAATTCGCGTTTTACCGAACCCCTATCATTCTGTTTTTGTCGAAAACGAGGCAATTATTTTGTTCTGTTTTGGGGTGAACTTTTAATAGATCAAGAATTTGGTTTTAGCTTCCGCACAATCATTCACCCCCCCTCTGATTGCTATATTCGTATACTTCGATCCTACAAGTGGTATCAGAGCAAGGTTTCTCTAATCTATCTTAACCGGTGATTAGATCAATGGATCGTTATTCGACAAAACCATGTGTGTTCGATGGTGTTGATTTTCAGTTTTGGAAGGCCAAGATGGAGGCGTTCATCCAAGCACAGGGCTTCACAATTTAGGAGAAGGTCTACAAGCCATATGAAGTCCCTGCAAACGACACCGTCAACGACACCAATCGCACACATGTTGAAGCAAATAGCAAGGCGCGCAACTTGATCATCCAAGGCTTGGGACGCAGCGACTTTGATCGAGTGGTTCATCTTCGATCCGCATATGAGGTATGGAAATCTCTTTGTGATTACCATGAGGGTTCTAACACTGTCAAAGAGGTTCGCCAAGATATTTACAAAATAGAATACATGCGTTTTGAGATGAAACCTAGTGAATCTGTAGATGACTTCTTTGCACGTTTCAATAAAATTCTTAGCAATTTACGTGCTGTTGGAGTTAGCTACACTGATGCTGAAAATGCTCAACAATTGCTTAGTGCTTTGGACATGTCAGTGTGGGAGATGAAAGTAACATCTATACAAGAATCTACTACCATGAGCACACTCACATTAGATGTTCTTTACTCTAAGTTGAAAACTCATGAGTTGGATGTTCTTGCCAGGAAGGGTAACATTAAATCAATTGCTTTGATCTCTAACCCTAACATGTCAAATGCAAATTCTTCTTCTAGCTTTGCCTTGTCTTCCATGTCTTCTTTAACAGATGAGCAACTTGAAGAGTTTCCTGAAGAAGATTTGGCACTACTCTCTTCTCGCTTTAACAAAGCTTTGCAGAATGTGAGAATGAGAAAGAGAGGTGGTCCTCCAAGATGCTATGAGTGTGGTGACCTCAACCATATTCGCACAAATTGTCCTAAGCTTGCAGGAAAAATATCAAAGGAGGAGAAGGACAACGACAGAAGGAATGAGAAGAAAAGGTTCTCGTCAAATGATAGGAAGAAGAAGAGCTTCATCAACCGCAAGGTGGTTCACCGAGTTCTTTCCGCTCTTGAACAAGTCAATTTGAGCGATGTGGACTCGGAGAGCAGCGAATATGATGCAACTCCAAGCAAGCATGATTTGATAGGATTATGTCTCATGGCAAGCAGCAAGGATAGCTTCACTGGGGCGACCACGACAGCGACTTCAATGAGGTAGATCCCTCTTATGATGAATTAGCTATTGCTGTTGCTCGTCTTGGAAAATTGCTTGACAAACGTGATAAGAAAATTAAGAAACATGATTTCATTATTGAATCATTGAATGCTGAAATTGCTAGACTTAAGACTTTGATTCCTAGTGATGATACTTGCAAATCATGTAACTTAATTTACAATGAGCTCACCTTGCTTAGGAAAGAACATGCTCTTTTGTTGCATCTAAATGAGAAAAATGAGAAACATGTTGTACATGCTAGCTGTTCCACTGATGATTTACATAGTTCAACTTCTTGTTCTAAATGCTCAACTCTTGAATTAAAATTGAAAGATGCAAATGCTAGGGTTTCTCAATTAACTGATAATTTGCTTTCACATGAAATTCTCTCATGCTCAACTTGTCGCAAGCAAAAGGAAAAGTAGATGTTCCTGCAATAATTGTTTAACTCTTGCTAAGAAAGTTGATTACTTGCAAAATTCTTTGGAACGTTTCACTAATGGCAAGAAGAAGTTGAACATGATTTTGGATCAATCTAAGGTTAGCACAAACAAGAGAGGTTTAGGTTTTGATCCTTATGCCACATATGAAACTAAACCTCAGACCGTTGTTCAGGCTCCTTGCAAAATTGAGTTATCTAATGAGCCTAAGAAAATTGCTTTTCAATCTGCTGGTTTTTATCTTCTACTATGATGAATGCAAAATGTGCTTTTACTGTTAAAGCTAAACATCATGTCAAGTACACTTGCACTCATTGTGGTAGAGATGGACACTTAGTAGATTTTTGCTTTAGATTAGCCAAACAAAGAAAAGAAGGAAAGAACTGAGGCTAGGTCAAATTTCAGCAAAGCACATTTTTATGCGCCTAGAGTGATGAAAACACCTTCTGTTCCTACAAACATGGGAAAAGGAAAATCTGATTTTGTGCATAAAAATTATCGTGTTGTACCTATCACAGCGTCGTGTGTCTCAAGATCGATTCCCAAAAATCTCATTCCTAACCTTGATACTAAGGCCTCGACATGTTTTGCTATGTAGGCTTCTCGCGCAAGGAAGGAGAACATATGGCTAGTGGATTCCGGATGCTCACGCCACATGTCCCGGTGATAAGAATTGGTTCTCCTCCCTCACTCGTGCATCTCGTGCTGAAAGTGTTACTTTTGGAGATGCTTCTTCCTCTTCTGTTGTGGCAAAAGGTACAATAAAGGTAAGTGACAAGTTTATGTTCAAAGATGTGGCTCTTGTTGAAAATTTGAAATATAACTTGCTTTCTGTCTCACAAATGCTTGATGAAGATCTTGAGATAAGCTTTAAGAAAAATGAATGCAAAGTGCTAGATGCTTCAGGTGATCTTGTGTTCAAAATTTCGCTTTTGGAAGAGTCTTTAAAGCTGATTTTGATGCATCACCTTCTTCTAAGCATAGGTGTCTAATTGCCAATGTTTCTAAAGATTTATTCTTTTGGCATCGTAGACTTGGTCATGTTGGTTTTGATCATCTTACTCGTGTAAGTGGTTTAGATCTTATACGTGGCCTGCCTAAGCTTAAGGGTGATAGCAATCTAGTATGTTCTTCTTGTAGACATGGTAAGATGATTGCAGGTTCACATCCACCTCTTACCATGATGATGACAAACGCTCCAGGACAGCTTCTACATCTTGATACAATTGGACCATCTCGAGTTCAATCCTTTGGAGGCAAACGGTATGTGCTTGTGATTGTTGATGATTTTTCTAGATACTCTTGGGTGTATTTTATGGCATCTAAGGATGAGGCTTTTAGTCATTTTAGAAGTCTTGTTCTTAGGCTTTCTGTTGACCATCCAGGAGCTCTCAAAGCTATTAGAAGTGATAATGGAACTGAATTCAAAAATGCTTCCTTTGATCTCTTTTGTGCTGAAAAAGGAATTGATCATCAATTTTCATCTCCTAGAGTGCCTCAACAAAATGGTGTAGTCGAAAGAAAAAACAGAACGTTAGTTGAGATGGCTAGAACCATGTTAGATGAACATCTCTCTCCTAGAAATTTTTGGGCTGAAGCTATTTCAACTGCTTGTTATGTTTCAAACCATGTGTTTTTGAGATCAAAATTGGGTAAGACTCCATATGAGCTTCGGTTTGGACATAGACCTTCTGTTTCTCACTTTCGAGTTTTTGGATGCAAATGTTTTGTCTTGAAATCTGGAAATCTTGATAAATTTGAAGCTAGATCAACTGATGGCATTTTTCTTGGATATCCTGCTCATACTCGTGGCTATCGTGTGCTTGTTTTGGAGACTAACAAAATTGTGGAAACTTGTGAAGTTACTTTTGATGAGGCTAGTCCAGGCACTAGTCCAAGTGATGCAGGTACAGGCGCATACATTCAGGGGGAGAAAATCTTTGAAGATGATGATGATGTTGAAGATGAGGTCTTGACTCTTCCTAATGCACAACAAGATGTAGCACCTTTGGCACCTACTACTACATCACCTACAGATAACCATCCTCAAGCTACAACATCATCTGTACATGCTGAAAATGAAGAAGGAGAAGGAGAAGTCTCAAAAGCCAATGCTCCCTTGTACATTCAAAAAATGCATCCATCTGAACAAATGATTGGAGACCTAAATGAGAGAGTCACTCGATCCAGGTTTATTCATTCGACACTCATGCTCATTCCGCTTTAGTTGCTTCTTTTGAACCCAAAGATATATCTCATGCATTATCCTCGATTAATCTTGGATCAATGCCATGCATGAAGAAATAGAGAATTTTGAACGAAATAAAGTTTGGAAACTTGTCTCACCTCCTCCAGATTTTAATGTTATTGGAACTAGATGGGTTTTCAAAAATAAACAAAGTGAGGATGGTGTTGTTGTTAGAAACAAGTCTAGATTGGTTGCTCAAGGTTACACTCAAATTGAAGGCTTAGATTTTGATGAAACCTTTGCTCCTGTTGCTAGAATTGAAGCCATTAGAATCCTTTTAGCTTTTGCTGCATCCAAAGGTTTCAAATTGTATCAAATGGATGTGAAAAGTGCTTTTCTTAATGGCTACATAAATGAGGAGGTTTATGTCAAGCAACCACCTGGTTTTGAAAATCCAAAGTTTCCAAATCATGTGTTCAAACTATCAAAAGCTTTGTATGGTTTGAAACAAGCCCCTAGAGCATGGTATGATAGGCTAAAAACCTTTTTACTTGAAAAAGGCTTTTTAATGGGAAAGGTTGACAAAACTCTCTTTTTACTCAAGCAAGGCAATGATCAACTATTCGTTCAGATTTATGTTGATGATATTATCTTTGGTGGTTCATCTCATGTTTTAGTGTCTGAGTTTTCAGAAACAATGAGGAAGGAGTTTGAGATGAGTATGATGGATGAGTTAACATACTTTTTGGGATTTCAAATCAAGCAAACGAAGGATGGTACTTTTGTACATCAAAGCAAATACACGAAAGACTTGCTACATCGCTTTGGAATGGAAAACAGCAAGCCGATCATGACACCCATGGAGAGCACTTGCGCACTTGACCCTGATGAAGATGGTGAGCAGGTTGATCAAAAGGAATATAGAAGCATGATAGGTTCACTTTTGTACCTCACTGCATCAAGGCCGGATATACAATTTGCTGTATGCTTGTGTGCTCGTTTTCAAGCTTCCCCACGTGCTTCACATCGACAAGCTGTCAAAAGGATTTTCAGGTATCTTCATGGAACTCAAGATTTTGGCATTTGGCTTTCTGCTTCCTCATGCATTAGTTTGAGATCTTTTTCTGATGCTGATTTTGGAGGATGTAGAATTGATAGGAAAAGCACTTCTGGTTCATGTCACTTCTTGGGAAATTCTCTCATTGCATGGTCATCTAGAAAGCAATCTTCTGTTGCACAATCAACTGCTGAATCTGAATATGTGGTTGCTGCTAGTTGTTGTTCTCAAATTCTTTGGATAGTAGCTACACTTAAAGATTATGGGGTTATTTTGGATAGTGTTCCTCTTCTGTGTGATAACACTAGTGCAATTTGCATTGCTAAGAACCCTGTGCAACATTCAAGAACAAAACATATTGACATCAGATTTCACTTTCTTAGAGATCATGTTGAAAAAGGCAACATTGTGCTTCATCATGTGGATACTGAACATCAATTGGCAGACATTTTCACAAAACCTTTGTCTTCTTCTCGATTTGCTTTTATTCGGGGAGAACTTGGAATTGTTCATCCAATGGGATTGTTTTGAGGGGGAGTTTCTTTGCCAAGTTCTTTCACTTGATGAGCTCACTTTATCATATTTCTTTATATACTATATAATTGAGCTAATATATGATAATCTAAATTGTCTCACTTGAACTAAGAATGACATTGCGGAATTCCCTAATCTGATTGCCTATAGCTAAATACTCTGTGATGTCTTACTCTTCTAGGCTTGATATTGAATCATCTTGACAAATTTGGGCTATGAAGCAAGTGTGGTTTCAACTTTACTCTTTCATAAGACCATTTAATCATTTTTGCATGTTTATAATCAAAGAAAAAGAAAAAAGAAAAGGGAATAAAAAAGGGGTGTTAAAAGCAAAAGCTTCAAGTTGTATGCTTCGGGCATGCTTTCCTTAAAAAATAAGATGTATGCTTCAAGCATGCCATTCCCTCAAAGATAAGATGTATGCTTCAAGCATGCCACTCCTAGAAAATAAAAGAAGTATGCTTCAAGCATGCCACATGCGATTTATTGTTTAAAGATTAAATTGGTCTACTAGATTGGAGTTGAAACTACTTGCTCGCCCTAAGTTGTTAGTTGCTTCAATTTTTTAAAGCCTTGCTTTTTCTGCTAAGATCTTGCTTAGTACTTGGCTATAGTTGACTAAATTGAGGTTGAGATGCATGTCATTCCCTAACTTGTTAAAATCACTTCAAGATCATGTATTTTGCATACTATGTGATATATAAGGTTATATGATCGAATGAGCTCATCTTTTCCTATCTCGGCACTCCCTTGTTTCTCCTTGTGAAATCTTTGCTACAGGAAAAATTTTGAACCTGTTCTCTCTTTTACTCTTGATGAATCCATTGTCAAAGGGGGAGAAATTTGGAAATCATTGAAGAGTTTAAGGAAAAAGGGGGGAAAGAAAAAAGGGGAATTGTTTTTGGATTTTTGAGATTATTTTTTTTTGGGAGAAGTTTGGAGAATTTTGGAATTTTTGGGCACATTGCACATTCACACACATGTTCCTTCTCAGGGGGAGATTTTGTTTTGCATTTTGGTCAAAGGGGGAATTCTGTGTTTTCTTTTTGGTCCTTGATCCTTTGGATTTCAAAATCTTTTGTAAAGTGAATGCCAAATGTTCAATTCTAAGTGGTGTTGCCAATGTTTTCATCAAGGGGGAGATTGTGAAATCATGTGCTGAAAAATTGGCTTAGAATTGAATTTGCAAATATGTTTGTTCATGTGTTTTGTCAATTTGACAAGAAGCAGTAAGTTTCGCTTTTGCGCCGGACCAAGATCTCAAGAAACAGTAAGTTTCCCATCTACGACGGACAAACTTTGTTGGTCTGTCGTGGACATGCTTTTGAACTCATTGAGCCAAACTCAATTTTCCTCAAAAACCAGTAAGTTGTGCATGTACGACGGACAAAGTTTTTGGGTCTGTCGTGAACGTGTTTTTGAGCTCATGAGTCGAACTCAATCTTCCAAGAAACCAGTAAGTTTTGCATGTACGGCGGACAAACTTCTTTGGTCAGTCGTGAATGGCTTTTTTGAGGTTTGATTTCGCATGTACGACGGACCGATTTTGTTTGTCCGTCGTGAACGTGTTTTCGCCAGAATGATTTCTTCTTGGAACCGAAACTTTCACTTGTACAACGGACCGATTTTGTCTGTCCGTTGTGAATGGTTTTTTGAGTGATTTTTCATGTGTACGCCGGACCATATTTCCTTGTCCGTCGTGAATGCGTTTTTGCTGAATTAGGGTTTTGAGCAGAATTGAAATAATTTGAATTTGAGATTATGAAATTTGTGATGATTTCATGATGCTTCTTTTGAAGTGGACTTTATGCAATGCTCATGTGAGTAGTTGCATGGATTGACATTGAGTCAAGTCGTGGACTTGTGCTCGGATTTGTTTTGTGGTTTGTTCATGTGCAGGTATTGCTCGAAGACGAATGTGGTCGATGACGGGACCGGAACTAGGTTCATGGAGGAACTGAGGTTCGGGACTAGGTTCAGGAGGAACTGAGGTATTGGTGGTAAAGGATGTCATGCGGGACGTTCGGGCTAAGAGAATTGTGCACATGAAGAATGGTTAGTCACGTGAGAATGGCAGGAGGTCATTCGCGTGCAAAGTGTTAGTCACGTGAGTATGGCAGGTGGCCATACGCGTGCAAAGTGTTAGTCACGTGAGTATGGTAGGGTTGACATACGCGTGCAAGAGTTGTACTCGGCCAGGTTGGGCCAAGTAGAGTTGTGTTGGATACGGATTCCTTCTAGGGAATAGGAATCGTATTCAGAACTCCTTGTGGGTTGGTGCTTTAAATAGGTGGGGGGTCTCCTGTTGAAAGGCACCAAGTAGAGCTGAGCGCATCAAGCTTTGAGCTTGGTTTTAGGGTTTGTACTCTTTTGATGAGAGTATTTTAGACAAGAAATAAAGATCAATTCTTCCAAGATTTTTGCGTGCTACAGTAAACACGTCGATAAATTGTTTTCTGTTTTGGTTCTTGTTTGCATGCTTGTTCTAATTCTAGATTGGTTTTTGATCGTTGAGTTTCATCTTGATTTGATCCATCAAAAACCGTTCTAAGGTATTGATTTAGAGTTTCTCAAAGTCTAGTTGATTAATCTTTTGAAGATCTTGTTTAATCTTGAAGTTTTGATTAGATTGATTCTCGTCAAGTTCTGAAACAGCAAGCTTGCGAAGCTCATAACTTTTGATCCGTAAGTCCGATCGAGCTGATTCTTTTTGGGTTCGATTCGTATTGGAATCTAGTTTCTCGTGTTAAAATTTCAGATCAATCTAACGGTTGGATCTCTGGGAATTCGCGTTTTACCGAACCTCTGTCATTCTGTTTTTGTCGAAAACGAGGCAATTATTTTGTTCTGTTTTGGGGTGAACTTTTAATAGATCAAGAATTTGGTTTTAGCTTCCGCACAATCATTCATCCCCCCTCTGATGGCTATATTCGTATACTTCGATCCTACATGTTTAACAAAAAAAAGAGGTGTTCGGACCGAAGCTTCTTGTCATCTGACTGGTTACCCACCTGAAATCCGACTGATCGCCCGGCTAGTCGTCGCGCTGGTCACCCGACTGACCGCCAGACTGGTCGCCACGCTTGTCACCGAGCAGTCGCCCACCTGATAGCTGACTTGGTCGCCCATCGTCGCCGATCGTCACCGCCCGATCGTCGCTCGAATTGGTCGCTACCGATCGTCACCCGACTTGGTCGCCGCCTCGATCGTCCTCGCTTTGTTACTCGACCGGCCGCTCGATAGCCGACTTGGTCGCCCGACTGGTCGCCCACTTATTAGCCGATTGGTCGCCCACCTGGCCGTCCGACTGGTCTCCCGCCTGCATAGCACTTGAAAGAAAAACGGGTCAGATCGTTCCGGACTAAAAAAAAAGTCTGGAACCGATCCAAAAATTTTTCTGTGCCAAACCTGTTTTCACAAGATCCCCAGTCTTTTGAGATAGTTCCCTTCTTTCGCGAATTTTTTCGCGTTGGTTTTCCATCTGCTGTTGAACTGTACTGTCGCCGACCACAGTTTTGAGTCACCAGTCCTTGCTAGCCTAGAGTCAGCAACTAGTGACTAGACGTTGAACAATTCTTCAATTTTGCATTCACTGATTGGATTATTGCTAACCTTTTGCTACTAAATTAAGCCTATCCAAGCTCCACTTTCTACCCGCATGTGCGCTCGATCCCTTGGCAATCGCTCTACAAAAACTTCGGAGAACCTTTGACAACGCCAACGGCCGACAACGCCTGCTGCATTGTAAGAACTTGTAAGAACTTGGGTCATAGGCTTGAGCGCTTGAGAGACTTGCCACCTAGTAGCTGATAGGAACATTGTACTTGTGGTTCTTGTTTCCTTGTCATCAACTAACCATGTCAGGTGACGAGAGTTCACTTCATCACTCTCCACGAACCAAGGGCATCATTGCTCACTTCCAAAGGATGACGAGAGAGACCACCGATGGTCTTAGCGAGGATGTACGGCTCACTAATGAGCGTATGTCAATGCAAGAAGACCATCTCAGATCCATCGAGGCCGCACAAGGGATTGCTAACACTACTCTTGCTACTATTTTGGCTAGACTTGATACTTTTGCAGCTGCTGCATCTGGTGCTTCCAATCCACCACCCCGCCGACCGTCGTCCAAGCAACAATTCAGCTCCACGGGAGAGACACCCAACAGATTTAGAAGAACACAACGAAGAGGACCAATATGATGACACCACTGATGTGGAGGAGGACAACCCCGTCCATTACGACAATGATCGTGACCATCATCGGCTACGCTTCAATCAGCAAGGTATGTGACGTGATCCTCCACGACCAAGGGAACGAGAACGAGATGATGTTTTCCCTAAGGTAAATTTCAATATGCCACCCTTTGAACATATGACCCTGATGGTTACCTTAGTTGGGAATTACTTGTTGATCAAAAATTTGCGTGCCATGATTTCCTTGAGAATAGAAGAGTTAGGGCTGCCACAAGTGAGTTCACTTATTTTGCTTCTGTTTGGTGGAGAGAACATTGCCGTGCTCATCCAAATAATATACCCACCACTTGGGAAGCCTTGAAATTGCTAATGAGGCATAGATTTGTTCCTTCATACTATGCTAGAGATTTATTAAATAAATTGCAGCGCCTACACCAAGGTAAGAATTCGGTGGAAGAATATTACCAAGAATTGCAAATCGGCATGTTGCGTTGTGGGTTAATTGAGAATGAGGAAGCTTCTATGGCTCGTTTCTTAGGTGGTTTAAATCGAGAAATCCAGGATATTCTAGATTATAAGGATTATAATTCGATGACTCGGTTGTTCCATCTTGCTTGCAAAGCTGAACGTTAAGTGCAGGGTCATCAATCGAGGGCAAAGACTAACTTATCTGCAGGTCAAACTACTTCGTGGATATCGCGCACCCCTGCTGCCCCTACCGGCCGTACTACCACGCCGACCTCTCCCATCAACAGAACGGCGTCCGCCACTGCAAATTCGGCACCACGACCAACGCCAACGAAAAGTGTCACACAAGCCCCTACAAAAAGCTCGTCGTCATCGGTCGCCTCAACGGGACGCACCAAAGATGTTCAGTGCCATCGCTTTAAGGGTTTCGGTCACATGACGAAGGAGTGTCCAAACAAGCGCATGCTAGTAATCCGTGAAGACGGCGAGTATGACTCAGCAAGCGATCTTGATGAAGAAACATATGCTTTGCTCGCTAACATGATGATGGCGATCCAAATGCCAAGCATGACGAGGTGCACGTGAGCGCTGGTGATGCTGACCAATATTTGAGTATTATTGCACAACGTGTGCTTAGTGCTCAGATTGCCCGCACCGATCCAAATCAACGCCACAACTTGTTTTACACAAAAAGTGTCGCCAAGGAGCGATCCATTCGAATAATCATTGATGGTGAGAGTTGCAATAATCTAGCCAGCATGGACATGGTGGAGAAGCTAGCACTCTCCATTAGACCACACCCTCAGTCCTACCACATTCAGTGGTTCACCAACAGTGGCAAACTCAAAGTAACTCGCATGGTAAGAGTACATTTCGCTTTAGGTTCCTATCATGATTATGTTGATTGCGATGCCGTACCTATGCAAGCATGTTCTATGTTATTAGGTAGACCGTGGCAATATGATAAGGATTGTTTACATCATGGTAGAAAAAATCAATACTCTTTTGTGCATAAAGAAAAGAAAATTGTGCTATACCCAATGTCGCCTAATGCCATTGTAAAGGATGAAATTGCTAGATCTAGCAAAGAGAAAAATCGAGAGAATTCTAAGAGTGAAAATCAGATTGTCACCAAAGGACTTGAACAACATAAACAGAGAGAATCTAACCTTGATTGTGCCAAGCCGAATGAGATTAAATTGAAAGGTGCTTGTTTTCTTGCGACAAAATCTGATTTGAATGAGTTGGATGTTTGTAGGTATACATGCTATGCTTTGATCTGCAAAGAAACTTTGTTTTCACTAGAGGAGATGTCTCTCTCTTTGCCTCCTGTTGTCGCTAACCTTTTGCAGGAATACACTGACATCTTTCCAAAGGACATCCCCTCAGGGCTGCTGCCAATTAGAGGGATTGAGCATTAAATTGATCTCATTCCAGGGGCATCCTTGCCCAACCTAGCACCTTACAGAACCAACCCTGAAGAGACACAAGAGATACAACGCCAAGTTCAAGAATTTCTTGATAAAGGGTACGTACGTGAATCTCTTAGTCCTTGTTATGTACCAGTCATTTTAGTACCTAAGAAAGATGGAACATGGCGCATGTTAGGGATGTGATCGGATCGGATACGGTCGAATATCATCCTATTCATATCCGTATCCATATTTTTTATCGAATACAGAATCGAATATGAATAGTATCGAATACAGAATCGAATACGAATTATACAGGATAATATCGGTTACGAATACAGATCGAATACGGATCGGAATCAACATGGATACGAATAATATTAGTCGGATATTTTAAAATCCAATTTCAGTTTTTTTCCAAAATCGGTCCAAATTTAAATTCAAAATTCCAAAAGAAATATATTTGTATGTCTTTTTTTTTTGCCTTTTTATCCCTAGCTTGTCATTCCTGTGAGTAACAATGTACCCATAACCCATTGCAATAATTGAACCAAATGATTTGCAGCTGGCGTATGGCAAGGGCATATGTACCACACACAAAGCACGCCAGCACGGCACACAGAGGCAATGAAAAGAACAATTAATGGCAAGGGCACGTAGTGCATGACTATTCACCGAACTGAATTAGCAATCCACTGATTAAGACACTAAACAGTTCAAAGTTCCAACTTCTTAGTTTCTAGTATAGTAGCAGACACTAAACAGTAAACAATATTACAATAGTTGAGTTCAAAGTTCCATAACCACATATTGACATACATAAGCACCTGCAATGCAATATGTCAATACTCAATACTGTTAATGTGTTATTTTGAAACGTGTTATTCGGATAATATCCGTATGTCATATTCGGATATTATCCGAACAAAAACTCGGATATTCCGTATCCGTCGGATAATCAGTGTTCCATATCCGTATCCGTATCCATATAAATTATCCATATCCATATCCTTATCTGAGAAATCAACTGGATATCTGTGAAACTATCCAAATCATCATCCAAATCAATTCGGTCGGTCGGTCGGTCGGTCGGAAAATATCCGTACCAGTTCCATCCCTAGCGCATGTGTGTGGATTGTAGAGCAATTAATAATATCACCATTAGATATCGCCATCCTATTCCTCGGTTAGACGATATGCTTGATGAATTAAGTGGCTCTACTATGTTCTCTAAAGTGGATTTGCATAGTGGATATCACCAGATTCGCATGAAGTTAGGAGATGAATGGAAAACAGCATTTAAAACTAAGTTCGGCTTATATGAGTGGTTAGTAACGCCTTTCGGGTTGACTAATGCTCCTAGCACTTTCATGAGACTGATGAACGAGGTTTTACGTGCTTTCATTGGAAAATTTGTGGTAGTTTACTTCGATGATATCTTGATTTATAGCAAATCTTTAGAGGATCATCTTGAACATTTACGTGTTGTTTTTAACGCTTTACGCGATGCACGCTTATTTGGTAACCTTGAGAAGTGCACCTTTTGCACGGATCGAGTATCTTTTCTTGGCTATGTTGTTACTCCACAGGAAATTGAAGTTGACCAAGCCAAGGTTGAAGCGATACAGAGTTGGCCGACTCCTAACACGGTCACACAGGTGCGAAGTTTTCTAGGACTTGCTGGATTCTATCGTCGTTTTGTGAAGGACTTCAGCACCATCGCTGCACCCTTGAATGAGCTCACCAAGAAGGGTGTACCTTTTGTTTGGGGCAAGTCGCAGGAAGATGCCTTCAACATTCTGAAAGCTAAGTTAACCCATGCACCCTTACTCCAACTTCCAGACTTTTCTAAGACTTTTGAACTAGAATGTGATGCTAGTGGAATTGGTTTGGGTGGTGTTCTGTTACAAGAAGGAAAACCTGTTGCTTATTTTAGTGAGAAGTTGAGTGGGCCAAGTTTGAATTATTCTACTTATGATAAGGAGTTATATGCGCTAGTTCGAACTTTAGAAACATGGCAACATTATTTATGGCCCAAGGAATTTGTTATACATTCTGATCATGAATCGTTAAAACATATTAGAAGTCAAGCTAAACTGAACCGTAGACATGCAAAGTGGGTTGAATTCATTGAGTCATTTCCTTATGTCATCAAACACAAAAAGGGAAAAGATAATGTCATTGCTGATGCCTTGTCTAGGAGATATACCATGCTCTCACAACTTGACTTCAAAATTTTTGGTTTGGAAACGATTAAAGAGCAATATGTGCATGATGATGATTTTAAAAATGTGTTGCTCAATTGTAAAGAGGGAAAAACTTGGAACAAATTTGTCCTCAATAATGGGTTCGTGTTTAGAGCAAACAAACTGTGTATTCCAGCTAGTTCTGTTCATTTGTTATTGCTACAGGAAGCGCATGGAGGAGGATTGATGGGACACTTTGGTGTGAAGAAGACGGAGGACATACTCGCTAGCCATTTCTTTTGGTCCAAGATGAGATGGGACGTGGAACGTTTCATTGCTCGCTGCACTACATGTCAAAAAGCTAAGTCACGACTTAATCAAAATGGTTTATACACGCCTCTGCCTGTTCCTAGCGTGCCTTGGGAGGATATTTTTATGGACTTTGTTTTAGGACTTCCTAGAACAAAGAAGGGGAGGGATAGTATCTTTGTCGTTGTGGATAGATTTTCTAAAATGGCACACTTCATACCTTGTCACAAAAGCGATGACGCTACCAACATTGCTGACTTATTCTTTCGTGAAATTGTTCGCTTACATGGTGTACCAAACATAATAGTTTCAGATCGTGACACTAAATTCTTAAGCCACTTTTGGAGAACTTTGTGGGCTAAATTGGGGACTAAGATTTTATTTTCTACTACTTGTCATCCCCAAATTGATGGACAAACTGAGGTCTTTAATCAAACTTTATCTACCATGCTTAGGGCTGTTTTCAAAAGAACATCAAATTATGGGAAAAATGCTTGCCTCATATTGAATTTGCTTATAACCGATCAATGCATTCTACTACTAAGATGTGCCCTTTTGAGATTGTTTATGGATTTGTGCCTCATGCTCCAATTGATTTGTTACCTCTTCCATCTTCGGAGAAATTGAATCTTGATGCTAAACAACGTGCTGATTTGATTGTGAAAATGAATGAGACAACTAAAGAAAATATAGTGCGCATGAATGCTAAATATAAACTTGCTGGTAGTAAGGGAAGGAAACATGTAACTTTTGAACCAGGAGATTTAGTTTAGTTGCATTTGCGGAAAGATCGTTTCCCTGAATTGAGAAAATCTAAGTTGATGCCTCGAGCTGTTGGTCCTTTCAAAGTATTGGCAAAGATTAATGATAATGCATATAAGCTTCAATTGCCTGCAGATTTTGGGGTTAGTCCCACATTCAACATTGCCGATTTAAAACCATACTTGGGAGAAGATGATGAGCTTGAGTCGAGGACGACTCAAATGCAAGAAGGGGAGGATGACGAGGACATCGCTATTGATGAGGACATCACTCTCTTCGATGCAGCCACGCCGACACCTACACGTCAAGAGGAAATGTTGAAAGGACCAATTACGCGAGCTCGTGCACGCCAGCAAATGGTCAACATGGTGCTCACAAATTATGGAGAAGTGCCAATACAATACCAGATCAAAATGGGCCCAAACATGTTGAAAGAAGGAGCCACCAACCATGATGGGCTAAGGAGGCGCCAAGGCCCATGGGCTAGAATATGTTGAAAGAAGGAGGCACCAACCATGATGGGCCAAGGAGGTGCCAAGGCCCACGGGCCAAAACATGTTGAAACAAGGAGGCCCAACCATGATGGGCCAAGGAGGCACTAAGGCCCATCATGGCACCACTCCTTATCAGGCCAACCCATGAAGTGTGGCACCACTTGCTCCCACTTGCTCCCTCCACCGGCCCACGAAGGCCCAAGTTGCATGACTAGAAGTTTAGTACCACCTTGCTTAATGTTTAGCTTTTGGCTCCATCCCTCCACTATATAATAGAGGCAATAGGCCACCTAAGAGACTGGAGTTTTGCTTTGTAAATCAGTTTAGCCTTTGCTACTGTACGTGTAAGCGCGTGTCGATTAGACTGCCCGCGCACGTGTTTGCAAGACTCCAAATTTTCATATTGGAAATTAAATTTTCATATTAGCAATTTCAGATTGCTTGTTATCTTGTTCTTGCTAGTTCTTCAATTGCTTGCAGGAATCCAGACCCTCGTGGTCAGGTTGATCACGCACCGTCGAGATCAATAACCCTCTGGAGTTGGTGTATCGGTCGCTAAGGCGCAACGTCCTGGACGGTTGTAATCGGGCCGCTAACGTTGACTCTCCACAGAAGTCGAGATTTACCTTCTCATCGAAAGATCAGGACCGTTGTTTCTATCAAGTGGTATCAGAGCCAGGTTGATCGGTGAGAGATTTCTAATTCTGCATTTTTTTTACCTATAGTCCAGAAAATCCAAAAAAAATTGGGATTAGTTCTATTGTCCAAAACAATTTGTTCCTTTCGCTATTTCTGCTTAGTTTTTACTTGTTGAGTTTTCGGTTGCATCAATAAGTCGGTTGCTGGTCTTAGTGTCTAAGCCCTTAGAGTTTCGAGTTCTTGTCACGTTTTTTTTATCACCGCTGCCATCACCATCACCGTCCATCAAGTTGAAGTTGTTTTGGTTGGGAAGGAAACCGAGTTAGATCCGTTTTACATTCCAAGATTATAGGGGTTATTTCCTTTGTTTTCTGGTGTCTGCCAATTTAATTGTAAAAGAAAAAGGCAAGTGCAAAAAAAGAAGAAGAAGACGCACGAAAAAAAAAGCCGCACAAAAAAAAGAAAGTTGTGAATTAGAAAGATTGGCAAGAACCGTCCCCTCTACTTGGAACGTGATCCGTATTTTTCTGTACAAGTTCTTTAATTACCTTTATACCCCTAGTCAAAAAAAATTTAAAAAAAAAATTAAAAAAAAGGGAAAAGAAGAGAAGGAGCCCTAGCTATTTGCTTTGTGTTTTAGCGTGTCAGTTGGCTCTGTGATTTCTCTTGTGTCCAGGCTCGCGTCTCTAGTACGGTCTAGCCTAGGACCAGCACGGTACCGTCGTTGAACGATTACTTAGCTTGTTTTGACTAACGCGGTTCTAGCATTCCCTTGTACTATTTCAGCCACCTATAGCTCCACAAATACTACTACCAACCAGGTACTAGTGACTGGCATCGATACACCATATTTCTAGGGGTTGTTACCTTGTCGGTTGCGGTCACCACACTACTACAGAATGACACTTACTATCGCTTCATCTGTGTCGGTTCTAAACTTTTGACTTCAGAACCGATGTGATAAGTATATTTCATTTGGAAATCTTGGTAACAGGTTATCACAATCGGTTCTGAGAGAGAACCGATTGTGATACGATAATAATCCCAATCGGTTCTAGATAAGAACCGATTGTGATAATAATTTTGTTATCACAATCGATTTTTATCTAGAACCGATTGTAATAAGTAGGTATTAGCACAATCGGTTTTGGGAAGAAACCGATTGTCCTGAGCACAGGAGTTATCACAATCAGTTCTTTTCCAGAACCGATTGTAATGAGAAGGTATTGGGAAGAAACCGATTGTGATGAGCACAGGGGTTATCACAATCAGTTCTTTTCCAGAACCGATTGTGATGATTTTTTGGCAACAGAATGCCCAGTTCCATTAGGTGCAATGCAACCAAGAACAGTTCAACAGAAACATAGTTTTTGTGAGATCCTCCACTCACACATTTCCCCTTCAGGGAAGAAGAAAAAAACAAACTCCAACACAGCCCGCTCTGCTAGAATCCCAACACAGACCTCTTGTACCCTTCATTCATGCTTTAATATTTGTGCAACTTGTATTTTCGGACGATGAACAATACCAATCTGCTAGAATCCCAACTCGCGGTTCAACTCTCAAACAATTTATGTAGACACATGTAGTGATGCAAATTATATAGAACATTATAGTAGCATGCATGCAGCAGATAATAATAATATATATACCATTCCACACATTATACTTGTTTTTTTTTATCAATAGGACATGAAACATTTTGACTTGGAACAACAGAACATTAGAAATATACAATCCACAAAATATAAAAGAGACTCAAAATAGAGTGTAAAGGCAGCCGAATAGACTTCATCTGCACTAGGCCAACAACCCTAATATATTAAACAAGCTGTACTTCATTAGAATATATCACCACATCCATTGTTTATAATTATTAAACATATAAAGGGGGACTGCATTACACCTAATATATTAAATTTACGACTCGCGGCTCTCACCCGAGTAACCCGAGTCGCCAGAGTCGGTGTCGCTGGAGACTACGCGGACTAGTGATGGTTCATCCTCCGAGGATGAACCCGATCTAGACGAGGCGCCGGTCCCTATGGTGATCGGCGCGTAGTACTCCGCCTCCTCCTCCTCCTCCTCGTTCTCCTCCTCGTCGTTATCGTCATCGTCCTCGTCGTCGTCCTCGTCCTCTTCGTCATCGTTGTCGTCTTGATCGCCATCTCTGGGGCGCTTCCTGCTTCCTTTGGAGGCGCCCGGATGGGGTGAGGCGCCGGGAGGGACGTCGGGAGACAGGTGGGGCGCTGGCGCCACGCCGGAGTGAGGCACCGGAGGCTGAGGCAGCGCTGCCGGCGGCGGTGGAGGATCGTACGGTGACTCCACGGTGGAGTCAGACCTTGCCGGAGAAGGAGGGGGCGCTGCCATTGCTGCGGTCGAAAGGAGAAGTCAGACCTTGCAGAGAAGAAAGGAGCTATATGAAAGAGAAGAAAGGAGCTATATGCATGGAAGAGCTATATGAAAGAGAAGAAAGGAGCCATTGCTGCCATTGCCGGAGGAGTCAGTGTGATGCCCTAGAACTTTAGAGCGATCCTAGGGTTTTTCTTTCTCTGTTGTTTCGGAAAGAATGAGGGAAATTGTTGGGGAATTAATTAATTGAAGTTTATGCGGCGTATTAATATTAAATTTGGAGTTTACGGGCTAGAAACAGTGGGCCGAGGAAAACTTGGGCCTGGGCCGGGAATTCTTCTCCCACCTCCCCCTCCCCACGCCCTAAGTGGGCCGGCCCACCTCCCCCTAAAGGGGTGGCGCCTCCCCATGTGGCCGGCCACCCCACCCCAAGCCCTAGGGCGCCTCCCCCTCTCCCCCTAGCAGCCCCCACTCCACCTCTTCCTCCCCTTGCGTGGTGGCTCAAGATCCACTGTGAAACGCGAAGGAGAAAACGAGAAGAGGATCCGTGGAGGCGAGGACGACGAACAGATTTCCGTTACGGAGATCGTCGCGCGTTCTTCGTGGGTTCGCAAGGGGGAATTCAAGGTAAAATTCCCAATCTTTTACCCCTGTTCTACCTAGGGATTAGGAGTGTATTAGATCTGGTGGTGAGTGGTTTGGTTGGATCTTGATGGGGGAGAAGGGTAGATGTTCACGTGGTGCTGTTTTTGGAAGGGGAGATTGTGCAGCGCGGATTGTTTCACATTCTACGTGACCTAGACGATTTTTCCTGCCAAAACCTATAACTAGAAAGTTGTAGATAACTTCGAGATCTAGCTTCTGTAATTTTTTCAGAATTTGTGAGACGACTTTCTGAGAGTTATAGCTGTTGGAAGTTGACGAACAGAATCTGGAAACAGATTTCGTCTACTGTGTTGGACGTCTGTTTAGGCATAATTAACAATGGAATTGAAATTCATGATCTTCATGAAAGTTGTAGATCCCGTTAATATCTAGGTCCTGTAATTTTTTTATATTTTTATGATCTGTATAAAAAAAGATACGAAATTGTGAAGAGAGGGTGCTGCTGTTTGATCCGGACAGATCGGGGTTTCGGTGTTTTAAAAGGGGAACGGGTTGTAGGAAACGCGTGTTTGAATTGTGTGATCAATTTTGATGTTATTATATACTGAAAGAATGCTTGTTCAGGTGGTGCCCCATCTGGACGCAACTAGGTTCGTCATCCACGTTGGTAAAGGCAAGTGGAAGTAGCGGTCTTGCTAAACTATAACCCGCTATTTGTTTCGTCTTCAATATAAACCTTAATTGCAGCACACCTACATGGTTTAACTACTTGTTTATGAGATTGCAATATCCTATCCTGCATTGTGATGTGGTTGTTTGGCTTTTGAATCATGAGTAAGAATGAAGAAAGATGTTGTTTGCAAGATGAATTGTTGAGGTATTCTATCTCAATGATGTTCGCATTCTATCCATGTTATTTGATGGTATGCAAGCATGTTCGCATTTTACCCATGTTATTTTATGGTATGCAAGCATGTGGATTCAGAGTGGGAAGTTATGAATGTATTTATGCATGAAGCATTAACTGCATAATCATGCATTGGAAGTTTGTCGACGCCAAGGCGCGATCAGAGTGCAGTACAACACCGTGTGTTCCTGAGAAAGGGCACGGTGAGGAGGATCATGGCATAAGCATGTGCACAATCATATGCATTCTACTGAGGTTGTGTGGACTCTGTAATGTGGTATTGGACATGAGGAATTTGGTATGCTAGTTTTACTGTGGCTGTGTTATTTGTTAGAAGTTGTTCCGCTTGCTGAGATTACCCAATCTCACCCCTTGTTATTTTGTTGTTTTCAGGTAGTTCTCGCGAGTCATAAGCTTGAAGGGTGGGCTTAGTAGCACAATCAACCCTCCGGGGTCATCACGAATCACATGGACTAGTGCATTTAATAATTCATTAGCTTGCTGAAATTTTATTAATCATAGACCTGTTGATGTCCTCTTTGGAGCTGTTTTACGTTTATGTTTGTTTTCTGGTTGATTTAGACTTGTTATCTTAGTATTTATGCTTTTATGTTATTCCTGTTTGTAATGTTTATTATGAATCTTGTTGTCGCTTCCGTTTTGTCCTAATTTTTAGGGGAGATGCTGTCGAAATTTGCTTGTACAACAGTTTAGATTTGTAGGGTGTTACAGTCAGACCTTGCAGCAGAGAAGAAAGGAGCTATATGTTTGAACGCGATCAGACCTTGCAGCAGTCAGACCTTGCCGGAGGAATGGAACGCGAGCAGACGTTGCAGCAGTCAGACCTTGCCGAAGGAATGGAACGCGATCAGACCTTGGAAGAGTACTACCGATGATCAGAAAGGAGCTATATGAAAGGAGTTTTATGTTTGAACGGTCAAATTGGCAGGGAAGCCGAGGGGGTGGATTAATATCCGTGTCGGTTCATATCCCGAACCGACTGTTATGACTTAAGTTATTGCAGTCGGTTCTTTTTGAGAACCGACACAGATACATTATCTGTGTCGGTTCTATAAAGAAACCGACAGTGTTGAGGATCCAAATTATCACAGTCGGTTTTACATATAAGCGACGGTGATAACTAATTAATCACAAACGGTTCTTCTATAGAACCGATTGTGATGAGGCTCGCTAGGTTTTATATGTACCGTCTGGACTCGGGAATGAACTTATTAACTCTCGTCGAGTTGGTTCGCTAGGCGATTTCTCTATTTTCCAGCCTATCTTACCTGTGGCTTTATTCAAAAGGTGGGCCCCATTCCTTCGAATCCCTTCAATTTTGTATTAACGTACATGATTCGATTTTGATTTGGTCTCATTAGCAAAGTGTATGGTGGAGGAGATCAGTGCGTTGAAGGTCTCTGTTAATTGAAACCCTAGCTAGCTTGATCAGGAGCTAGATTTCCCCTCGTTTGTGGTTTTCCTCGAAAGGTGACCAGCATTAATTCTTAGAAATCTCTTCAATATTGCAGTAGGACTTAAATTAATTTTTTTTATTTGGTGAATGTGTACATTACATGTCATAATTGTTTTAATATAATTAATATGATCAATTATATAGTAGTTAATTAGGTCACAGAACCTATCGTCTCCTTGCTCGAGGGTGCTTGTTTATAAGTATGCTAAAATGGCATATTTATAAATAAGCAGTCTCGAATTGTCCACGTTTTTTGGACAGTTCGAGGATATGTGGCTCGGGCAAGTTCCTAAGCTGTTGTACAAACTGTAGAGAAAGTTTCGGCAGCATCTCCCTGGCCAGTGTTCTCCGAATACACATCCTCTTGACATGTTGTCGATACGTGTATTTGGAGAACAGCGGGGAGATGCTGCCGAAATTTTCTCTAGAGTTGTACAACAGCTTAGGAACTAGCTCAAACCACATATCCTCGAATGGGATTAGGACCTAACCTAATTAGAAATTAGGAGTCATTGTTGGTACGTACGTACTTAGTCGGTCTACAGATATACGTTTCTTTAAGATCATTCAACAAAAAAACTTTGTTTTCGGGTTGAACCCTTCTTTTATTTCATTGATTAGGGCATTATTAATTTATTGTTTGCGGTTTACTTGTAGATGGACCATGAAGAATGGATGTATCACAAAAGCCGTGTGAGTGCTGAATTTCAGAGGGGAGTTAAGGAGTTCATAAGAATTGCAGAAGAAGATATGGTTATGAGGGGTGTAAAGTTCATATATTGTCCTTGTATTGATTGCACCAATCTCAGGAGATTTAACAACTCAGCTCAAATTGAAGGGCATTTGATTCGACGTGGCTTCGTGAGGAATTACACGTGTTGGATCCATCATGGGGAGATAGGTAGTACCTCTGTGCTACGCAACGAAGACATGCTGGAAGCCGATCACGAGTTGGAGCGTGATATGTTTGATGACGATAATTTAGATCAAATGTTGCGGGATGTGGAGGGAAATTACACGGAAAGAGAGTTCGAAAAATTTAAAAGCTTGATGGATGACGATGCCAAACCATTGTTTTCAGGTTGCAAAGGGGAATACACCAAGTTGGGTTCGGTCCTTGCATTGTTTGAACTGAAGGCAAAACACCGTTGGACAGATACAAGTTTCAATGCACTTTTAATACTTCTATCGGATATGCTTCCAGAGGGAAACGAGTTGCCAACAAGTATTTATGAAATGAAGAAGCTATTATGTCCCATGGGAATGGAAATATAAAGGATACATGCATGTCCAAAAGATTGCATACTATACCGCAACGTCCATAAGGAACTGCGCATTTGTCCTGTTTGTGGTGTACCCCGATACAAACAAAATGAGAAGCGTAATGACAAGAAGCGTAAGAACCGAATTGACGACGGTGAAGATGTAAAAAAGGGGCACCAGCCAAGGTGTTGTGGTATTTGCCCATCATTCCCCGTTTAGAGCGGTTATTTGCAAATCCTAAAGAGGCAAAATTGTTGCGTTGGCATTATGAATCTCGAAAGGAAGATGGCAAGTTGAGACATCCCGCTGATTCGGCTCAATGGAGAAACATTAATTGGCAACATGAGGAGTTTGGTGCCGAGATGAGGAACATAAGATTTGGATTGAGTACGGATGGTATGAATCTGTTTGGTAATATGAGCAGTCGACACAGTACTTGGCCAGTTTTGTTGTGTATCTACAATTTGCCTCCTTGGTTATGCATGAAGCGGAAGTATATCATGATGTCGTTGCTAATCTCAGGACCCAAACAGCCGGGTAATGATATTGATGTGTACCATCACCACTAATTGAGGATTTGGTAAAATTGTGGAATGTGGGGGTTGAGGTGTGGGATGCATACAAAAGAGAGAACTTCACCCTACGGGCTATGATATTTTGCACCATAAATGATTTTCCAGCCCTTGGTAATTTGGCGGGCTATAACACGAAGGGAGCCAAAGCTTGTCCAATTTGTGAAGAGGACACTGATAGCTTGTGGCTGTCGAATTCGAGGAAAACGGTGTACATGGGTCACCGTAGGTTTCTACCCCGAAGTCATCGATATCGTAAGATGGATGACAAATTTGATGGAAAGAGGGAAGTTCGTGCAGCCCCGCAGCCTATGATTGGAAGGCAAGTATATTCACGCGTAGAGGATATCGATGTTCAGTATGGTAAGAGCCGTAAATCTGTTCGTCCTAGGACCATTTGGAAAAAGAGGTCGATATTTTGGGACTTACCATATTGGAAGGAGTTAGATGTCCGTCAATGTATTGATGTCATGCACGTTGAGAAAAATGTTTGTGATAATTTGGTAGGCATCCTGCTGAACATACCTGGGAAGACCAAGGATGGTGTGAATGCTCGCCGCGATATGACCTACATGGGGATCAGGCCCAAGCTTGCAGTGATGGAGGAGGATGGAAAAGGGCCGTACATCCCCGCTGCATGCTACACCTTATCCAAGAAAGAGAAAGAAGACCTCTGCAAGTGTCTCCACGATATTAAAGTTCCATCGGGCTACTCCGCAAACATTAAGAAGCTTGTGTCTATGGATGATTTGAAGTTGTTCGGTATGAAGTCCCACGACTGTCATGTCTTGATGACCCAAATGCTCCCTGTTGCAATCAGAAATATCCTACCAGATGACGTCAGGTTGGCAATCACGAAGCTATACTATTTCTTCAATGCGATTTCATGCAAGGTTATTGATCCCGATATACTGGACAACTTACAGAGTGAGGTGGCTCTTTGTTAGCTTGAGATGCATTTCCCCCCGTCGTTCTTCGACGTCATGGTCCACCTCGTTGTTCACCTTGTTAGAGAGATTAAGATTTGTGGACCCGCATTCCTGCGTTACATGTATCCGTTCGAGAGGTTGAAGCCTGAGGGTAGTATTATTGAAGGTTATGGGACTGAAGAGGTTATTGAGTTCTGCGTGGACTATCTAGGTAAAAGACAACCGATTGGTGTTCCTATATCTCGTCATAAGGGCAGACTTGGTGGCAAAGGAACCATTGGGTCAAATCTAATGAGCTCACAATTTGATATGTACTGTAAAGTGCATTTCACAGTCTTGCAATATAGCGTAGAAGTTCATCCATACATCCAACAGCACAAGTTGATATTACGGGAAGAGAATCCACTTATGGATGAGCTTTCCATCACACGAGAACACAACGATCGATTCCTCACATGGTTCAAAGAAAAGGTGAAGGTCTCCGTTAGTACCGAGGATGTCAAATGGTTGGCTGACGGACCAAGATTTAATATACAGACATGGCAAGGTTACGATATTAATGGCTACACATTTTATACTGAAAGTCAAGATGCAAAGAGTACAGTGCAAAACAGTGGTGTGAGCATAGATGCTTTGTCCGATGATCACTCAATTAGAGGATCGTCAACTGCAATGAACTGTTACTACGGGATGATCGAAGAAATATGGGAGCTCGACTACGGAATATACCAAGTTCCATTGTTCCGATGTAAGTGGGTGAGACTTCCTCACGGAGTTAAGGTCGACAAGACAGGTTTTACAATTGTTGATCTGAATAGACTGGCCTACAGAGATGAACCGTTCGTCCTCGCAAAGCAAGCAACTCAAGTTTTCTACGTGCGTGATCCGGCCAATCCGAGGTTGCACGTCGTACTTCATGGCAAGAGGAGGATTGTTGGAGTTGAAAATGTCGTAGATGAAGAAGAGTACAACCAATTTGATGAAACACCTCCGTTTGCAGATGGGGCATGTCTTAGCGGTGACGATGGCACACATGGAACACATTACATGCGTGTAGATCATCAAGAAGGGTTGTATTTTAAATAAATTAAGTTGTAAGAATTCCCTGTATAATGTGGCATTTTGTAGAATATATATGTCAAATGGATCTTATAGTATAGCAAATTTGAAAAAGATTTGACTTTTTCGACTCTTTTGAATGAAGACTCTGTTTTAAAAAAATTAGAAATTGGATCATAGTCATCACAATCGGTTCGTTTAGGAAACCGACACAGATAGTATAATTGCGATCGGTTTTTTTTAAAGAATCGACACAGATACTCCACATATTGCGATCGGTTTTTCTATAGAACCAACACAGATACTCCACATATTGCGATCGGTCTCTTTGGTTAACCGATCGTGTTAAAACCCAGAGCATTTTCATTTCGGCGTGCACACTCAGTTCATTTCGGCGCGTACTAATTTCGTTTCAATTCATCCCACAACCCTAGCTCCACCACCTCCCCCACCGGTGCCTCCCCCTCCGGCTCCTCCCCCCCGGCGCCTCCCCCATCAGCGGGTACCCCGTGGGCGCCTCCCCCTCCGGCGCCTCCCCCTCCAGCTCCTCCCCCCCATCGGCGCCTCCCCCATCGGCTCCTCCCCCCCATCGGCGCGTCCCCCATCGGCTCCTCCCCCATTGCCGACTCGGTTCGGCGCACTGTAAGATGCATTTCGGACTGTGGGCTGTAATTGGTTGTAAATAGCTCGATGATGATTGCTTCAAAATGAGGCTTGATTAATCTGATCATTAAAGGAACTTGCTAGACCTAGAACAACACTGCTCTTAGCTGACAATTTGGTGCCACTTGCTCTTAATGCATTGTTCTAGGGTCAGAGCAGTGCTGTGCTTATTCCTTTATGCTCTTAGCTGACAATTTGGTGGCACTTGCTCTTAATGCATTGTGGTAGGGTTAGAGCAGTGCTATATTCATTCTGTGCTATGCTGTACTTGTTGTTTTCTGTGCTAGAGCAGTGCTGTTCTAGGGTTGTAATCCTGAAATTTTTAGATGTAATAGCCGGTGATATATTGGCCATCTAGAAGTTGGACGGCTAATTAATTTAGCAACCCTTCTATAGCAATCTGAGAGCAATCCACCTCGGCTAATTAATTTAGCAACCCTTCTATAGTAATTTCCTTGCATTATATTCTCATTGCAATTTGAAACTTGTAACACATGCTATATTATCGCACTTTATTATCGAGTTTAGTTGCGTAACCTATGCGTCTCCCGTTCGAGGGTGCTTGTTTATAAGTATGCTAAAATGGCATATTTATAAATAAGCAGTCTCGAATTGTCCACGTTTTTTGGACAGTTCGAGGATATGTGGCTCGGGCAAGTTCCTAAGCTGTTGTACAAACTCTAGAGAAAGTTTCGGCAGCATCTCCCTGGTGTTCTTCGAATACACACCCTCTTGACCTGTTGTCGAGACGTGTATTTGGAGAACAGCGGGGAGATGCTGCCGAAATTTTCTCTAGAGTTGTACAACAGCTTAGGAACTTGCTCGAACCACATATCCTCGAATGGGATTAGGACCTAACCTAATTAGAGATTAGAAGTCATCGTTGGTACGTACGTACTTAGTCGGTCTACAGATAGACATGTGAATTGCTTTCTATTATGTGAAATTTGAATTGCTTTCTCTCATGAAGTTTAGGTTTGACATGTACGTACTTACATCGAAATGTCGCAAAGAGAGAGCACCGGCTCAACGCCAGAGAGAGAAGAAGGTCCTGCTACCCCATCGAGGAAGGTTAGAAAGGGCAAAGGACCGAATAAAGGAGCCACAGGGAGAACGCCGCAAGTGCTCCACTTCAATGCCATGGGGGTTTGCACGGGTCCTAGCAAGTTTAAGGGGCGCTGCTTCTCTTTTCTCGGCCAATTGGTGAGGGAGCGAGTGCCGATCACAATTAAGGACTGGAGGAAGGAAGTGTTTACGAGCGTAAGAACCGACTGTGGGACGAAGTTAAGGGAAAATGGATTATACCAGAGGAAAATGAAATCAATGCGAGACGGTACGCCTTGAAGAGAATGGGTGTGGCTTTGAGGCATTTCAGGGTGACCATGCATGCCGAGTTCGTGTTGAAAAACCGTACTCCCTTCCAAAGGTATCCATTTGTTACACCCGAGGTTTGGGAGGAGTTCACAAGGATGAGGAATACGCCCGAGGCGGATGAGCTGAGAGAGAAGAATATCGCTATACAGAGGCGTAACACACACGCGCACCACCTCGGTTCCGGTGGGTATGTCGGGAAGAAGGCAGAGTGGGCGCGACTAGCGGAGGAGTGTGCAACCTCTGGGACAACGATGCCTTACTACCACATATGCGAGGAACGGGCACGCGACTGTGTATTAGCGAGGACGAAGAAAACCTCTGACGGTCAGATTGTCATTCCAAACCCCGCGACCGCACAGATCGTCACGACCATCGTAAGATATCTAACATAGTACATTAATTGCATATTATATTCCCATTGTATTTTAGCAATAATTTATATTTGCGACCTGCAGGAGGAGGTAAGCCTGCAGAAAGAGCAAGGAGCATTTGAAAGCCAAGGGTCAAGGGACATCCTGTGTTCGGCAATCGGGAAGCCCGATCATAAGGGGCGGGTGCTTGCCGCAGGTGCGGGGTATACGAAGAGGTCCTTCTTTGTAGAGGAGAGCGCTTCCAGTGCCAGGGCAAGATCATGGGAAGCACGTGAGGCGCGGATTAGGGCGCAGATGAAGGAGGAGTTGAAGGAGGAGTTAAAGGCTGAGATGATGGCTGAGATGATGGCGATGTTCTCCCAGAATCAGATTCCTCAACCATCGCCTATGCTACGCCCTAGCAGCTGCGCTTCCAATAAGGAACTGTGCATTCCACACCTCAAGGTAATAACTGTTTCGGACCAAAAGGTAGATGAGTAAGCTTAACAAAGATTATGATGAAGATGCTGATCACTTCTTGCAGGGTCCTGCCAAGTGCCAGCTAGTCCTGATCGACGACGGAATACACATTGAGGCTGCGCGCGGGGTTGCATTTCCAAGCAAGGAGGATGACACGGTGCATGGTATACCTTTGGGGATGGGCTACATGAGGGTGCAGGTGGACTATGTCCACGATGTTTACATGTCTCATGCCCTGGAGTTCCCCCCGAACGAAGATATCACCACTCTCGGGCAAGCACGGATGTCGTTCATCAAGTGGCCCGCGACGGGTGTCGTAGTGCAAGCACCTCCTCCTGCTGGTACTACTGCTACCACTTCTGCTACTGCTGGTACTACTGCTGCTACTGCTACTACTGGTACTGCTACTGCTGCTACTGCTACTGCTATTGCTGCTACTACTACTGCTACTGCTAGTACTGGTACTGCTACTGGTGCTGCACCTGCTCCTGCTACTATTGTTGATGCACCTGCTCCTGTTACTGCTACTGCTGGTACTGCCGCAGCTGCTCCTGCTACTGCTGGTACTGCTGCTGCTCCTGCTACTACTCCTGCTGCTGCTGCTGCTCCTACTCCTACTACTGCTGCTCCTGCTCCTGCTGCACATGCTCCTGCCCCTGCTACACAACCTGCACCTACGCCTGCAGCTGCACCTCCTGCACCAACGCCTGCAGCTACAAATGCTGGTGCGCAGGTGGTGCGCAAAAGGACTTCTACCACGCTGACGAAAGATACAAAGCAGAGTTCAGAGAGTCCATCCGTGAAGAAGGCAAAGTTGTCAGAGGACACAGAGCACCCTGATGATCACAAGCGGTACATACATGGAAAGCCCTTTCTCCCAAGCCAAGAATTGAATTCTTTGGGCTTGTTCACTCGCCACCTACATGGATGGTACATCGATAGGTCACATGAGGACGAGCCTCGCCACGATTTCGTAGTGAAGTATCGAGCGGGCCAATTCCACCGCAACGAGGATGGGACCTTCCCAGTCAGTTTTGAGGATCTGTACTTTATGTACAGCTTGAAAGCCGTCGATATTTCTACCATACGATCCTGGACGCTGTGAGTCTCGCACCATACTCAATCAGATGACTATTTACTGATTTTGTATTATATTTTTTAACAATTGACATGAATTGCAGGATCATGAGGCAACAAGCCGTGACGGGTCGACACCCTATCGGGTTTGTCGACCCCGAGATGGTGTCTGCGACCATGGCTAAGTATCAATCGGAGTTCCTAGCAGGATACATCAAGCAGGCATTGCATGACGAGGCAAAAAAGGACTTCATTCTCTTCCCATACCACCAGGAGTATGTACTACTATACAATTCAATTACATGTACACACTTCAACCTTGTATTAACTTATTCTCTTGCATTGTGTACCGTTTAATAAGCAATCATTGGGTTCTACTTGTGGTTGTTCCGAGTCAAAACAAGGTCTACACGTTGAACTCACTCGAAAATAGACCGATGGACTATGCGATCGAGCCTGTTTTGCAGAAGTAAGTACATTCCTCTAACCTAACACTTTACATATTGAACTACGTTAGGTATTTTTAACCTCAATGGCATCTCTCCCAATGTATAGGGCTTTCATGTCTTACGTTGCTGAACGTGGCCGACACAATGATAAACAAGGCACCAAACTCGAGTGGAAGCGCTTCAAGGTACAAGTGTCTATCATAGGATTTTTTCCTGACACCTATTTTTAATTCGTCTCCTAATTTAAGTTTCTTTGTTCACAGTGTCATCAACAAGGGTGCGATGATCTGTGCGGCTTTTACGTGATGCATCACATGCTGATTTTGGTTGGTCGCTCACATCTTTTTCCTAAGGTATAGAGCAGATTATTTGCACTACTGTCTATGTGATATTTGTTTACAAGCATAATACTATCAGCATGTTTTAGTTCCAATTTAAGACTTAAATATATTAGTGCACTACTATCTATTTTGCAGGACCTTGATATCATCCGGAAGAGCCTAACCAACGCTGATCTCAAGAAATTACGAGACCATTTATGCCAGTGGTACTGGACAGAAGTTATAACGGATGATGGTAGATATAGAGACCATTCAAGCAAATACTAGTCCATAAAGTGTAAACAAAATTTATCTGAATGTGAATGTGATCTGTTACAGATTGTAAACAATATTAATTTTAATGTAATGTGTGTAGATTGTGATGTATATGTTCTGTGATATTGTGGATTGTGATGAATGTGTCATATTGTCAATGCGAGGCCATTTTCGGACGATGGACAGTAACATCATCACAATCGGTTCTTTGTTGGAACCGATTGGGATAGGTATAGTATGACAATCGGTTCTTACTGGAACCGATTTGGATACCTTTATTATCGCAATCGGTTTGCATAAAGAACCGATTTTGATAATATTATTATCCCCATCAGTTTCAATAAAAAACCGATTGTGATAATGTAATAATTTGAATCGGTTCTAAAAAAGAACCGATTGTGATATTATACTTATCCCCATCGGTTTCAACAAAAAACCAATTGTGATAATGTAATCATTTATATCGGTCTAAAAAAGAACCGATTGTGATATTACACTTATCGCAATCGGTTGTAAGAGGAAACCGATTGTGATTTGTGTAATATCACAGTCGGTTCCTAAAAAGAACCGACAGTGATAATGTATTATTAGTGTCGGTTAAAAACCGACTGTGATATATCTACCTTATCACTGTCGTTGGACTTTGTATCGCCACCAAAACCGACTGTGATGACCAAAAAGAACCGATTGTGATGTACGGATCTGTAGTAGTGCCATCTGCTAAGCTTGGTAAGAATTGGTAAGAACTTGACAAAACAAGTGGAGTGTGAGTGACTTAGCCACGTCCTAGTAGTTGCTAGGGGTATATTCTCTGTGATTGCTGGTTCCATTGTTTTGTTTAGCCATGGCAGGTTCTGGAGACAATAGCGTGCAACATTCTCCTCGCACCAAGGGCATCATCCAACACTTTGAGCGCCAAGTGATGCTACGCACAGAAGGCCTTGATGAGGATGTGCGGGTTACTAATGAGCGCCTAGGTGGTTTGGAGGCGGCTCAAATCAACACCAACGACAAGCTTGCAACGGTGGAGACGTCTCTCGCTGAGATTTTGAGGCGGCTTGATGTCCTTGGGCGTGCACCTCCTGCTGATGATGTTGATGTTCAACGAGGCCACCACAACCATGGTGCCCTGGGCAGTGCAGCAGGTGAGAACGAGGATGACTATTCTGCTGACACCGAGGTTGATAATTTAAACGCTCGTCCACGACGTCAGCTCCATCGCAATCGCCATGGCATGGGTCCTTTGCCACCGCGCCGTGAGGTACGTGACCGTGATGATTCACTAGGAAAGATTAAATTCACCATTCCATCTTTTGATGGTAAATACGATCCTGATGCATACCTTACTTGGGAATTAGCTACTGATCAAAAATTTACTTGCCATGAATTTCCTGAGAACAAAAGGGTTAGGGCTGCTACTAGTGAATTCACTGATTTTGCTTCGATTTGGTGGAGTGAGTATCGCCGTAAACATCCAAATGCTGGTCAAACCTGGGATGATTTGAAAAGAATCATGCGAGCTAGATTTGTTCCATCATATTATGCGCGTGATCTGTTAAATAAATTGCAACAATTAAGACAATGTAGTCAAAGTGTAGAAGATTATTACCAGCAGTTGCAAATAGGAATGCTTCGTTGTGGATTAGAGGAAGATGAGGAGGCTTCTATGGCTAGATTCATGGGTGGGTTGAACCATGAAATTCAGGACATTCTAGATTACAAAGAATATAATTCTATCACTCGTTTATTTCATCTTGCTTGCAAAGCTGAAAGAGAAGTGCAGGGACGACGCGCAAACACCAGGATTAATGTTTCTGCAGGCCGTGCTAGCACTTGGTCTCCCCGTACACCTGCTGCTCCCACGAGTTGCCAAACTACAGGATTTTCCCCCAACAATAAGCCGCGCCCTTCGTCGTCCGGTCCAACATCTAGGCCCCCCGAGGCGTCAAAGGGGCCCGTCCAAACACCCGCCAAGAGTTCTTCTGTTGCTTCAACAGGGAGAACGAGAGATGTTTAATGTCATCAATGCAAAGGGTATGGCCATATGAGGAGTGAATGTCCAAGCAAACGGGTACTGATTGTGCGGGATAATGGTGAGTTTTCCTCTGCTAGTGATTTAGACGAAGATACCTATGCTATGCTTGCAGCTAACCATGCAGGTAGTGAAGATGAGCTTAATCAAACAGAAGAGCACATTGACGCTGAGCATGCAGATCGCTATGAGAGTCTCATTGTGCAACGTGTGTTGAGCGTTCAAATGGGCAAGGCGGAGCAAAATCAACGATACAATTTGTTCCAAACCAAATGTGTGATCAAGGAACGCGCATGCCGTGTGATTATTGATGGCGGAAGCTGCAATAACCTCGCCAGCTCCGACATGGTCGAGAAGCTCTCACTTAACACCAGACCGCATCCTCAGCCTTATTACATCCAATGGTTCAACAACAGTGGTAAGGTAAAGGTAACACGGTTGGTGAGAGTACAATTTGATATTGGCTCATATCATGACTTTGTTGATTGCGATGTGGTACCTATGCAAGCATGTTCTATGTTGTTAGGTAGACCTTAGCAATATGATAAGGACTCTATGCATCATGGTAGAACCAATCAATATTCTTTTGTGCATAAAGAAAGGAAAATTGTGTTGCATCCTATGACTCCTGAGGCTATTTTGAAAGATGAGATTGCTTGGGCTAGCAAAGAGAAAATTCGAGAGAATGCAAAGAGTGAGAATCAAATTGTAGCAAAAGGGATTGAGCAACCTAAAAAGAAAGAATTTAACTCTGATGTTGAGAAGAAAAATGAGATTAAATTGAAAGGTGCTTGCTTTCTTGCGACTAAATCTGATGTGAATGAGTTGCATGCTAGTATTTCTCATTGATATGCTTTGGTTTGCAAAGAAACTTTGTTTTCACTGCAGGATATGTGTTCTTCTTTGTCTCCTGTCGTCACCTTTTGCAGGAGTATGCTGACGTCTTCCCGAAGGACATTCCTCTAGGGCTGCCACCAATCCGGGGGATTGAGCACCAAATTGATCTCATTCCAGGGGCATCTTTGCCCAATCGAGCACCATATAGAACCAATCCAGAAGAAACCAAAGAGATACAACGCCAAGTTCAAGAATTGCTAGTAAAGGGTACGTACGTGAATCTCTTAGTCCTTGTGCTGTTCCGGTCATTTTAGTGCCTAAAAAGATGGAACATGGCGTATGTGTGTTGATTGTAGAGCAATTAATAATATCACCATTAGGTATCATCACCCTATTCCTAGGTTAGACGATATGCTTGATGAATTAAGTGGTTCTATTATGTTCTCTAAAGTTGATTTGCGTAGTGGGTACCACCAAATTCGCATGAAGTTAGGAGATGAATGGAAGACGGCATTTAAAACTAAGTTCGGACTATATGAGTGGTTAGTAATGCCTTTTGGGTTAACTAATGCACCTAGTACCTTCATGAGATTGATGAACGAGGTTTTGCATGCTTTCATTAGAAAATTTGTGGTGGTATATTTTGATGACATTTTGATCTATAGCAAATCATTAGAGGAACATCTTAACCATTTGCGTGCTGTTTTGAATGCATTACGAGATGCGTGTTTATTTGGTAACCTTGAGAAGTGCACCTTTTGCACGGATCGAGTCTCTTTTCTTGGCTATGTTGTTACTCCACAGGGGATTGAAGTTGATCATATTGGAGCAATACAGAGTTGGCCGACTCCTAACACGGTCACATAGGTGCGAAGTTTTCTAGGACTTGCTGGGTTCTACCGTCGCTTTGTGAAGGATTTTAGCACAATCGCCGCACCGTTGAATGAACTCACCAAGAAGGGTGTGCCATTTGTTTGAGGTAAAGCACACGAAGATGCCTTCGATACCTTAAAAGATAAGTTAACACATGCCCCCTTACTCCAACTACCAGACTTTTCTAAGACTTTCGAATTAGAATGTGATGCTAGTGGAATCGGGTTGGGTGGTGTGCTCATACAGGGAGGAAAACCTATTGCATATTTCAGTGAAAAGTTAAGTGGGCCTAGTTTGAACTATTCTACTTATGATAAGGAATTATATGCTCTAGTTCGAACTTTGGAAACACGACAACATTATTTATGGCCCAAAGAATTTGTCATTCACTCTGATCATGAATCATTAAAGCATATTCGAAGTCAAGCTAAACTAAATCGTAGACATGCAAAATGGGTTGAATTCATTGAATCTTTTCCTTATGTCATAAAACACAAGCAGGGAAAAGATAATGTTATTGCTGATGCTTTGTCTCGAAGATATACCATGCTTTCACAGCTTGATTTCAAAATCTTTGGATTAGAGACGATTAAACAACAATACGTGCATGATGATGATTTTAAAGATGTATTGTTGAATTGTAAAGAAGGAAAAACTTGGAACAAATTTTTCATTAATGATGGATTTGTATTTAGAGCTAACAAGCTGTGCATTCCAGCTGGGTCCGTTCGTTTGTTACTTTTGCAGGAAGCACATGGAGGTGCTTTGATGGGACACTTTGGTGTCAAAAAGACAGAGGATTTACTTGCTAGCCATTTTTATTGGCCCAAGATGAGAAGAGACGTTGAAAGGTATGTAGCTCGCTGCATAACTTGTCAGAAAGCAAAATCTCGTCTTCAACCCCATGGTTTGTATATGCCTCTCCCTGTTCCTTCTTTACCTTGGGAAGACATTTCAATGGACTTTGTTTTAGGATTGCCTAGAACTAAGAAGGGGAGGGATAGTATATTTGTGGTGGTTGATAGATTCTCTAAGATGGCTCATTTCATACCATGCCATAAAACTGATGATGCTACACATATTGCTGATCTTTTCTTTCGTGAAATTGTTCGCTTGCATGGTGTGCCAAAATACAATTGTTTCAGATAGAGATGCTAAATTTCTTAGCCATTTTTGGAGAATTCTATGGGCTAAATTGGGGACTAAATTATTATTCTCAACTACTTGTCATCCCCAAACTGATGGACAAACTGAGGTTGTTAATAGAACACTATCTACCATGCTTAGGGTTGTGTTAAAAAAGAAAATTAAAATGTGGGAAGAATGCTTGCCTCATGTTGAGTTTGCTTACAATAGATCAAAGCATTCTACTACCAAGATGTGCCCATTTGAGATTGTATATGGTTTTGTGCCTCGTGCTCCAATTGATTTATTACCACTACCATCTTCTGAAAGGATTAATTTTGATGCTAAGCAACGTGCTGATTTAATGATAAAAATGCATGAGTCCACAAAAGAGAACATTGAAAGAATGAATGCTAAATATAAACTTGCTGGTAGTGAAGGAAGAAATCAATTAAAATTTGAACCTGGTGATCTTGTTTGGCTACATTTGCGCAAAGATCGTTTCCCTGAGTTACAGAAATCTAAATTAATACCACGAGCTGATGGTCCATTTAAAGTACTTGAACGGATTAACGATAATGCATATAAGCTTGAGTTGCCTGCAGATTTTGGGGTTAGTCCCACATTTAACGTTGCAGATTTGAAGCTATACTTGGGTTCTGAGGAGGAGCTTGAATAGAGGACGACTCCAATGCAAGAAGGGGAGGATGATGAGGACATCACTCTCTTTGATGCAGCCACGCCGACACCTACACGTCAAGAGGAAATGATGAAAGGACCAATTACGCGAGCTCGTGCACGCCAGCAAATGGTTAACATGGTGCTCACAAATTATAGAGAAGTGCCAATACAATACCAGATCAAAATGGGCCCAAACATGTTGAAAAAAGGATGCACCAACCATGATGGGCCAAGGAGGCGCCAAGGCCCATGGGCCAGAATATGTTGAAAGAAGGAGGCACCAACCATGATGGGCCAAGGAAGTGCCAAGGCCCACGGGCCAAAACATGTTGAAACAAGGAGGCCCAACCATGATGGGCCAAGGAGGCACTAAGACCCATCATGGCACCACTCCTTATCAGGCCAACCCATGAAGTGTGGCACCACTTGCTCCCACTTGCTCCCTCCACCGGCCCACGAAGGCCCAAGTTGCATGACTAGAAGTTTAGTACCACCTTGCTTAATGTTTAGCTTTTGGCTCTATCCCTCCACTATATAATAGAGGCAATAGGCCACCTAAGAGACTGGAGTTTTGCTTTGTAAATCAGTTTAGCCTTTGCTACTGTACGTGTAAGCGCGTGTCGATTAGATCGCCCGCGCACGTGTTTGCAAGACTCCAAATTTTCATATTGGAAATTAAATTTTCATATTGGCAATTTCAGATTGCTTGTTATCTTGTTCTTGCTAGTTCTTCAATTGCTTGCAGGAACCCAGACCCTCGTGGTCAGGTTGATCACGCACCGGCGAGATCAATAACCCTCTGGAGTTGGTGTATCGGTCGCTAAGGCGCAACGTCCTGGACGGTTGTAGTCGGACCGCTAACGTTGACTCTCCACAGAAGTCGAGATTTACCTTCTCATCGAAAGATCGGGACCGTTGTTTCTATCAACTATCATGGATACGGCCATGCCTACAAACCCAATTGAAACTAACAATGTAATTCAAGGACCAATTACTAGAGCTCGCACACGTCAATTCAATTACTAGGTGAATGCGTTCCTTGGGTTGCATACAAATATTTTAATGGATGGAATACTATTTAATCCTTGTGATAATTTTATTGTCCTTAGGAACCAAGGAGAAGGACTCCCAAGTGTCAAGCATGAAGCCAATTCTTTCGGAGCACAAGATCAACTCGGATTCGGCCTCCGGGATAGTTCCAATTTAAAACGACCATAACTTTTGATCCACAAGGGTGTTCGGGGTCTATGTGTACTGGTTTGAAAGGTTTCGACGCCCTCTTTCCAACGGATCCGGCCCCATCCCCAAATTCCGTCCGAGTCGATGGGAATCTGCAAAACAATTAGTGTCACTTTTCCAAACCAAGAAGACTTAGGCTTTGGGCCTTGTAATAGAGTTGTAGTTGTTATCCTACTGCTTTGGACGTGATTCCCACGTCCCTAGCTTTCATAAATAGCCAGACATCGGCTCCTTAGGGTTTTGGGTTTTATTTGATTAGTTTAGCCAAGTGCAATCTTGATCCTACGAGTTGTGCTGGACAGCCACCTTGTCAAGATCGTCAATATGACTCCACTTTGTTTCGCTTCCACTTTTATCCGCAATTTCAGATTGCTTATCCTATTGTTCTTGCTTGTTCTTCGGTTGCTTGCAGGAATTGAACCTCGTGTTCAGGTTGTTCGTGCCTACGGCAAGATCAATAACCCACCGGAGTTGGTTTAGCGATTGCTAAGGTGCATCGTCGTCGTACGGTGTAGTCGGATCGTCAAAGTCGACTCCAACAAAATCGATCGTGTGTTTCTCATTGAAAGATCGGGACACCCACAGTGCCATCACAATTCGAAATGCAAAAAGCTCAAATATCCAGTTGAACATTGAATCTACAAATACAACCACACTTCGGACAACCGGCACTAAAACAGCTATAACTTTTAAATGGCTAGACAGATTTTCGAGTTCTTGTACTCTAATTAAAGGTAATTGGATTACCTACAACTTTGTCTACTACCAAAAAACTCATGTGACCAATCTAACTACCCCAAACTCACGTTGCAACACAGGAAAAAATCTGCTCGAAAACTGAAAACTGATTCCCTCCAAAAATAACTAGTTTCCCTCCAAGATTTCAAGGCTAAGAACCCTAGAACCACATCTAGGCAGGCTAGGAACTCCAAAACTGAGTCAAGCAACCATCCATGGGGGGGGGAGAACCACTTACCAAGTGGAGGGAAGGGAGAAGGGAAGGCGGTTGCTGCTGCTGCCGATTGCAAGGTGGAGGGAGGCGCCAGCCAGGGGGGGGAGCTCCAGCTGCTAGAAGGGAAGGGGGAGGCGCCATGGCTGCTCCAAGGGAGAGGTGGAGGCGTTGCTGTGGTTGGAGCTGGGAGGAAGCTGCTTTGGTGGAAGGAGTTTCCAATGGAGAGACAACTTTTGTGTGTGTGTGCAGCCACTTTGGGTTGGGAGCAGCCGGATTGGGTGTGTGAGGAGAGTGTGAGGGTGTGTGTGAGGGGAAAAGTGGATGGGGTGGAAGGGGAAAAAGTAAATGATCCCACTCTTCACTCCCACACAGATCAAATTGATAATCCTGTAGATCAACAGATTGGTCCACCAAATAACCAGACGAGAATTCTAAAAAAAACTTGAAACGAAACTCCGCGACGTTGCAGAACCAATTGAAAATTAAAGGCTAACCTGAAGGCTACTCGTTTAAGAGCAAGTGGGTGCCAGCGGAAGTGAGCTCGCAGGGATGCACAGTGCCTAGACCGGGAGATCGCCTCACGGTAGCGGCCAACCGCGCGACGTGAGCGAGACTGCTCTGCAAGGCGGCGGCTAGGACCCAGACCGAGAGATGGCAGCAGTGGACGGAGTGCCTGAGTGGATGGCGCAGAGGCCGGCGCCGGGTGGGGATTGGGGAAGGCCGGAAGGGGAAGGGAAGTAGGGAACTGCCGCTGCCACCTCGGGTGGGGATTTGGATTGGGAACTGTTATGGGATTAGGGATTTTGGTTTTTTGGATGGCGAGGCGGGGCGGTCGGGCGAGCCGCAAGGCGTACGCCGTACGCGGAGTCACGAAGGGTAGGGTTTTCAGAGCCGGATACTAAACGGATCATAAACGGTTAGTTCCGAAAAAAATGTCGGATATATCCGAATTCGACGGATATTATTATTTTGAATCCATTTTTGTATCCGAAAAAAAAATCCGAATTTATATCCAATATTTGAAAAAAAACCGAATATTCGAAATTATGTTCCGAATAAAATACGAATTTATAGGACGGAAGACTGTTGAAAATTATCCTCTCCTTTTACGCCCCCACTTCCTGCACTTCAAGCCCTGCTCACCTGCGACCTCGCCCCGCCGCCGCCTCCCCATCGGGCTGCTCTCCTCCCGACAGCGCGCCGCCGTCCCACTGGTCGCGGTGCTCTCTCCCCCTCCCCCATCCCCCGACAAGCGGTGGCGCGAGGACGAGCCGAACCCCGTCGCCTCCCCATCGGGCTGCGTTCCTCCATCAGTATCTGTAGTCCATTTTCTCCATGGCCAAGTTCTCCATCGACGACGCCGATGAAGACCCTACGGCCTGTTAGAAATAAAGGCACACTTAGGTTTAATTTAATCCAAAAGTAAATCATGAACAACATGTGATTGACTATCGGTAACGAATAACAGGAGCATACTATAGATGCATATGCTAGAAGACTACACATATATCCATCTAATGTGCTCACAATCAATAGATTGAAAATAAACAGTAGAAACATTGTAACGTACTGCTCGTGTGCAGATGGAGCGATGACGCGTTGTAGCGTCTGATGCCGAGGACGGAAGCGCACCGCAGTCGAGCGCGATGCCTAGCAGCCGCTCCTGAACGTCGAGGAAGACGAGCCGTGACGGTGACGTGGAAGCAGTCGCGCCGAGCGCTTCCAAAAACCTGATTATAGGCGCTTAGGTTTATCAATGGCTGGCTTTGCCGAGGCACTGAGGCCGGAAAAATTCACCGGTGTGCACTTCAAAAGATGGCAGACAAGGGTCACCTTGTGGCTTACAGCTATGAACGTGTTCTGGGTGTCGAACGGCAAACCAGAGGATATGGAACCAACTCCTGAAAAGGAGAAGGCATATCGGGATGCCAACACACTCTTTGTGGGAGCCGTTCTTAGTGTTCTTGCCGATCGTCTGTGCGATGTGTATATGCACATTAAAGACGCGAAGGAACTGTGGGATGCTCTGAATGCTAAGTTCGGTGCTTCCGATGCTGGCGGTGAACTGTATATCATGGAGCAATATCATGACTACAAGATGGTGGATAACCGTTCTGTAGTTGAGCAGGCTCATGAGATACAGGTTCTCGCCAGGGAACTCGAACTTCTCAAAATCCAGTTACCTGACAGGTTTGTGGCTGGGGGCATTATTGCCAAATTACCTCCTTCATGGAGGAATTTTGCCACATCTCTGAAACATAAGAGACAAGAGATTTCTGTTGAGAATCTGATTGCGTCTCTAGATGTTGAGGAGAAAGCTCGAGCTAAGGATGCACCTGTGAAAGGAACTGAGGGGCAGTCTAGCGCCAATGTGGTGCAACAGTTCTCACATGGCAAGAACAAAGGGAAAAATAAAGCCAAACAAACCACTAATTTCAAGAAGAAGAAGTCAATGAACAAAGATGAGAAGCCCTGCTTTGTTTGCGGTGAGATTGGACACTGGGCCAAACAGTGTCCAAATCGCAAGGGCAGGAAGGGTGAGCAAGGACAGAACTCAAAGTCTGTCAACGTGACCATTGGCAATACTGGAGGAGGAACTTCTGGGTATGGTAACGTACCTATTGTTCTTTCAGTAAATCAGACCACCGATTGGTGGATTGATACTGGAGCTAATGTTCATGTGTGTGCTGATCTCTCTTTGTTCTCTTCTTACCAGGTCGTGCGGGATTGCTCCGTGTTGATGGGAAACAGCTCGAATGCTTCTGTTCTTGGTGTTGGCACGGTAGATCTGAAGTTTACTTCGGGAAAGATCGTGCAGCTAAAGAACGTGCAGCATGTCCCCTCAATAAATAAAAACCTGGTCAGCGGCTCCCTTCTATGTAGAGAAGGGTTCAAAGTGGTGTTTGAGTCTAATAAAGTAGTCGTGTCTAAGCATGGACTTTTTATTGGTAAAGGCTATGAATGCGGAGGCTTGTTCCGTTTTTCCCTTTCTGATTTTTGCAATAAAGTTGTGAACCATATTTGTGATATTTCCAATGGAGGTGAAGCCGATGTTTGGCACTCACGGTTATGTCATTTAAATTTTGGTTGTATGACTCGGCTCGCTAGTATGAATTTAATTCCAAAAATTCCTACTGTCAAAGGTTCTAAGTGCCAAAGTTGTGTGCAATCAAAGCAACCTCGCAAACCTCACAAGGCAGCGGAGGAGAGAAACTTGGCACCATTAGAACTCATACATTCAGATCTTTGTGAGATGAATGGTGTGTTGACTAAAGGAGGAAAAAGATATTTCATGACTCTGATTGATGATGCATCTAGATACTGCTATGTTTATCTGTTGAAAACTAAAGATGAGGCTTTAGACTACTTCAAAGTCTATAAGGCTGAAGTTGAAAATCAATTAGAAAGAAAAATCAAAAGGCTTAGGTCAGATCGTGGCGGTGAGTACTTCTCTACTGAGTTCGACTTATTCTGTAAGGAACATGGAATTATTCATGAGAGGACACCTCCCTATTCGCCCCAGTCTAATGGGGTTGCCGAAAGAAAGAACCGCACTCTAACTGATTTGGTAAATGCCATGTTGGACACTGCGGGTCTATCTAAGGAATGGTGGGGGGAGGCCCTGTTGACTTCTTGTCACGTTTTGAATAAAGTTCCTTCTAAGAATAAGGAGAAAACCCCATATGAAGAATGGGAAGGGAGAAAACCATCACTTTCATACTTGCGCACGTGGGGTTGCTTGGCGAAAGTCAATGTGCCCATAACTAAAAAGCGCAAACTTGGACCTAAGACAGTGGATTGTGTCTTTCTGGGATACGCTCATCGGAGCATTGCCTATAGATTTTTAGTAGTAAAGTCTGAGGTATCTGACATGATCGTCGGTACAATCATGGAATCCAGAGATGCCACCTTCTTTGAGGGCATATTTCCCATGAAAGATTTGCATAGCGTTTCTAGTCAAAACCCTGAGATAATTCCCGAACCTATTGCACAAACTGAGGATTCTGAACAGATACCCGAGCAAAATCCTGAGGAGGATGACAGTGAGGCTCCTAGGAGGAGCAAGAGACAAAGGATGGTTAAATCCTTTGGTAATGATTTCACTGTGTACCTTGTGGATGATACTCCCACCTCTATTTCAGAAGCTTATGCATCTTCTGATGCAGACTACTGGAAGGAGGCAGTCCGTAGTGAGATGGATTCTATTCTGTCTAACGGAACTTGGGAGCTCACAGAACTGCCTTATGGTTGCAAACCTGTGGGCTGTAAGTGGGTGTTCAAAAAGAAACTAAGGCCTGATGGTACTATTGAAAAGTACAAGGCTAGACTTGTGGCTAAGGGTTATACGCAAAAGGAAGGAGAGGATTATTTTGATACTTATTCACCTGTTGCTAGGATCACAACCATCCGGGTACTTTTATCCTTGGCTGCCTCTCATGGTCTCATTGTCCATCAAATGGACGTGAAGACAGCTTTTCTTAATGGAGAGCTAGATGAGGAGATCTACATGGATCAGCCAGATGGATTTGTGCTACCCGGACATGAGAGCAAGGTGTGTAAGTTACTGAAATCTCTTTATGGCCTTAAACAAGCACCTAAACAATGGCATGAGAAGTTCGATAGAACATTGACACAAGCTGGCTTCGCTGTAAACGAAGCCGACAAGTGTGTGTATTATCGCCATGGTGGGGGTGAGGGAGTTATTCTGTGCCTATATGTGGATGACATTTTGATCTTTGGAACAAACCTTGATGTGATCAATGAGGTCAAGTCTTTCCTGTCTGGAAATTTTGATATGAAAGATCTCGGAGAGGCTGACGTGATCTTGAACATCAAGTTAGTCAAAAGTGAGGATGGGATTAGTCTTTCTCAATCCCATTATGTGGAAAAGGTTTTGAGTCGGTTTGGCTATTCGGATAGCAAGCCTTCTCCAACACCTTATGATCCAAGTGTGATTCTTCGGAAAAACAAGAGAATTGCTAGAGATCAAATGAAATACTCTCAGATCATTGGATCTCTCATGTACTTGGCTAGCGCTACAAGGCCTGATATCTCATTTGCTGTAAGCAAATTGAGCCGGTTTACTTCTAACCCGGGAGATGATCATTGGCGTGCACTCGAAAGAGTTATGCGTTACTTGGTGGGTACAGTAAATTATGGAATACACTATACCGGGTACCCTTCAGTACTAGAGGGTTATAGTGATTCAAATTGGATCTCTGATGCTGATGAGATTAAGGCCACCAGTGGATATGTGTTTACACTTGGTGGGGGCGCTGTGTCGTGGAGGTCTTGCAAACAGACTATTTTGACACGGTCAACTATGGAGGCAGAATTGACTGCATTGGATACAGCCACTGTTGAGGCAGAATGGCTACGTGAACTCTTGATGGATCTTCCGGTGGTTGAAAAACCAATACCGGCCATTCTTATGAACTGTGACAATCAAACAGTTATTGTTAAAGTGAACAGTTCTAAAGATAACTTGAAATCCTCAAGACATGTGAAAAGACGTTTGAAGTCTGTCAGGAAATTGAAAAACTCCGGAGTGATAGCATTGGATTATATCCAGACGGCTAAAAACCTGGCAGATCCCTTCACTAAAGGGCTATCACGGAATGTGATAGATAACGCATCAAAGGAACTAGGCATGAGACCCATGTGAGTTATACCATAGCGGTAACCCAACCTATGTGATCGGAGATCCCGTGAATTAGGTCCTGGGAAAAACAAGCTACTGGTTAACTGGAGGAGAGTAATTTTCTAACTAGTTCCAAGTGAAGATGCAATACTCTCGAAATCTGTATGGCAGGTTGGCTTTTGCCTTAATGTGTTCTGTTGGCTTTATTTAGCGAAGATGTCATCCTACAGAGCATCTTGAAAGAACACACCTATATGAGATTGACTGTTGAAAGTCGCAGTCTATGAGACTTGGGTAATCTCTAGTAAGCTCATGAAGAGACCATGGAGTACGACTTATATGCTCCACCCGAGGGGAAGCCTATTGGCAGCCTAGTATCAGCTAAGGCTTTAAATGAAACTCAGTCGCACAAAACTTGCAATTCAAGGCTTAGTCCATTGTTCAAGTTGTGGCTGAGTGTAATTTGGAGTCCTAGGTGCAATTCAAGGCATAGTCCATTGTCACTGAAATGCTGGTATATTAACAGCTTTGGGAACAGGCAAGACTGTCAGTGGGACTTTGAGATCTGGTGGGGGATTGTTGGATTATTTGGGCCAAGCCCATTTGATTGAGACAATAAATCCTAGAAAATCTCAAAGGCCCACCTCATGAGGAGCATGTGCACTAGCAATAGTACCACATTGCTAGCCTAAAGTGGTGAGCACTAGTTTAAATAGTGGAGTGTGCTACACCATGGTAGAACCATGTGGAGAAAGGGAGAAAGAATACACACGCGCGCGCTCGCCTCGCCTCGCCGGGCCGGGCTCGGGCTCGGGCACGGGCCGGGGCGGGGCGGGGGGCGCGGGCGTGCGGCACCTGCGTGAATGGTCCGCCGAATTCCGGTCCAGGGCTTTGCGTAGGCGCAGCCTCCTTTTGCAGATTACTCTTTTGCTACTCGGAATCGCGGTTGTAGTATGAGATAAGGACACCGTAACAGATCCCGTAATGGACTCCGATCGTGGCACGTCCTCGAGTCGTGTTCGGTTACGGACTGTTACCAGGGCTCCTTTATATACTGCGTCGCCGTCATCTGGGAGATATAGAGTTTTCTGCGCCCTAGCGTTTTGCCAGTTTCCCTCGCTGCGCCGCCATCAAGTCTGCCCCGTCCCGTACGCCGGCGTGCACCAGCGAACGGGAAAGCAGGTCTCCGAAACCGTCCGTCCTCGCGTTCTTGCACCGGGAGAGGACGAATCAGGTTTTTGGGAAGCGCTCGGCGCGACTGCTTCCACGTCACCGTCACGGCTCGTCTTCCTCGACGTTCAGGAGCGGCTGCTAGGCATCGCGCTCGACTGCGGCGCGCTTCCGTCCTCGGCACTGTACGCGCTACAACGTCTACTGCTCCATCTGCACACGAACAGTACGTTACAATGTTTCTACTGTTTATTTTCAATCTATTGATTGTGAGCACATTAGATGGATATATGTGTAGTCTTCTAGCATATGCATCTATAGTATGCTCCTGTTATTCGTTACTGATAGTCAATCACATGTTGTTCATGATTTACTTTTGGATTAAATTAAACCTAAATGTGCCTTTATTTCTAACACGGCCGCCGTCGGGCGCGACAAGAGGAAACGCGATGAAGGCCCTGCCGACAGGGCGGCTGGCGGAGGACCCCCGAAGGCCCAAAATTTGGCGGCCGGGGGCGGCGAGCGGGAGGGAAGGGCGGTGGTCGGGGAGGAGAGGACCGGCGGGTGCGGCCGGGAGGTGGAGATGGTCAGCGGGGAGGGTTATGGGGGTATCAGCGTGCGGATCGACCCGGACGTGCTGGACTGCTCCATCTGCTTCGAACCCCTCCGCCCTCCCCTCTACCAGGTAAGCGGAGGAATTACCTGACTCATTACTTTGCCAATTATTGCGTTGCTTGTTTAATTTTACTGTGCAAATTGGATTAGATGAAGGAATTCGTAGATGGGGTAGAACCATGCGGTTGTTTGGTTTAGAGCATTGGATGCATTGGTGGTTTCCCCCCCCCCTTTTTTTAATGATAAAGCAGGAGCTCTGCCGTAGCGCTAAAAGGAGGAAAATCAAGCACATCGTTAAGGTACAACAGACCTAGATAAAAAGAACACGGGCCTCAGCAGCCTAACAACAGAAAAGAAAAGAAAGCCCGGAGGCAACCTAAGAAAGCAAAAAAATTATGACTGCTGAAACACTTTTTCTCAGCTCTACTTCCTCACGGATGCGCCCAACAACCTGCTGTGATGTTTGGTAATACTGTTCGAAAATTCTGTTCTTTCCAAATATTCCAAGAAGAATATATGATAATACCGTCAATGTCCCTCTTGCGTTCCTTGGATACCTTGCGTCTTGCTTGCTGCCACCATGGGAGGAGCCAGGAATTGGATATAGGAGGGGCCAAGTTGAAAAGTTAAATTTTGCATAGCGAATGCCACATACTAATCAGATCAATGTGTAAATTGGCTTCCAAAGCTTTTCTTGTGAGCACCATCTGTCTCTCTCTAATCCATTCGAAGGATAATTAGGATAATTGAGTTGACGCGGAATGCCCAAAAGGCTCTTACTCCTACTGTTTTATTTAGGAAGCAAGAGGGATATAATCCTGAATATCAATATCTATCTATTATTTATAGTATAATATAACGGTACGTATGATACAGAAGCTGAAAAAGGTATTATGTGCCCGGTCAAAAGATGATTTATAAAAGGCACTGAGGGAGTACCACGAACACATAACCTACACAGCACAAATTCCATGTGTAAATTAAATATGTTGAATGGAAAAGTTAATTTGCATTAGATTAATATATGCACCCATAGCATAACATCATTAACAATTATGAAGAATCCTAAACTAAATCACTGATATATATTAACCGATAAGTGAGTGCATTGATTACATAATTGAATTGGTGACTATACCGATAAGAGAGATTAAGACCATGGAGAAGAAGATAAAGAAAGAGAAGGCTAACAGCATGCTTCATTGGGTGCCTCATGGCCATATCGCTCGATTACTAGGCCGTCACAAAACCTACCTTATGGCCAGATCACTTAATCACTAAGCCCTAATACTAGTCGAAGTCTCAAAAGAATAGGCAGGCCAGGCCCCTGCCTGCCACCACCCTGATAGCTTGGCAGCAACAAATACTGGTGGTTGTAACTCTGTCCAGCTGAAACTTTTTTCCCAGATCTGTCTTGGAAAGGAGCAATGGAGCGCCAAATGCATGGCTGTCTCCCCGGCCAGCCCACATAAAGGACATATTAAGATATGAGGCCATCCCTGGATTGCTAATTTGTCAGCTGTTAAGATTTTTTCCTGCAGAAGGAGTCACAAGAAAAACTTGCATTTGTTTTCGGTTCAGGCTTTCCGAACCAGCGAGGAGTTGTAATAGTTAGAAGAGCCCTGTGTTACGGCCGATCGATATATCACACCGTGATGGAAATCGCAACAGAGATTAAAAGACGAGATAGAAGAGATAGTTCAGAGGAGGAAGAACACAGAAAGAGAGAAAGAGTAAAGTAGCTGTATTCTTTCGATATTCTTTTTCTTGCTTTTCACAATTCGCCAGTACAGGGTATTTATACCCCTCTCCCATGACACTCTTTGCTAAAGACTCGTAACTAATCCTCACTTTACTTCACTTAGTTCTTAACTGTAAACTATCCTGTTACACGTATTTTGTTTTCTATTGTCCCTATTCGCACTGTAGCCCGTAATGTTTCTTTTCTCCCGTCAGAGTACTCTATTGCCCGTCTCAACGCCCGACTTTGTGTCCGCCGTAACATTGCGCCCCCCTTGAGATGTTGCTTGTCCCCAAGCAACCGCCGATGGAAAACGATTCTGCAAAACACTGAGATCCTCCCAGGTCGCTGCCTCCTCTGGAATTCCTGTCCATTTAATTCTTCCCTGAACGACCGCCGTATTTCCTTTCTTCACCAACCTCCTTTCCAAGATTTCCTCTGGTTCGGTCGAGCGGACATCCAGTTCCTGTACCCTTGGCAATTCTGTGAATACAGGGGAGAAATCGGGTGTAAACGCCTTTAACTGAGAGACATGGAATACTGGGTGTATCACACTCTCCTCCGGTAGATCCAGCCGGTACGCAGCCCGCCCGATTTTTTTCTTCACAGTATATGGCCCGTAAAATTTGTAAGCCAACTTCGGATAGGGTCGATTCACTAGAGAGGATTGTGCATAGGGTTGCAGTTTTAATAATACCCTCTCCCCAACCTGAAACTGATGCTCCTGGCGTTTCTGATCTGCCTTCAACTTCATGCGGTTCTGCGCCCTCTGCAGATGTTGCTTGAGTAAATCATTGGACTGCTGTCTTTCCTGAAGGAACTCACCCACATCTAATGCTGCATGATCAGTTGGCGCATTGATAGTACCATAATTAGGCTCAGCTCCATACAAAGCTCTGAATGGGGAGCATCCGAGCGAGGAATGGAAATTGGTATTATACCAAAACTCAGCCAAAGCTAGCCAGTGTTTCCATTTTGTTGGTGTCTCGTGAACCGCGCACCTCAAGTACATTTCCAAACATTGGTTCACTCTCTCACTTTGGCCGTCCGTCTGAGGGTGATAGGCCGTACTATATTGTAGCTTGGTGTCAAGTGCAGTGAAGAGCTCCCGCCAAAAAATGCTTGTGAACACTTTGTCCCTGTCAGAAGTTATCGACCTCGGCACTCCATGAAGTCTGACAACTTGTTCCAGAAATATTTTAGCCACCTTCTGAGCAGTATAAGGATGTCTGATTGCAATGAAATGTGCGTACTTCGAAAAGCGATCAACTGCAACCATGATGGAATTGTAACCTTCAGATAATGGAAGACCCTCAATAAAGTCCATGGTTAGATCTTGCCAAGCTGCTTCTGGTATGGGCAGCGGTTGAAGCAGTCCCGCCGGTCTTCCCCGTTCACCTTTAGCCTTTTGACAAACTATACATTGCTTGACAAATTCTTCCACTCGTTGCTTCATGCCTTCCCAGCAAAACATTTTCTTCAATCGTTGGTAAGTCACCTGGATTCCGGAGTGCCCTCCCACTGCTCCCGAGTGAAATGCCGCAATTAACTTTGTTTGCAGTGCTGAGTTAGCCCCGATCCAAATCCGCCCTTTGAAACGGATAACGCCTTGCTGTAACTCGTACCCATCCTCATCCGGACTTTGCACTGCAAGTTGCTGTATACGTCGTCGAGCAGTCTCATCTGTAGCATAAGAGTTAACCACTTCTTGGATCCACGTTGGCTGCACCTCTGAAATTGCGTGCACTTCCACTGGGTGTCCAACTCTTGATAGAGCATCTGCAACTACATTTTCCTTGCCTTTCTTGTAAATTATCTTGAACCTCAAACCCATCAATCTCGTCATAGCTTTACGCTGCATTTCCGACTGTAATTGCTGCTCTTCCAAGTAACAGAGGCTCTTATGATCTGTCTTAATCACAAATTCTTGATGCTGTAGATACTGCCTCCATCTCTCTACTGCTAGCATAAGTGCCAAAAATGCCTTCTCATATATCGACATACTCCGGTGAACTGGACCGAGAGCTTTACTGAAGAAAGCGACTGGCTGTCCCTGTTGCATTAAAACTGCTCCAACCCCTTGATCACTAGCATCTGTTTCCACTTCAAATCTTTGCGCGAAATCAGGCAACCTCAGAACCGGAGTTGATGACATTGCTTCTTTAAGTCTCAAGAATGCGCGCCCAGCTTCCTCATTCCACTCAAACGTCTTCTTTTTAAGGAGATTAGTCAAAGGTTTGGCTATGACTCCATATCCCTTGACAAACTTCCGGTAATATCCGATAAGACCCAGGAAACCTCTCAATTCAGTCAACATCCGAGGTATGGGCCATTCAATCATCACCTGTGTCTTTCTTGAATCGGTGGCCACTCCCTTTTCTGATATAAAGTGTCCGAGATACTCCAATCGCCTTTGTGCAAATGAACACTTGGATCTTTTCACACAGAACTGTTGCTCTTTCAGGCTTTGTAGCACCAATTTCAAATGTTCCACATGAGCATCCAAATCAGGACTGTAGACTAATATATCATCCATGAAGACTAGCACAAATCTCCTGAGATAATTGGACAATACCGCATTCATTACACACTGGAAGGTCGCCGGGGCGTTGGTGAGGCCAAAAGGCATTACTTTGAATTGGTAATGCCCATGATGAGTCTTGAAAGCAGTCTTTGCTTCATCTTCTTCCTTCATCCTTATTTGGTGATAACCCGCTCTCAAGTCTAGCTTGGAGAAATATCTTGTGCCTGCCAGCTCATCCAATAATTCATCCACGACTGGCATGGGAAATTTGTTCTTGATGGTTAGGTCATTTAATCTTCGATAGTCCACACAAAATCTGCACGTTCCGTCTTTCTTTTGCACCAACAACACGGGCGAGGCAAAAGGACTACTGCTGGGAATAATGACACCGGTTGACAGCATGTTCGCCACTTGTCTCTCAATTTCATTTTTTTGCATCGGTGAATAACGATATGGTCGAGAATTTACCGGATGTGCTCCTGCAATCAGCGGTATGGAATGATCATACTGCCGCTGAGGTGGTAGCTTCTTTGGTTCAGTAAATATCTCCTGGTACAATTCCAATATATCCTGGACTGCTTCTGGTATTGGATCCTCATGATGTTCACCTTCAGTCTCAACCACAGCTAAAGTCCAGACATCATTCCCCTTTTCCCACTTATGCCATTGCTCGGCTGATAAAGTCTTTAATTCAGTCATGTCCTTCTCCCTCACTCCTTGCAACTGGGTCTTCTTCCCCTTGTACTCAAACTCCACAATTTTATCCTTCCAGTCACACATCATAGGGCTATGTTCCCTTAACCAATCCATCCCTAGGATGGCATCATATGCTCCTAGATTCAATACCCTTAAATCAGTCTTGAAAGTATAGCCTTGAGCCCACCATTCCAAATTTTGCACCCATCTATCACAGATCATCTTGTCCCCATTTGCTATTTTCACTTCCACCGGTTCTGTAACTTGCGATATACACCCAATTCTCTGCAAGAACCTAGCATGGATGAAACTATGTGAGCTACCCGAGTCTAGCAGAATTAGCATCACTTGGTTTCTTACTAAGGCTAAGATCCTCACTGTCTCTCCTGCTGTTGTCCCCGATATTGCATTCAGTGACAGACTGCAGTTTTCTTCCAGTTCCATTTCAGCCAACGCCAGCATATCCAACACCTCGTCCGAGAGTGTCTCCTTTGGATCCTCCATTGTCATCATTTGTATCTGCACTGGAGCTTTCTTTCTACATTGCAAATGGTGGTTTGGCTCATATTTTTCCCCACACTGATAGCACAATCCGTTAGCCCGCCTGTATTCTTTCACCTGTTTAGCCTTCCACAATTCCCCGGTTCCTATTTTCCATTGACTCATGGAGTTTTCAACCTTCCCGGCATTAACTGTTTTCGGCTTCCATCCTTTGTTTCTGTCCATCACCTCTTGTTGAATTTTTGCCAAATGAGCTGCACGATCTACAGTCTCCGGCATCAAACTTTGCACCGTTCCCCTTAACTCTGGTTTCAAGCCTTGCACGAAATGAGATATGAACAATTCTTCTCCATAGTGTGGATTATGTGCCAAGATCTCAAACATCAATTCATCAAACTGATTTTTATACTCGTCGATGGTGCCACTTTGTTTGATCCTCACTAATTCTTCCGTCAGTCTGCGATGATCAAAAGCCCCAAACTTTTCCTCCACAGCACGAACAAACTGCCCCCAATTCTCCACCATATTTCTGGCTTTATACATCTGTAACCATCGCGCTGCTCTTCCCTCCATATGCATGGTAGCTGTCATCACCCACAGGGCCTCGGGAATGTTAAAGATTTTGAAGTAGTCCATACACTTGTCTCGCCAAATTCTTGGCCCTTCTCCATCGAAACGAGGAAAAGAAAGTTTGGGAAGGGGATTCCTATTACCTCCTCCAGGATCCCTCTGAAACTGGTTACCTCGCCCGGGACTCTCTCCCAGAATCCCCATGGCATCTCTTAAACGTGTTCCTGCAGCCGATGCCGATGGATCCTCCTCTGCCCTTCGCCACCCCTCTGGTGTTGGCGGTGTAATAGCTACTTTTCCCATCGTCATCCCTTCTCCTGGTCTCCCCAACGACATTCGTGCCACCGTCTGCGCGGTCGCCTCCAGTTGTTTGGTGAGCAGTTGTTGATCCTTCTGAGTTTGTTCCATTGCCCTTGCCGTCAGATCGGATCTTGCTAACAGCTGCTGCTGCGTAACATCCATATCTTCCAACCTTGCAAAGATGATGTCCATGCTCTCCCGAAGTCCCACCAGGTGTTCCTCCGCTCTTCCCGCCATCGATCCGATCGCTTCCAGTACGAAGCGAGTTTGAGCGGAGGGCTTCTGGGGAGCCTTGATGATCCTTGTCTTGATCGGGATTTAATTGGGAAATTGCTCGATTTGCAACTTCCGATGTTTGGCCACAGAAATCTGAGATCGACTGAACCGAGCCAACCAGAATTAGGGATTTTACATGGATCGATTGGAATCGTTGAGATCGATTCCAAGTTCCCAAACCTTTTGCCGGAAAAAATTTTTACAGCTCAAGGCTCTGATCGACACAGCTCTGATACCAATTGTTACGGCCGATCGATATATCACACCGTGATGGAAATCGCAACAGAGATTAAAAGACGAGATAGAAGAGATAGTTCAGAGGAGGAAGAACACAGAAAGAGAGAAAGAGTTAAGTAGCTGTATTCTTTCGATATTCTTTTTCTTGCTTTTCACGATTCGCCAGTACAGGGTATTTATACCCCTCTCCCATGACACTCTTTGCTAAAGACTCGTAACTAATCCTCACTTTACTTCACTTAGTTCTTAACTGTAAACTATCCTGTTACACGTATTTTGTTTTCTATTGTCCCTATTCGCACTGTAGCCCGTAATGTTTCTTTTCTCCCGTCAGAGTACTCTATTGCCCGTCTCAACGCCCGACTCTGTGTTCGCCGTAACACCCTGCAACTGAATATCATAATTGAACTCGCCGTGTATTTCTTATTGGAAGTCCATCTCGAAATAATTGAGTCCGGGAGACATGGCTGTAGACGGATTGTAGTTTGTACTGATCTGGGGCCACAGTTTCACAAACTCATGAACCTGTTGGGAAGTAGTCATGTGTTGCAAACATTTAAGCCTACTCCCGGTATTTGGTTCCTGCTGCACTGATCTGTTCTTTGTTCGGGTGAGCTTTAATAATGATGGCGCTAACTCTTTTGGGGTTGTCCCATTAAGCCACATGGAGTGCCAAAACTTAGATACTGTCCGTCTCATCACAAGGGGTCTTCATTCCTACCCATGGCTTGTCATGTACCCGCCATTCATACCAAAACCAACGTTGCCGAAGGGCTCATCCAATAAAGGTTAAGACCTTGATAGGGATAAGCAAAGGCAAAACTGTAAGACGCCATTCTACTGAGAGACAAGTCATGAGTACGATTTGCACTACATTTTGCTGGCAAGCTTTGAAGAAGGCATAGTCGATCAAGTCAAAATTTGTCCCTGTAAAATGTGCTCTAAGAGTGCGCATGTGCCAACCTTATAGCCATAGTAATATACTAGGCAGTCAGATGAAGAAAGTAAAATAGAAGTTCCTTTTTTAACATTCACTAATGAACCATTTTGGAATGACTCTTGTGAATAAATAATAACGGAACGGTACTTGTTAAGAACTATGGAATTTCATTGATCAAACAGCAATGAATAAGAAATTTCAGCAATAACATATTGTTCTACTTGTCCTATGGCCTTTTGAAATCAGAAATGATAAAAACGCAAGTTTTTAGTTCCCCTGTGATTGGGTACTTGGACCGGGTTCCCAGCTTATTGTAGCTAAATTATCAATCTAATAGCTGGAATTCATGCAATTACAATGAATCATGATGGAATAACAAAATTCACCATATATACAAAGAACTGAATACATGTTATTTCTGGGCAGCTTTCCAATTCCCAACACACCCACCCTGCCAACCCAGGGATCGAACCCGTGTGTGGGCTCCCTCCCCCATAACTATTGAAAACTCACCTGCTGGTACAAAAACCTTAGCAAGAATCATGTTCCCGAATCTCCAAAATGTATGTTTTGTATTCCAATCATACTTCTATTATACCAAACTAACTATATTATTCTAATATCCACAAGTTTGTGGTTCTTGAGGTCATGGGTTCAAGTCCCCACTCTCCTTTATATCAAAGATAGGTAGGTGTCCCTCCTACCAATTCTCATTTTTTTCTTGACTTCTGTGCATAGTGCTTATGATTAATGTACTCCTCAACTTTAGCCTTCCACACTAACTTTGACTGCTTCATTTCCTGTATCAATTCTACAAAGAAACATTGCTCTGAAAGTGGGTATAGTTGGTCATTTCTGGACCATTTTCTTGATTTAAGTGATCGAATAAGTGGGCTGTGTAGATCCAGTTACATCTGGATTTTAGTCATTTTTCTCTGTTACTTAATAAAACCAAATAATCTTAACCTTGTTGCATGCATTGTTGTGTGCATGATTATGTTTATGTTTTTGTTATTTGTAAATATATACCAGCTATCTGACCCCTTAAATGTTTACTCTTTTCAACGAAAGGTGGGAATTTACTTGTAAATAAGCACCCACATACTGTTAAGGCCCTGTTTGGATTAGAGGTATTTCATTGGAATGTTTTTGGATTTAGTTCAAATTTGAACTAAATCCCAAAACCTTCCAAGGAAATACCCCTCATCCAAACACCCCCTAAGCAGTAAGCGGTTGGGTGACTACACAATATCTTTATTGCTTTTGAAACTTCAATACAACAAACCTAGTTCTAAAAATGCTTATTTGAGTTACTGTCGTCACAATTGCTGCCTACATATCTGACACTGACAGTAGTGTTATGATCTTCATTTTGTCATGTGCGGCCACAACCGGACGCAACAACAGCAAATCGGTGCATATGGCAGCGGCATTAATATAAGGATTATGATAATCAGTTTCCATTGTACATAATTCCTTTTGGTTAGTTGCTCAATTTTATATTTCTTTTTTAAACAGTTTCTATCTTTTAGTTTCTAGCACCTCTATATAATGACTAAGGATGCAATTATTATCATTTTTATGTAAGCTGGAAGAATAAAAGAAAGATCACCCCGGTCTATAGTCTCCTGTTTCTCCTAGAAGACCCTCCTCTTCAAGCCGTCAGTGTCTTTCTTTAATCTTTATGGTAGTTAACCCTTATGATCTAAGGGTCATTACACATTTCTACCAACAAACAGAACAGAATTAAATTGTTAAGCTACCAACACAGAGACAAACCTTGTGAAACTGTAATATTTTACTTTTAGACAAGGTTGTCAAGGCTGTCAGGCAAGGCGCCAGCTGAGCGCCTGGACGCCTAGGCGAGAATTAGGCGACACAAAATTATTCACCATGATCGAAGCCACACAATTATTCACCATGACCAGCACTTGAAGCTTGACCCAGCCATGAGCAACAGCAGCACAGAACATCATCACAAGCAGCAGCATTAGCACATCATCACATGCAACAGCAGCAGCATTAGCATTCAGCACATCATCACAGACAGCAGCAGCATGAGCATCAGCGGATGGGTGGCAGCGGCGAAAGCAGTCGACACAAAATTATTCACCATGATCGAAGCCACACAATTATTCACCATGACCAGCACTTGAAGCTTGACCCAGCCATGAGCAACAGCAGCACAGAACATCATCACAAGCAGCAGCATAGCACATCATCACATGCAGCAGCAACAGCAGCATTAGCATTCAGCACATCATCATAGCCATAGGCAGCAGCAGCACGAGCATCAGCAGATGGGCGGCAGCGGCGAAAGCAGATGTGCGGCAGGAGATGATGAGGACATCACTACCATGGATACGGCCATACCTACAAACCCAATGGAAACCAACAATGTCATACAAGGGCCAATTACTCGAGCTCGCGCACGACAATTCAATTACCAGGTGAATGCGTTCCTCGGGTTGCATACAAATAATTTAATGAATGGAATGCTATTTAATCCTTGTGATGATTTTATTGTCCTTAGGAACCAAGGAGAAGGACTCCCAAACGTCAAGCATGAAGCCAATTCTTCCGGTGCACAAGTTCAACTCGGATTCGGCCTCCGGGACAGCACCAACTTCAAACGACCATAACTTTTGATCCACAAGGGTGTTTGAGGTCTATGAGTACTGGTTGGAAAGGTTTCGACGTCCTCTTTCCAACGGATCCGACCCCATCCCCAAATTCCGTCCGAGTCAACGGGAATCTGCAAAACAATTGGCGTCACTTTTCCAAATCGAGAAGACTTGGGCTTTGGGCCTTGTAATAGAGTTGTAGTTGGTATCCTACTGCTTTGGACGTGTTTCCCACGTCCCTACCTCTTATAAATAGCCAGACATCGGCTCCTTAGGGTTTTGGGTTTTATTTGATTAGTTTAGCCAAGTGCAAACTTGATCCTGCGAGTTGTGCTGGACAGCCACCTTGTCAAGATCGTCAATAAGACTCCACTTTGTTTCGCTTCCAGTTTTATCCGCAATTTCAGATTGCTTATCCTATTGTTCTTGCTTGTTCTTCGGTTGCTTGCAGGAATTGAACCTCGTGTTCAGGTTGATCGTGCCTACGGTAAGATCAATAACCCGCTGGAGTTGGTTTAGCGATTGCTAAGGCGCATCGTCGTCGTACGGTGTAGTCGGATCGTCAAAGTCGACTCTAACAAATCGATCGTGTGTTTCTCATCGAAAGATCGGGACACCCATAGTGCCATCACGGCGCCATCAAGTGGTATCAGAGCAAACCAGGTTGCTCGGTGAGAATTCTTTACCCTAGATTAGTAGATTGATATCTTTCCTATAGTCCGGAGAAACGCCATCAGATTGGATCTCTCCATACCAAAACAATTTGAGCCTCGCATTTTCCTTTCAATTGCACGGCGTTATTGAATTTTTGGTTGCATCGTCGTGTCGAGTTGCTGAATTCTAGTCTAGTTGGAGTCCAGGTCAGACAGCGGTTTCGAGCTGTGTTCCGTTTCGAGTTGTGTTCCGTTTCGAGTTGTGCTCCGTGTCGGTCCCGAACTGTTGAAAAAAAAAAAAAAAAAGGAGTTCGGACGAAGCTTTCTTCTCATCCAATCGTCGCCGATCGTCGCCACTTGGTCGTCCGACCGCTGCCCTCTGTTAGCCGATGGTCGCTGACCGAGTCGCCCATCTGTTAGCCGATCGTTACCTTCCGATCGTCGCCTCGACCGTCGCCGCTCGACAGTTGCCTACTGTTAGCCGATGGTTGCCTCCCGATCGTCGCTGACCGTCGCCCACCTGTTAGCCGATGGTTGCCTCTCGATCGTCGCCTCCGATCGTCGCCGCTTTGATCGTCGCCCACAGGTCGCCATCGCCGCCTCGACCGGGTCGGCGCTCGATCGATCGCTTCACCTGGTCGTCCATTGGTCACACGATCGTCTTCCGCCTACATAGCACTTGAAAGAAAAACGAATCGGATCGTTCCGTAAAAAAAAAAAAAAAAAAAAAAAAAAAAAAAAAAAAAAAAAAGTGAGCAGATCCAGAAAATTTTTATGTGCCAAACCTATTTTCACAAGATTCCCGATCTTTTGAGATAGTTCCCTTCTTTCGCGAATTTTTTCGCTGTTCTTCATCTGCTTTGTGGAGCTGTCTTGTCGCCGACCACGATTTTGAGTCACGATCCTTGCTAGCCTCGAGTCGACAACTAGTGACTAGACGTTGAACAATTCTTCAATTTTGCATTCACTGATTGGATTATTGCTAACCTTTTTGCTACTAAATTAAGCCTGTCCAAGCTCCACTTTCTACCCATACAGGCGTTCGATCCCTTGGCAATCGCTCTACACAAACTTCGGAGAACCTTTGACAACGCCAACGGCCGACAACGCCTGCTACATTGTAAGAACTTGTAAGAACTTGGGTCATAGGCTTGGCGCTTGAGAGACTTGCCACCTAGTAGTTGATAGGAACATTATACTTGTGGTTTTTGTTTCCTTGTCATCAACTAACCATGTCGGTGACGAGTTCACTTCATCACTCTCCACGAACCAAGGGCATCATTGCTCACTTCCAAAAGATGACGAGGAAGCCACCGATGGTCTTAAGCGAGGATGTACGGCTCACTAATGAGCGTATGTCAATGCAAGAAGACCGTCTCAGATCCATCGAGGCCGCACAAGGGATTGCTAACACTACTCTTGCTACTATTTTGGCTAGACTTGATACTTTTGCAGCTCTGCATCTGGTGCTTCAATCCACCTCCCGTCGTCCAAGCAACAATTCAGCTCCACAGGAGGCCCCAACAGATTTAGAAGAACAGAGCGAAGAGCACGAATATGATGACACCATCGATGCGGAGGAGGTCAACCCCATCCATTCACGATAATGATCGTAACCATCAACGGCTACGCTTCAATCAGCAAGGTATGCGACGTGATCCTCCACGACCAAGGAACGAACGAGATGATGTTTTCCCTAAGGTAAATTTCAACATGCCACCGTTTGAAGGTAAATATGACCTGATGGTTACCTTATTTGGGAATTAATAGTGGATCAAAAATTTGAGAGCCATGAATTACCTGAGAATATAAGAGATAGGGCTGCCACAAGTGAGATCACAGATTTTGCTTCTGTTTGGTGGAGAGAACATTGCCGTGCTCATCCAAATAATATACCCACCACTTGGGAAGCCTTGAAATTGCTAATGAGGCATAGATTTGTTCCTTCATACTATGCTAGAGATTTATTGAATAAATTGCAGCGCCTACAGCAAGGTAAGAATTCGGTGGAAGAATATTACCAAGAATTGCAAATTGGCATGTTGCGTTGTGGATTAATTGAGAGTGAGGAAGCTTCTATGGCTCGTTTCTTAGGTGGTTTAACTCGAGAAATCCAGGATATTCTAGACTATAAGGATTATAATTCGATGACTCGGTTGTTCCATCTTGCTTGCAAAGCTGAACGTGAAGTGCAGGGTCGTCAATCGAGGGCCAAGACTAACTTTTCTGCAGGTCGAACTACTTCGTGGACACCGCGCACCCCTGCTGCCCCTGCCGGCAGTACTACCATGCCGACCTCTTCCATCAACAGAACGGCGTCCACCACCGCAAATTCGGCACCACAACCAACGCCGACGAAAAGTGCCACACAAGCTACTACAAATAGTTCGTCGTCGTCGGTCGCATCAACGGGACGCACCAAAGATGTTCAGTGCCATCGCTGCAAGGGTTTTGGTCACATGATGGAGTGTCCGAACAAGCATGTGCTAATAATCTGTGAAGACGGCGAGTATGACTCGGCAAGTGATCTTGATGACGAAACATATGCTTTGCTCGCTGAACATGAAGACGGCGATCCAAATGCCGAGCACGACGAGGTACACGTGAGCGCTGGTGATGCTGACCAATATTTGAGTATTATTGCACAACGTGTGCTTAGTGCTCAGATTGCTCGCGCCGATCCAAATCAACGCCACAACTTGTTTTACACAAAAGGCGTCATCAAGGAGCGATCCATTCGAATAATCATTGATGGTGGGAGTTGCAATAATCTAGCCAGCATGGACATGGTGGAGAAGCTAGCACTCTCCACTAGACCACACCCTCAGCCCTACCACATTCAATGGTTCAACAACAGCGGCAAACTCAAGGTAACTCGCATGGTAAGAGTACATTTCGCTTTAGGTTCCTATCATGATTATGTTGATTGCGATGTCGTACCTATGCAAGCATGTTCTATGTTATTAGGTAGACCGTGGCAATATGATAAGGATTGTTTACATCATGGTAGAACAAATCAATACTCTTTTGTGCATAAAGAAAAGAAAATTGTGCTACACCCAATGTCGCTTTGATGCCATTGTAAAGGATGAAATCGCTAGATCTAGCAAAGAGAAAAATCGAGAGAATTCTAAGAGTGAAAATCAGATTGTCACCAAAGGACTTGAACAACATAAACAGAAAGAATCTAACCTTGATTGTGCTAAGCCGAATGAGATTAAATTGAAAGGTGCTTGTTTTCTTGCAACAAAATCTGATTTGAATGAGTTGGATGTTTGTAGGTCTACATGCTATGCTTTGGTCTGCAAAGAAACTTTGTTTTCTCTAGAGGAGATGTCCCTCTCCTTGCCTCCTGTTGTCACTAACCTTTTGCAGGAATACACTGACATCTTTCCAAAGGACATCCCCTCAGGGCTGCCGCCAATTAGAGGGATTGAGCATCAAATTGATCTCATTCCAGGGGCATCTTTGCCCAACCGAGCACCTTACAGAACCAACCCTGAAGAAACACAAGAGATACAACGCCAAGTTCACGAATTGCTTGATAAAGGGTACGTACGTGAATCTCTTAGTCCTTGTGTTGTACCAGTCATTTTAGTACCTAAGAAAGATGGAACATGGCGCATGTGTGTGGATTGTAGAGCAATTAATAATATCACCATTAGATATCGCCATCCTATTCCTCGGTTAGACGATATGCTTGATGAACTAAGTGGCTCTACTATGTTCTCTAAAGTGGATTTGCGTAGTGGCTATCACCAGATTCGCATGAAGTTAGGAGATGAATGGAAAACAGCATTTAAAACTAAGTTCGGGTTATATGAGTGGTTAGTAATGCCTTTCGGGTTGACTAATGCTCCTAGCACATTCATGAGACTGATGAACGAGGTTTTACGTGTTTTCATTGGAAAATTTGTGGTAGTTTACTTCGATGATATCTTGATTTATAGCAAATCTTTAGAGGATCATCTTGAACATCTACGTGCTGTTTTTAATGCTTTACGCGATGCACGCTTATTTGGTAACCTTGAGAAGTGCACCTTTTGCACGGATCGAGTATCTTTCTTGGCTATGTTGTTACTCCACGAGGAATTGAAGTTGACCAAGCCAAGGTTGAAGCAATACAGAGTTGGCCGACTCTAACACGGTCACACAGTGCGAAGTTTTCTAGGACTTGCTGGATTCTATCGTCGTTTTGTGAAGGACTTCAGCACCATCGCTGCACCCATGAATGAGCTCACCAAGAAGGGTGTACCTTTTGCTTGGGGCAAGCCGCAGGAAGATGCCTTCAACATTCTGAAAGCTAAGTTAACCCATGCACCCTTACTCCAGCTTCCAGACTTTTCTAAGACTTTTGAACTAGAATGTGATGCTAGTGGAATTGGTTTGGGTGGTGTTCTGTTACAAGAAGGAAAACCTGTTGCTTATTTTAGTGAAAAATTGAGTGGGCCAAGTTTGAATTATTCTACTTATGATAAGGAGTTATATGCACTAGTTCGAACTTTAGAAACTTGGCAACATTATTTATGGCCCAAGGAATTTGTTATACATTCGGATCATGAATCATTAAAACATATTAGAAGTCAAGCTAAACTGAACCGTAGACATGCAAAGTGGGTTGAATTCATTGAGTCATTTCCTTATGTCATCAAACACAAACAGGGAAAGGATAATGTCATTGCTGATGCCTTGTCTAGGAGATATACCATGCTCTCACAACTTGACTTCAAAATTTTTGGTTTGGAAACGATTAAAGAGCAATATGTGCATGATGATGATTTTAAAAATGTGTTGCTCAATTGTAAAGAGGGAAAAACTTGGAACAAATTTGTCCTCAATAATGGGTTTGTGTTTAGAGCAAACAAACTATGTATTCCAGCTAGTTCTGTTCGTTTGTTATTGCTACAGGAAGCGCATGGAGGAGGATTGATGGGACACTTTGGTGTGAAAAGGACGGAGGACATACTCGCTAGCCATTTCTTTTGGCCCAGGATGAGACGAGACGTGGAACGTTTCATCGCTCGCTGCTCTACATGTCAAAAAGCTAAGTCACGACTTAATCCACATGGTTTATACATGCCTCTGCCTGTTCCTAGCGTGCCTTGGGAAGATATTTCTATGGACTTTGTTTTAGGACTCCCTAGAACAAAGAAGGGGAGTGATAGTATTTTTGTCGTTGTGGATAGATTTTCTAAAATGGCACACTTCATACCTTGTCACAAAAGCGATGACGCTACCAACATTGCTGACTTATTCTTTCGTGAAATTGTTCGCTTACATGGTGTGCCTAACACAATAGTTTCAGATCGTGACACTAAATTCTTAAGCCACTTTTGGAGAACTTTGTGGGCTAAATTGGGGACTAAACTTTTATTTTCTACTACTTGTCATCCCCAAACTGATGGACAAACTGAGGTCGTTAATCGAACTTTATCTACTATGCTTAGGGCTGTTTTGAAAAAGAACATTAAATTGTGGGAAGAATGTTTGCCTCATATTGAGTTTGCTTATAATCGGTCTATGCATTCTACTACTAAGATGTGCCCTTTTGAGATTGTATATGGATTTGTACCTCATGCTCCAATTGATTTGTTACCTCTACCATATTCGGAGAAATTGAATCTTGATGCTAAACAACGTGCTGATTTGATTATGAAAATGCATGAGACAACTAAAGAAAACATAGAACGCATGAATGCTAAATATAAACTTGCTGGTAGTAAGGGAAGGAAACATGTAACTTTTGAACCAGGAGATTTAGTTTGGTTGCATTTGCGAAAAGATCGATTCCCAGAATTAAGAAAATCTAAGTTGATGCCGCGAGCTGATGGTCCTTTCAAAGTATTGGCAAAGATTAATGATAATGCATACAAGCTTGAATTGCCTGCAGATTTTGGGGTTAGTCCCACATTCAACATTGCCGATTTGAAACCATACTTGGGAGAAGATGATGAACTTGAGTCGAGGACGACTCAAATGCAAGAAGGGGAGGATGATGAGGACATCACTACCATGGATACGGCCATACCTACAAACCCAATGGAAACCAACAATGTCATACAAGGGCCAATTACTCGAGCTCGCGCACGACAATTCAATTACCAGGTGAATTCGGTCCTCGGGTTGCATACAAATAATTTAATGAATGGAATGCTATTTAATCCTTGTGTTTATTTTTTGGTCCTTAGTAACCATGGTGAAGGAGTCCCAACCGTCAAGCATGAAGCCAATTCTTCCGGTGCACAAGTTCAACTCGGATTCGGCCTCCGGGACAGCACCAACTTCAAACGACCATAACTTTTGATCCACAAGGGTGTTTGAGGTCTATGAGTACTGGTTGGAAAGGTTTCGACGTCCTCTTTCCAACGGATCCGACCCCATCCCCAAATTCCGTCCGAGTCAACGGGAATCTGCAAAACAATTGGCGTCACTTTTCCAAATCGAGAAGACTTGGGCTTTGGGCCTTGTAATAGAGTTGTAGTTGGTATCCTACTGCTTTGGACGTGTTTCCCACGTCCCTACCTCTTATAAATAGCCAGACATCGGCTCCTTAGGGTTTTGGGTTTTATTTGATTAGTTTAGCCAAGTGCAAACTTGATCCTGCGAGTTGTGCTGGACAGCCACCTTGTCAAGATCGTCAATAAGACTCCACTTTGTTTCGCTTCCAGTTTTATCCGCAATTTCAGATTGCTTATCCTATTGTTCTTGCTTGTTCTTCGGTTGCTTGCAGGAATTGAACCTCGTGTTCAGGTTGATCGTGCCCACGGTAAGATCAATAACCCGCTGGAGTTGGTTTAGCGATTGCTAAGGCGCATCGTCGTCGTACGGTGTAGTCGGATCGTCAAAGTCGACTCTAACAAATCGATCGTGTGTTTCTCATCGAAAGATCGGGACACCCATAGTGCCATCACGGCGCCATCAGGAGCACTGGTGGTGGAGGCGACAGACAAGGAGGCGGTGGAGGCGATGGTGGATTGGGATTCAGATCTTATCAGATCTACCAGCGCTGGCGGTGGAGGCGCCGTGGCGGAGCTCCTCTCCTCCCCACTCCTTATCCCTTCTCGCGGCGCCTGATACTCCCGCCTCTCCATGCCCGGTGACACTTGGAGCATCCAGGTGATCGCCTTTCACCGGTCAAGCGAGGCGAGGGGACATAGCGGGTGGCCGCCGGCGACGGGACGCCTAGGCATCACCTAGGCGATGCCTTGACAATAATGCTTTTAAATGGCATCGCCTAAGCACATAAAGGACAAGTTTGTAGTATCACATAGAGCACTATACTACTAACACCATTAGGGATCATCACTGCCCAAAGGAACTCCAAGGAAAACACAAATTTTTGAGGCATGCACTCACGTCCCTGCAGCAAGGTTTAGGAAACAATAAACAAACCGTTCCATTACTGATTCTGAACACATACACTTAATATTTACTTTTCTGAAAACGTCCACTCAAGTCCAGAAAACGTCCACTCAAGACATGTGGTCCTCATAATATTTTGGTGTATCTTTGAGATGTGAATCAAGCTGCAAAGACATAATTGACCCACTCTAGTGAATAAATTCAAATAGCTTTTGCTCTATGGCGATTTACTACAAACAGGCCTTTGGATCAGTCCCTTGAATATCTGTACTCTATCCTTATATTCTAATAGAACAAACTTTTTTTTTATTATATCGCCCTTGCATGATCACAGCTTATTTGTATATTTTCCAGTGCCAAAATGGCCATGTAGCATGCTTTCCTTGCTGGTCCAGGCTGAACAATAAGTGTCACATTTGTTCTCATGATGCTAACTTTGCACGAAACATTGCATTGGAGAAGATTGTTGAGTCCATCATGTCCTCCTGCTCATATGCGAAGTGGGGTTGTTGCAAGTTGGTTAGCTATGCGCAAAGAAATACTCATGAAGAAGCTTGCCTTTTTGCTTCTTCAGTGTGCCCCATTCCTGGTTGTGGATATAGTGGCTTCACAGGATGTTGGTCAAGCCATTTCCTTCACAACCATAGTGCTGACGGCCTGCGGTTCATGTATGGTCAGTCCTCAAAGTAAATTTGGAGGTGTCAGTGTCGTTTCTTGTTCTTCTTGGTGAGGATGACCACCTCTTCCTGCTCCTAAACAAGAACATGAAGCCCTTCGGGCATGCATTTTCAGTGGTTTGCCTTAGGACTGGCGATCTGAATTGGAAGTTCTCGTACGAAGTTAAAGCAGCTAGTAGGGGAAACCCTGAAAACTGCCTGCAACTGAATGCTTCCGTCACAAATACAAAGGAGTGGAGAGGTCTGCACCCCGTGCAAGCTTTCCTTTTGGTTCCATACGACTTCTGCAGTTATAACAACCTAACACTAAATGTCTCTATTGAGAGGTCTGCTACTTTATGATGTGAATATGTGATGTTCTCTGTGCTCTAGAATGTCAAAAATCTATAGCAGCATGGACTTGTACATGTACGTGTAAAACCTTTTCTACATATGAAAGTGAATTTTTAATGATATTCCTTTGCAAATTGCGATTTATGTAATTGTGGCCGGTTTCCATCTGGCTGTAACAACGTTGTGAATGAGAGACAAAATTTACGAAAGAGATTTACAATATATTTATATAAAATTAGATTTAAAAATTTTGAAATTTAAAATATTTAGACTAACAAAATTAAACTCTATTTATATAAAAAAGAGATTTCCAAATTTCAAGATAGTTATACTACAAAAAAATCCAAAATTTGGAATTATAAATAAATAAAATGAATTTTTGCATATCAAAATTAAACTATCAGATATTTATATATGCAATTTTGATTTAGAACTATGAAAGCTTGCGTTTATAGGCTTAAGATTTCTTTATATAATTTTAATCCATATATATTTGGTTCGATGCTGCCGTTTTCGGTCCAAATTTGAAAGAAATCTCGAGAGTCTACAATCGCTGTTCACATAAATTATTTTAACCTCTGCTGATGTTCTTCTTTGACATTGCGGCAGATTACGATAATCCCGTTGGGTGGAACCGCATTTGAATGTTTTGCTGTTTGGCTATGTGCTTTTGATAAAGAGCCGAATTTCCCACAAGTGCACGACTAAATTCTACAATATATATGCTTTTATTGGGAAAAACGATATGCATTCGTCGTACAGCTATAATGTTTATGATTGTAAAAACTAGGGTTGTTTGTTATGTTGACATTGGAGCGTGCGTATGAACCGTGTGTCACACCTGGGCCGGTCCCACATGTAAGAGGAGTGAGAGATATATATAAATAGGGGAGATTGTACTTAGGAAAAGGGAGAACAAAAAATGAATTGAATCAGAGTTTATCCCCTTCCCATTTCTTCTTCTTCCTCCTCAAGCCTTCTTCAAGCCTTCACCTACCTCGGTGCTGTGGTCTCACGTCACGGCAATCCTCGCCGGCGGCCAAGGGACGTTACATTTGGCATCAGAGCTCGGCGATTAGAGCACCGACGCCGTCGCCGATGGAGTACTCCTCGCGCTTCGCCTCGGCGCCGTCCTTCCGCCAGCCTTCATTTGCGCCGACCACCGCCTGCGGCGACTTCAACTCCCGCGAGGCCGCCGCCAACGCTCCGGCCTTCGCGCCCTCGGGTCGCCGATCTGGTCTTCCTCGACACCCGCACCACCTCTTCGAGCGTCGCCCCGGTTCCGCGTCGATCGTCAGTCCTTCCGAGCAGTGTTGGAGAAGGTTTGGAAAAGGGGATTCGGCTTCGATCGATCCTTCTTTTCCTGTAAAATCCCTGTCTCTGGGTGCTGCTCTTCCGCAACACGGTCTTCTCCGTGCCGGGCCGCCGTCGCCGAGGGGCCCGAGTACCTCACCAGGTACCCTGTCCTCAAGCACTCGTGGAGGAGAAGGTATAGGCGGATCCTCTGCAACGCCGCCTCGAGCCTTCTCACGCCCGATCCAGCCACTCCCGCCGTCAACCTCGATTTCGGATCTGCGCCGTGCCTCATCGCCCTCCGCGATGTCGCAGTTACCGACCACCCCGGAGTCATCCTTCGCGAGTTCCATCAGTACATTCCCCACATCATCGAAGAGGCCACCAAGATGCATCTCAAGTCACGGGAGTGCAAGCTCTATACCAACCATGTGGTCTCCCACGGTGACGATCGCCACTGCTACCACGACTGCCGCCATGTATCAGGCACACACAGATTTGCTGCTGGCGTGAGTAATAGCTTCCCAGCATCGCTGTGCGAAGCAAATGGAAAAAACAACGGCAGTGGTGAGGACTATGTGTGCCAATTTGGGCATCAGAGATATAGTTGAAGAGACTGAATCCAAGGAGCAAGGCAGGCATATTTTAACCAACTCGATAGATCAAGTTTCTACCATCAAGGAACCTGTCAATTTATCTGGGAATGGGAAGCCATGTACTGAGAAGCTTGTTTGTGCAAATTTTACCATTGATGATGATTTATTTGAAGCTGCTGCCGGTGGTTGCAATTTGGAGGCTCCAGACATTGTTAAAAAACAGCAGCAAACTGACTCGACTTCGGTGGCAACAGATCAGCTGACAATTCCCAAACAGATGGACATTGAGGAAGGACAGCATTGTCCTGATGCAGAGGGGGTCATCATCCAAGCTGTATCAGGAGATGGTATATTAGAAAAGGTGAGTCATACATCTCAAATTGACCTAGCAGAGCTTGATACATACCCTACTTATCATGAGATTGATATGGCAAGTAGCAAAGATGGTGTTGAGGAGAAGGGACAGAATGTAAACACGAGTGCTGAGCTTACTTCATATGCGATACATGAGGTGCGCAGCATAAAGGTGGAAGAAAAGCAGCATATCGAAGATACTACTGCAGGCACAACTCCTCATGAGGCTAATGCAGTGTGCAGTGCAAGTAATGTTGAAGAAAAGAAGCAGAATGAAGAAATTACTACAAACCTTACTAATTCTATCAATGGGATATGCAGCCCTGACAGCGAAGATAAGGAGCCAAATGAGGTGAATTATGTTATATTGATACATTCCCTATGCAAGAGGGGAATAATGGAGGAAGCACTTTATATGTTAGATAGGGAAGGGAATCTGTCCAGTGCTATGGATCTCTACAGGGAGATGGTTGAAAATGGTGTTGCATGTATACTTTATCATGACAAAGATCGTGAGCTATGGCTGAGAAAGATGTGTAGTGAGGCATGGCTGCCTACGGGTAGAACAGAGATCATTGATGGCAATGATAGTTCATCTCATGATCAGTCAGACATATATAGCATCATCTGTTCTGAAAATGGTAAACTGGAAATTGTCGAAGTGCCTAGTTTCAGATATGTTTTCCTTGTGGACAATTTCATTTCTGGAGGGGCTCTTTTAGTGGATGCATTCAGTCTGCGATGTTTTTTAGAGTGTTTACAGTCTGGTGAAGCAAGGATTCGAGCAAGCTTCTTGCCTGATGAGGTTACTGTCCAATTGACCAAGCGGTTGCAAAGGCCATGGGATCCTGGTGGTATTTTGCATAAATATTGCAGTAAGGTTCAGGCTTTGAGCTGCGATGATGCCCAAATGTTTCGTACTGTAAAGACCAAGATAATGTTTTTGCAATGGTTTCTGCGGTGCTATGGCTGGGGCCTGGGAGATGTTTCTTTTGCAAGTTATTGATAATGAAAATCATGTTGAGATCATTGTGGATGAAGCTGCAGAAACTGTTGCAAGACTTCCTGGCTGCAGTATTGAAGATCTCCATTTAGCTTTGTCAAAGCGGCAAATGAAAGTTAATAATGAAAATATTGTCCAGAAATGTATCCTTTCACAGGCAATTGACACAAGAGATGTACTGGCCAAAGCACACTATGCCAGTTTGTTTGAGTGGCTTGTGGAACAAATTAACACGACTCTTTCTGTTGGCACTTGATCACATCATAAATTCAGCTGCCAAGCCGAACTTCATGTCAGCTGGTCAGATAAATGTTCCTATTGTTTTCAGAGGACCAGATGGTGCTGCTGCTGGAGTTAGTGCTCAACATTCGCAAGGTTATGCAGCTTGGTATGCGCATGTTCCAGGATTGAAGGTCCTAACTCCTTATTCCACAGAAGATGCTCGAGGCTTGTTAAAAGCAGCAATTAGGGATCTAGATTCTGTTGTTTTCCTGGAAAATGAACTGCTTTATGGTGAATCATTTCCTGTTTCTGCCAAAGTACTTGATTCTAGCCTCTGTCTTCCAATCGGCAAGGCTAAAGTAGAACGAGAAGGAAAAGATGTTACAATTACCGCATTCTCCAAGATGGTTGGGTATGCTCTTCAGGCTGCAGAGATACTATCTAAGGAGGGATATATGTTTGAATCTAAAGAGCTTGCTAGGAACTGTGTGCTTGTTGCTATTAATAGGATTATCTGCGGAGCTCTTGCTGTGTCGGATCCTCTGAAACCGAAGATAGACCATGTTTTGCTTGGGGACAAGCAAAATTTCAAGGGGGCGGTAATGTCACACTTAGGCCGGTCCCACATGTAAGAGGAGTGAGAGAGATATATATAAATAGGGGAGATTGTACTCAAGAAAAGGGAGAACAAAAAATGAATTGAATCAGAGTTTATCCCCTTCCCGTTTCTTCTTCCTCCTCAAGCCTTCTTCAAGCCTTCACCTACCTCGGTGCTGTGGTCTCACGTCACGGCGATCCTCGCCGGCGGCCAAGGGACGTTACACCGTGGAACCGTGTGAGTGAGTTGTGAGTTAGATGATACTTGGTACTCCGATCGATCAGAGAAGACTGAGTGTTCAGTAAGCAAGACAAGCACTCCCTTTTGATCATGTTGAACCTATTATGATAATTAAGATATATTGTTTTCATCAAATTTATATATGCATGCTTTTACTTGCTATATTGCGGTATTAGTAGATATAGCTCTTAATTCATGGAACTCCCTTAATAAATGTTGACATGACAACCTCGATAACCCTAGAATAAGGTTAGGCAATATATAATGTCAATTTGGGTATATGTGAATATTTAGTTATCTTGTTTAGCCACGCTGTAGATTTGGGAGACAAATATTCGGTGTTAATATTTGTTCAAAAAATGAAATATGATCATTATAGGAATTAAAGGTTGTTGATAGTTTGGCATAAAAATGAAAAAAAATAAAAATAAAACAACGATTAGACACGGGCGAGATATGGCGATAGCTGGATGAGTGAGAGATGAACTTGCATATAGTGTAGGGAGTGTTTTCACCTGTGTCGGATTAAGGATCGAATGTAGTGTTGTATAATTCAAGATAATCAGTACAACTATAAGTGCTAGTATGGGATGGTTTTAAACCACTTAAGTTATCTAGTGTAACTTTACACATTGGAAGTTCGAAATAATACGAGCTTTCTGAGATGGATTGCTTGGATGGGTGCTCACACCGAAGTGTTGGAAATAATGCTTGCTGATACAATGGTGTACGTCTTGCTACGAGGGAAATGGTTATGGCAGGAGTGAACTGCCATGGTTATGATGAATGATATGAGTGAACTGTCACGGTATTTATGGGTGTGAATATTTATTTCCGCCGCCATAGAAAGGGTTGTCGTCATCGGACTGGTGCATAGTTAGACTAGTAATGTAAAGGTTTTCATCATGATCTCCTAGCCACATGCCAAAGGAAGCATGAAAATAGCGGCAAAAGGATTATAGTTATGTCTTGTGGGTAAAGATGTGCGCCTCTGTAGTGTGAAACTTTTCAAAAAATCGTAACCGCGGTTATGGAAGACTTGGAGCACTGATACTGGTTAGAATTTTTGATATTTTTATAAAAAGGGACGAATTGGAAATATTGCTTGGATAGTCTTTGTTTCGGATTTTATGATAGGGATTGGCAAGGGACAAATTATTGGTCACAATCATAGAGGATTGTGAGTTGCTATATGTTATGATATTCATATTGGCTATCAGTCGAAAATTGCTCTTACAAAGTCCATTTACAATCTATTACTTTATATTTATGTTCAAATTTACTTTATGAGAATAATCTATTAGCCTTTTCTTTGATACATACATGCATCTATTTAAATTTGTGATACACCACAAGTCTTACTGATTATGAAATGTACTCAATCTTACTTGTTGACACTTATTTAGATAATGAGGAAGAAGAACGTCGTTTGAGTACCATTACTTTAAGAAACAATGGTGTATAGGTTCACGGTCGCACTCAGATCTTTCATGTGGGTTCATTTTCAAATTGCTAGTTTGTAAGTTACACTTTGGCCCAGTGGCCTATTATGTTCTTTATGATTTTAGTCAATAAGCCATGTATTATTTTTTCTAACCTACTTTTGCTGTTTCCACTTTTGTAAGCAAGTGATATATAATATCTGTCCAAAATCAAATTTCTAGGCAGTTTTAGGGTGTGACATTTATTAAGTGGAATTAGTAAATAAATTGGTGAAAAATTTTGCACGACTAAACTATGCAAAAAACAAAATTAAAAAAGGTAAAAATAGAGATGTTACTAACCCGAGGTGGCGGAGATGGGAGTCGGTGGCGATAGTGCTTCGCTGGTGGGCAGCTACAATCAAGGTTTTAAATTTCGTTTTCGGTATATATCTCGGAGGTGATTGAAATTCGAAATTTCGGTGAGATATTGAAATTTTGGATAAAATTCGAACAAAATTCAAAAACTAAATTTCAAATCTGATTTTTTCAACCGGGATTTCCAAGATTTCGCCCAAAATCACCGATATTTCGGCCTAAATCACTAAGATCTCGGTCAACTTGAAATGACAAAAAATGGTTAAAAACACATCAAAAAATTTTGAAATTTTTTGTGGATGATTCTAATGTATTACTAATGTTTCCATAAAATTTTGAGAGATTGATCAAGTATGAGGAATTTTTTTTAAAATAGGATAGTGCTAATATCGTGATAAAAGCCTTATATGTTGTCAGTCTAGGTCAACTAACTGAAGTTTGGAAGCATGACTAATATATTGCTCCCTGAACTGCGACGTTGTAAAGAAGTCAGCAACCTGAAGATTAGAGGGAACATGCTGAAGAGCAATGGTCCCAAACTGACAATGATAGTGTATTAGTGTGCAAACGAAGCATCAACACCAATATACTTTGTCAACTCGCTTCATCGGATCATTGGCAATATCGATGGCACTTGTATTATTGCACAGAAGTGGAGTCAGCGTGGAACACTTGACACTGAATATCCTTGGTCTCCTCTGGATTAGTCTTGCATGGTGCAAGATTTGGCAAAGAAGCTCCCGAGATCAAGTCAATTTGATGCTCAATTCCTCTAACAGGTGGCAGCCCCAGGGGTATTTCAGATATAAACACATCAGCAAAGTTCTGCAAAAGGTTAGTAATAGCAGGAGGCAAAGATGCTGGCAAATCCTCAAGTGAAAACAAGCATCTTTGCAAACTAAAGCATAGCAAAAAGAATTATCCACCTCCAAGTCATTAAAATCAAACAGTATCTAAAAGAACAACACCTTTCAATTTAATTTTATTCTTTCTAGCATTTGATTCTCTAGCTTTTTTCTTTTTAGATGGGAAGCATTCTCTAGCTACTATCTAATTCTCACTTTTAGCATTCTCCATCTTACGTTCAGATCATTCAATTACATCTTTAATAATCGTTTTAGAAGACATTGAAAGTAAAATAATTTTCTTGCCCTTATGAATAAGAGTATATTGATTAGTTCTACCATGATAAGTGGAATCCTTATCAAATTGCCAAGGTTTACCTAAAAGTAAGGAGCATGGTTGCATAGGTACGATATCACAATCAATATAATCATGATATGAACCAAGCAAAAAGTGTACTCACAGTTTTGATTACCATCAACTTACCACATCAGTTGAACCACTCGATATAGTAAGGTCGTGGGTGTGGACTTGTGGTCAAGCCAAGCTTCTTGACCATCTTCAAGCTAGCCAATTTGTTGCAACTTCCTCCATTTGGTTCAAGATTTTTCATCAACTTCACTAGCAAAAGTATACTCACCATCTTCTCTCACAATGAGAGCTCGCTAACTTGGGCACTCTCTCATGATGTGCTCGAATCCGTTGCACTTTTGACATTGGATGTCCCTTGTACATCCAATGGAAGCAACTAAAGATGCACTTTTTGTTGGAGCAGATTTTAGTGAGAGCTTGAATGGTTGTCACCTTACTTGCTTCTGGTGCTTGCGAGGGCATGGACGTAGAGGTAGAGCACCCTCGGTTTGGGGTAGATGGAGCTGTTTTGGCATTTGGTTTGAAGGAAGAAGAACCTCCAAAATTTCCCCTTGTTCTCATTTGTCATCTATGTACTTCTCTTTCAGCTTTACAAGCAAGATGAAATAAATGAGTGACAAAATTGTATTCTTTATAATCAATGATGTCCTGAATTTCCCGGTTAAGCTCTCCCAAAAGTTTGGCCATTTTAGCTCCTTCGGTTTCTTCCACACCACAACGCAATAACCTAATTTGCAATTCTTGATAGTGCTCTTCTACTGACCTATTGCCTTGTTTTAATTTAGTAGTAGGCGGTGCTTAGATAGGCAACATTTATGTAGCAAAGGATAATACAAAATTCAAATTCAGAGGATACAACGTTCAATAATAATCCAAAGTACTAGTCAAGATGGTGGACCTAGCCTAGAACACAGACCTAGTTGAAGCATGCAATGGGACCACCAAGGATTAGAACCGAAAGAATGCAATTCTCTTTCTCTGATTTTTTTAATTTTTCAATGCGGTTTTTGATTTTGCATTTGCCTTTTCCATTTCTATTTTTGTTGTGGTCTCTTTTATTTGCACCTTTGCCCTTTTTTTTCAGAATCAATCCAACAAATGATCAGACTCTCAATTATGGACTAGAAACAAGGATTACACAAATTGGAACGAGAAAACCCAAACTGGACGGCGAACGAACGACGAAAACGTGTACTGAAACTTCGGAGACCCAAAAGTCCGTTTTAAAGGCCAACTTTGGGGCTTTAAATGGTCATAGAACTTTGTCCTATATTGTTTTTAGGTGTGTCTCGTCATCCTCTTCGATTTGAGTACTCGTATGTCGAAAATAGACTTCGTATGCAAAAGTTATGGCTGTTTTACTGACAAGCGCATGTAAACTACTTCCCGGACTTTGACTCGGCCAACAGGGAGTAGAATCGGTTTTGGCAAGGTGGAGATCAACTTGTCCTAGATTCAAATCAAATCGTTTTCAACTCGTACGGGGGAAAGAGTAACCGACTATTCTCAAAAGTGTAATTAGATACGATTAAGAATGACTTTATGTGATAATTGAGTTAACAGACTCGAGCTCGAGTCAATGGTCCTTGAACTGGAAACGATGGAGAATGATAATCATTTGTAGTTGTGCATGGTCCTCATCACCCTCTCCCTCTTGAATTGGAGTCATCCTCGACTCCAGCTCATCATCTTCTCCCAAGTAAGGCTTCAAAATTCGTTTTAGTATAAATCTCATAAGTGACCGAAATCCAAAATCTCGGCGAGATCTCGGAATTTCAAACAAAATTCAGACGAAATCCAAAAACCAAATTTCAAATCCGGTTTTTTTCAATCGAGAAATCTGATATTTCAGCCGAAATCACTAAGATTTCGGTCCAAATTGAATCAACCGAAAAATGGTCAAAAACACGTTAAAAAAATTTGAAATTTTTTTGGATGGTCCTGACACATCACTAATGTTCCCTTAAAAATTTCAGATGATTATCAAGTATGAGGAATTTTTTTAAAATCTAACAGTGCTACTGTCTTGAGAAAAGCTTAACCAGTAGATTTCAATTGAATGGAAAATGGTGCAAACCACGTTCGAAACTTTTGAAATTTTTTTTGGATGGTCCTAACACATCCATAATATTACCATAAAATTTTCAGATGATGATCAATCTTAAGGAATTTTCAAAAATTCGAACAGTGCTACTAGTAACAAGTGTTGTTCAACTTTTAGGATAGGTACAATATGAAACATGAACAACATATTTTCGGGCTTCATTATACAGAACACAAGTAAATTCATAGACATCCTCTTGGTAAGATGAATATTAGTACAGTAAAATAAAATTCTCTAGAAAATTTCAATGATAAAGGGCCACATGGAATAGATAACTGGAGCTAAAGGTGGTGGTCCAACGCAGCTCATAGATATTAGATGCCAAGAAGCATTATAGAGACAAAAGATGAAATCAAAGGTCTCAACCTTTTGTCTCAAGAAGCAATCGCAGGCTAAACTAAGCTCCTTAGGATCTAGAGAGACAAATAAAAGCTGTATCATCACAAACTCAGAGCACATGCAGATTGGACTGAACAAACGGAACAAGCCTCATGCTACTGATATAATAATATTACAGCCTAAAAAAGGAAGTAGCATAAACCAAAGCATTGGCACTACAATAACATTAGTATGAAGGGCCAAAAATAATTACACATAAGAATAAAAGGAATCCATTACACCAGACTAAAATTCACCTAGTCAATAAACATGTATAGCTATTTGATTACCTCCATTCACACTGTAAAAGTCATCCTCGCAGTTAGAATCCAACCATGCTTGAGAGTCGAAGAACATTTCATCCTTGTTACCTGCAAATTAAGTTATGTGATTTTTTCTCTTAATACAAAGATCAAGAAAGGATCCTAGACTGCTCAAGTTTTCAATGTCAAAACAAGATCACCTCAAATTGAACAATCCTCAAATTGTTTCTAATGCCAAGATTTTCACACAATATATGCACCTCAAATTGAACCGATCGAAAAATGGTCAAAAACAATTCAAAAATTTTTGAAATTTTTTGTGGATGGTCTTGACCCTAAAATCAATCAAATCCTGCCAACAAAAATTGAAATCCGGTCATTATCACTGAGATTTCAGCCGAAATCACTGAGATCTCACCGAGATTTGAATTTTTTTTCAATTTTTTTATTTAGCCGAGATTTAGGATCTCGGGGGCAGGGGGTCTGAAATCTCGTCCGAAATTTCGCCGGGATTTGGAACCTTGCTCCCATGTATGGCCTCAAGTCCGTAACATTGAATGTATCGCTAACTCCAAAATCTGCAGGCAAATTAATCTTGTATGCATTATCATTTATCTTCACGATAACTTTAAAAGGATTATCAGCTCGAGACATTAATTTTGACTTCCTCAAATCAGGAAATCTATCCTTTCTCGTGTGCAACCAAACAAGATCACCTGGTTCAAAACTTAATTCCTTTCTACCTTGATTACTAGCAATCCTATATTTCTCATTCATGCGCTCTATATTTTCCTTAGTTGTTTCATGCAACTTGAGAATGATCCTGCAATCGATAAGATGGAGACTTGTCAATAAATCGGCTAAGAAACCGATTTAGATCTTCAATGATAAGTTGATCTGATTGGTTGATGTAAGCCGATGCAGATCGTCGTAACTGGTAGATCTAATCGACCTAATGGAGTTGACTAGAAAAGGTAAAGGCTATTTTTCCCGAAAAAGGTGATGCACAACAGTACGTCGGTAAAAACTAAACCTGGTTTGCACTATACCTGACATATTATTCGCGTCTAACTGTGCGTCGGAATAGACCCTATATAGCGACAAACAGTACGTCGGTAAAAAGTATTACCGACGGATTAGGAGTGTCGGCTAAAGTCCCGTCAGCAAAAAACTTTACCGACGGATCTTATATTACCGACAGACAGTGTGTCGGCAATGAGGATTTTTTGCCGATTGACATAATTTCACCGACGAACTTCGCTTTGCCGTACGATTTCAGTTTTTGCCGACACATTTGTGTTTCCCGACTTACAATGTGTTTGTAATGTCTAGTATTGTCGACAACAGTTTGTTGCTATAATCAGATCAATTAAAAAAAATAGCATAATTCATCCAACTGAGACATGACATGATATAATTCAAGCATCAATAAAATATGATAATAGTTTGTACAAGCATATATATATATCACCAAAAGAGAGAGGTATGAAGTCTCCACGCATGAACTGGAGGTGTAAGAATCGTTGAGCTACGCCCTTCCTTTTTTACCTGCAGAAAGAACATTTATTGGCATCAAAAGATATATAGATCAATACTGCAACAATAAAATTATTGATATTTCAAAAATCAAGATCGATCTTAATTGGTCTGCAAAGTGAAATAAACTTGCATATGTAAAAACAATTGTGTGATCTGTAGACGATGATATGGACATAGAGAAACAATTGTGTGGGCATCAAAAGATATATAGATCAATACTGCAACAATAAAATTATTGATATTTCAAAAATCAAGATCGATCTTAATTGGTCTGCAAAGTGAAATAAGCTTGCATATGTAAAAACAATTGTGTGATCTGTAGATGATGATATGGACATAGAGAAACAATTGTGTGATCTGTAGATTATGAATAGAATGGTTGCCTTTTCTGTTTTTCCTCTACAGATTCTGAAAATAGAGCTTCTATCAGCATTGAAGGAAAATAACTGATAATTATACTGAAGTGACAAATGATCACTAGCTAGTGGGTACCTACTGTATGGGAGCAAGATGGCTTATTGGTTGGATTCATCTACATAAAAATTTATAAGTTAGTAGCTTGTTATGTATTAAATATTAGCATAAACACTGCATAGTCTTGATTATTACTTTATTGCATGACCAGGCAATACGCTTCTTGTGAGCATGTGCCATAGTAGTCAAATCACCATATGGTCGTGGTAGATCAACATCTTTTTTGAAAACCGTATCCACACGAATTTCATAAAACTCTCTTCCAAGACAAACACCTCCTACCTTGGTGTTTGGGTTAGTTGATAGAATAGTTGCCTTACCCACGGGAGTGTCTGGTCTGAACATAGCATATAGTATTACCTCATTCTGAACCTACATCACATATTGCATTTTTAAAATGTGAAGAATATGAAAGATGAAATATAACTACTTATATGACAAGATGAGAAATTACAAGGTTATCATCTTCACTAGGAAATGGTTCACGATGTATTGGAGGTACCTTTGTGTTCACAACTCGCCTATGAACACGAGAGATATCCTCTTCTTCCACCTGCATCACATATTGCATTTTTAAAATATGAAGAATATGAAAGATAAAATATAACTACTTATATGACAAGATGAGAAATTACAAGGTTATCATCTTCAGTAGGAAATGGTTCACGATGTATTGGAGGTACCCTTGTGTTCACAACTCGCCTATGAACAGGAGACATGCCCTCTTCTTCCACGTTTTGTCTGTATGCAAACTCACCCACTTTGCAGTAATCATTTGGCTCCTTATCAATAGGTGATTCACGGGTCCTTGAGTTCTAAAGCAAAGAAAAAAATGTTAGTAGAGTTAGTCAACGGAAAGAAAGTGTTTAATCTAATATCTTCCAATGAAGAGGTATGAAAATTTTTACAAAGTGTCCAGAATTAGAGCCATGGTGCGATGTCCTTTCCACATTTTGCATATCTTGAAAAACTTCCGTGAATTTTTCGAATTGTTTGTTCATTTCGTCTTTCATTTCTTTTTTTCTTTTGACTCAGTTCTTGTCTTAAAGCTATAATCTCTTCACAAGATTGTCGTTGAGCTTGCATTGCCAATGGAAGCTTGGTGGATATATTTTTTTGTGTTCCAGGAGTACCCACTTCTTCTGGAGTTGGTCCTAAGCCTAAAACACGAACACGTCCTCTTGGCTCCTCTCCAAAAACATGTGCATATAAATCACCATCTTAAATACTCTTTTCTTTCAATTCTGGGTTGTTTCCAGCTACTTCTTTAAGATTGTTCTACAAAGTTCATTCGGCAGGCCGAAAAGCGTGTGGGCGTATATGAAATTCATTCGGCATGATTGGAACAAAGTTTCGTGTTGTGCACCGTTTTGGTGTGCGTGTAGTTTGCAGTACCATTAGGGACCCGCCGTGCATGAATGTTTCGCATCGACTCGGAAGTACTCGAAATGCTTGTTGAAATGGGACAAGGCATATATGAACTCCATCCGGGGAGTTTGACACCAATTTTCCTTTCGTGCATCGTTTTCGTCCGGACGCAGCTTGCAGTACACCTTGCGACCCGTCGCGGAGGGATGTTCCGCACTCACTTGGACGTATTCGAAATGAATGCATAATTGTGCTGAAAGGCATGTAAAGTCCACTCGGGGAGTTTCGCCTACATTTTCCTTCCGTGCATCGTTTTAATACGCACACAGCTCGCAGTACCCGTTGGCACCTATCGCTGAGAAATATTTTACACCGACCCGGATGCAGCAGAAATGCATGCCGAATTGAGATTGGGCACACATGAACTCTATTCAGGGTGTCTGCCACAAGCTTTCTTTTCGTACTCGTTCTGGTACGAACATGACTTATGGTTCCGTTTGTGGTGTAGGTTTCACACCGACTCGGATCAGCCCAAATTGCTTGGTAAAATGAGCTACGGCAAACATGAAGCCCGAATTGAAGCCCATTCAGGTTGATTGACACTCAGCTCCGTCTTATGCGTCGTTTTCTTGTGAAAATCCATGCACCATACAGTCCTCGTCGCGGAGGAATGTTTCACACGACTCGGAAAGATTCAAAACGCATGCTGAAATGCGCTTGAGCATATGCGAAGTTCATTCGGCATGTTTGGAACAATGTTTCTCTTTGTGCACCATTCTGGTACGCCTGTGGTTTACAATTACCATTGTGCATAAACGTTTCGTTTGAAGTCGGATGTACTCGAAATGCTTGCTGAAACGGGCTAGGGCACATGTGAAGCCCATTCGGGGAGTTTGACACAGTTTCGTTTTCTGCATCGTTTTCATTCGGACGCAACTTGCAGCACCCCTTATGACCTGTCCGGAGGGATGTTTCACACTCACTCGGACGTATTCGAAATGGATGCAGAATTGCGCTGAAATGCACAAGCGAACATCATAAGTTAATTCCGGGTGTTTGGCACTCGGTTTCGTTTCGTGCATCGCTTTCTGTTCTTTCTGCTTAGGAACTCGTCGTTGCGGAATATTTCACGCCGACTCGGACGGATTCGAAATGCATGCCTAAATGAGTTACAACACATATGAATTGCATTCGGTGTGTTTGGCACCCGGCTTCATTTCGTTCATCACTTTCGTTTCGTGCCGCAATGTTTCATTTTGGCGTGCAAGGCTGCAGCGTGTGGGGTGCTTGCCACGATGTTCCATTCCGTGCATCATTTTCGGCGCGTGTCGTGTTTGCCACAATGTTTCATTTCGTGCATCATTTTCATTTTTTCAGACACTCTCGAATGGATTTGAAACAAATGATGAAAAACGGTAGCAAACGTAACAAGTTCTTTCGGGGCGTTTGCCACTCTGTTCTGTTTCGTGCATCGGTTCTGTTTGTATTCTGCTTGTTTTACACGTGGGAACTCGTCGTGATGGAATGTTTGACACCCACTCGGACATATTGGAAATGCATGCCAAAATGAGTTAAAGCACATATGAACTCCAATCGTTGTGTTTGGCACTCAGTTTTATACCGCGCAACGTTTTCGAATTGGCGTCGCTTGTAGTATTTGTTCGTGCTCATCGTGGGGAAATGTTTTACAAGAACTCGGACGGACTCGAAATGCATGCCGAAAAGTGTTTGGGCGTATATGAAGTTCATTCGGCATAATTGGAACAAAGTTTCGTGTTGTGCACCGTTTTGGTGTGCGTGTAGTTTGTAGTACCATTAGGGTCCCGCCGTGCATGAATATTTCGCATCGAATCGGACGCACTCGAAATGCTTGTTGAAATGGGATAGGGTATATATGAACTCCATCCGGGGAGTTTGAAACCAATTTTCCTTTCGTGCATCGTTTTCGTCCGCATGCAGCTTGGAGTACACCTGCGACCCGTCGCGGAGAGATGTTCCACACTCACTTGGACGTATTCGAAATGAATGCAGAATTGTGCTGAAAGGCATGTAAAGTCCACTCGGGGAGTTTGGGCAACATTTTCCTTCCGTGCATCGTTTTGATACGCACGCAGCTCGCAGTACCCGTTGGCACCTATCGCTGAGAAATGTTTTACACCGACCCGGATGCAGCAGAAATGCATGTCGAAGTGAGCTTGGGCACGCAAGAACTCTATTCAGGGTGTCTGCCACAAGCTTTCTTTTCGTACTCGTTCTTCTACGAACGTGACTTATGGTTCCGTTTGTGGTGTAGGTTTCACACCGACTCGGATGAGCCCAAATTGCTTGCTAAAATGAGCTACGGCAAACATGAAGCCCATTCGGGTTGATTGACACTCAGCTCCATCTTATGCGTCGTTTTCTTGTGAAAATCCATGCACCATACAGTCCTCGTCGCGGAGGAATGTTTCACACGACTCGGAAAGATTCAAAACGCATACCGAAATGCGCTTGGGCATATGCGAAGTTCATTCGGCATTTTTGGAATAATGTTTCTCTTTGTGCACCATTCTAGTACGCCTGTGGTTTACAGTTACCATTATGCATGGACGTTTCGCTTCAAGTCGGACGTACTCGAAATGCTTGCTGAAACGGGCTAGGGCACATGTGAAGCCCATTCGGGGAGTTTGATACACAGTTTTGTTTTCTGCATCGTTTTCATTCGGACGCAGTTTGCAGCACCCCTTGTGACCTGTCCGGAGGGATGTTTCACACTCACTCGGACGTATTCGAAATGGATGCATAATTGCGCTGAAATGCACAAGCGAACATCGTAAGTTAATTCCGGGTGTTTGGCACTCGGTTTCGTTTCGTGCATCGCTTTCAATTCTTTCTGCTTAGGAACTCGTCGTTGCGGAATATTTCACGCCGACTCGGACGGATTCGAAATGCATGCCTAAATGAGTTACAACATATATGAATTGCATTCGGTGTGTTTGGCACCCGGCTTCATTTCGTTCATCACTTTCGTTTCGTGCCGCAATGTTTCATTTTGTCGTGCAAGGTTGCAGCGTATGGGGTGCTTGCCACGATGTTACATTCCGTGCATCATTTTCGGTGCGTGTGGTGTTTGCCACAATGTTTCATTTCGTGCATCATTTTAATTTTTTTTAAGACATACTCGAATGTATTCGAAACAAATGATGAAAAGCGCTAGCAAACATGATAAGTTCTTTCGGGGCGTTTAGCACTCAGTTCTGTTTGGTGCATCGGTTCCGTTTGTATTCTGCTTGTATTACCCGTGGGAACCCGTCGTGGTGGAATGTTTGACACCGACTCGGACATATTCGAAATGCATGCCAAAATGAGTTAAAGCACATATGAACTCCAATCGTTGTGTTTGGCACTTAGTTTCATACCGCGCAACGTTTTCGAATGTGCGTCGCTTGTAGTATTCGTTCGTGCTCATTGTGGGGAAATGTTTCTCAAGAACTCGGACGGACTCGAAATGCATGCCGAAAAGTGTGTGGGCGTATATGAAGTTAATTCGACATGATTGTAAAAAAGTTTCGTGTTGTGCACAGTTTTGGTGTGCGTGTAGTTTGCAGTACCATTAGGAACCCGCTGTGCATGAATGTGTTTCGCATCGACTCTGACGTACTCGAAATGCTTGTTGAAATGGGATAGGGCATATATGAACTCCATCCGGGGAGTTTGACACCAATTTTCCTTTCTTGCATCGTTTTCGTCCGGACGCAGCTTGCAGAACACCTTGCGACCCGTCGCGGAGGGATGTTCCACACTCACTTGGACGTATTCGAAATGAATGCAGAATTGTGCTGAATGGCATGTAAAGTCCACTCGGAGAGTTTGGGCTACATTTTCCTTTCGTGCATCGTTTTGATACGCAAGCAGCTCGCAGTACCCGTTGGCACCTATCGCTGAGAAATGTTTTACACCGACCCGGATGCAGCAGAAATGCATGCCGAAATGAGCTTGGGCACGAAAAAACTCTATTCAGGGTGTCTGCCAAAAGCTTTCTTTTTGTACACGTTCTGGTACGAACGTGACTTATGGTTCCGTTTGTGGTGTAGGTTTCACACCGACTCGAATGAGCCCATATTGCTTGCTAAAATGAGCTACGGCAAACATGAAGCCCATTCGAGTTAATTGACACTCAGCTCCATCTTATGCGTCGTGTTCTTGTGAAAATCCATGCACCATACTGTCCTCGTCGCGGAGGAATGTTTCACACGACGCGGAAAGATTCAAAACGCATGCCGAAATGCGCTTGGGCATATGCGAAGTTCATTCGGCATGTTTGGAACAATGTTTCTCTTTGTGCACCATTCTAGTACGCCTGTGGTTTACAATTACTATTGCGAATGGACGTTTCGCTTCAAGTCGGACGTACTCGAAATGCTTACTGAAACGGGCTAGGGCACATGAGAAGCCCATTCGGGGAGTTTGACACACAGTTTCGTTTCCTGCATCGTTTTCATTCGGATGCAGCTTGCAGCACCCCTTGTGACCTGTCGCGGAGGGATGTTTCACACTCACTCGGACGTATTCGAAATGGATGCAGAATTGCGCTGAAATGCACAAGCGAACATCGTAAGTTAATTCCGGGTGTTTGGCACTCGGTTTCGTTTCGTGCATCACTTTCAATTCTTTCTGCTTAGGTACTCGTCGTTGCGGAATATTTCACGCCGACTCGGACGGATTCGAAATGCATGCCTAAATGAGTTACAACACATATGAATTGCATTCGGTGTGTTTGGCACCCGGCTTCATTTCGTTCATCACTTTCGTTTCGTGCCGCAATGTTTCATTTTGTCGTGCAAGGTTGCAGTGTGTGGGGTGCGTGCCACGATGTTCCATTCCGTGCATCATTTTCGGCGCTTGTGGTTTTTGCCACAATGTTTCATTTCGTGCATCATTTTCATTTTTTTCAGATATACTCGAATAGATTTGAAACAAATGATGAAAAGTTGTAGCAAACATGATAAATTCTTTCGGGTCGTTTGGCACTTAGTTCTGTTTCGTGCATCGGTTCCGTTTGTATTCTGCTTGTATTACCCGTGGGAACCCGTCGTGGTGGAATGTTTGGTACCGACTCGAACATATTCGAAATGCATGCGAAAATGAGTTAAAGCACATAAGAACTCCAATCGTTGTGTTTGGCACTCAGTTTCATACCGCGCAACGTTTTCGAATGGGCGTCGCTTGTAGTATTCGTTTGTGCTCAACGTGGGGAAATGTTTCACAAGAACTCGGACGGACTCGAAATGCTTGCCAAAAAGTTTTTGTGCGTGTATGAAGTTCATTTGGCATGATTGGAACAAAGTTTCGTGTTGTGCACCGTTTTGGTGTGCGTGTAGTTTGCAGTACCATTAGGGACCCGCCGTGCATGAATATTTCGCATCGACTCGGACGTACTCGAAATGCTTGTTGAAATGGGATAGGGCATATATGAACTCCATCCGGGGAGTTTGACACCAATTTTTGCTTTCGTGCATCATTTTCGTCCGGACGCAGCTTTCAGTACACCTTGCGACCCGTCGCGAAGGGATGTTCCACACTCACTTGGACGTATTCGAAATGAATGCAGAATAGTGCTGAAAGGCATGTAAAGTTCACTCGGGGAGTTTGGCCTACATTTTCCTTCCGTGCATCGTTTTGATACGCACGCAGCTCGCAGTACCCGTTGGCACCTATCGCTGAGAAATGTTTTACACATACCTGGATGCAGCAGAAATGCATGCCGAAATGAGCTTGAGCACGCAAGAACTCTATTCAGGGTGTCTGCCACAAGCTTTCTTTTCGTACCCGTTCTGCTACGAACGTGACTTATGGTTCCGTTTGTGGTGTAGGTTTCACACCGACTCGGATGAGCCCAAATTGCTTGCTAAAATGAGCTACAGCAAACAAGAAGCCCATTCGGGTTGATTGACACTCAGCTCCATCTTATGCGTCGTTTTTCTTGTGAAAATCCATGCACCATACTGTCCTCGTCGCGGAGGAGTGTTTCACACGACTCGGAAAGATTCAAAACACATGCTGAAATGCGCTTGGGCATATGCGAAGTTCATTCGGCATTTTGGAACAATGTTTCTCTTTGTGCACCATTCTGTTACGCCCGTGGTTTACAATTACCATTGTGCATGGACTTTTCGCTTCAAGTCGGACGTACTCGAAAAGCTTGCTGAAACGGGCTAGGGCACATGTGAAGCCCATTCGGGGAGTTTGACACCTAGTTTCGTTTCCTGCATCGTTTTCATTCGGATGCAGCTTGCAGCACCCCTTATGATCTGTCGCGGAGGGATGTTTCACACTCACTCGGACGTATTCGAAATGGATACAGAATTGCGCTGAAATGCACAAACGAACATCGTAAGTTAATTCCGGGTGTTTGGCACTCGGTTTCATTTCGTGCATCGCTTTCAATTCTTTCTGCTTACGAACTCGTCGTTGCGGAATATTTCACGCCGACTCGGACGGATTCGAAATGCATGCCTAAATAAGTTACAACACATATGAATTGCATTCGGTGTGTTTGGCACCCGGCTTCATTTCGTTCATCACTTTCGTTTCGTGCCGCAATGTTTCATTTTGGCGTGCAAGGTTGCAGCGTGTGGGTGCTTGCCATGATGTTCCATTCCGTGCATCATTTTCGGCGCGTGTGGTGTTTGCCACAATGTTTCTTGTCGGGCATCATTTTCATTTTTTTCAGACATACTCGAATGTATTCGAAAGAAAATGATGAAAAATGGTAGCAAACATGATAAGTTCTTTCGGGGCGTTTGGCACTTAGTTCTGTTTCGTTCAACGGTTTCATTTGTATTCTGCTTGTATTACCCGTGGGAACCCGTCGTGGTGAAATGTTTGACACCGACTCGGACATATTCGAAATGCATGCTAAAACGAGTTAGAGCACATATGAACTCCAATCGTTGTGTTTGGCACTCAGTTTCATACCGCGCAACGTTTTTGAATGGACGTCGCTTGTAGTATTCGCTTGTGCTCATCGTGGGGAAATGTTTCACAAGAACTCGGACGGACTCGAAATGCATGCCGAAAAGTGTGTGGGCGTATATGAAGTTCATTCGGCATGATTGGAACAAAGTTTCGTGTTGTGCACCGTTTTGGTGTGCGTGTAGTTTGCAGTACCATTAGGGACCACCGTGCATGAATATTTCGCATCGACTCGGACGTACTCGAAATGCTTGTTGAAATGGGATAGGGCATATATGAACTCCATCCGGAGAGTTTGACACCAATTTTTCTTTCGTGCATCGTTTTCGTCCGGACGCAGCTTGCAGTACACCTTGCGACCCGTCGCGGAGGGAGGTTCCACACTCACTTGGACGTATTCGAAATGAATGCAGAATTGTGCTGAAAGGCATGTAAAGTCCACTCGGAGAGTTTGGCCTACATTTTCCTTTCGTGCATCGTTTTGATACGCACGCAGCTCGTAGTACCCGTTCGCACCTATCGCTGAGAAATGTTTTACACCGACCCGGATGCAGCAGAAATGCATGCCGAAATGAGCTTGGGCACGCAAGAACTCTATTTAGGGTGTCTGCCACAAGCTTTCTTTTCGTACTCGTTCTGCTACGAACGTGACTTATGGTTTCGTTTGTGGTGTAGGTTTCACACCGACTCAGATGAGCCCAAATTGCTTGCTAAAATGAGCTACAGCAAACATTAAGCCCATTCGGGTTGATTGACACTCAGCTCCATCTTATGCGTCGTTTTCTTGTGAAAATCCATGCACCATACAGTCCTCGTCGCGGAGGAGTGTTTCACACGACTCGGAAAGATTCAAAATGCATGCCGAAATGTGCTTGGGCATATGCGAAGTTCATTCGGCATTTTGGAACAATGTTTCTCTTTTGCACCATTCTGTTACGCCTGTGGATTACAATTACAATTGTGCATGGACGTTTCGCTTCAAGTCGGACGTACTCGAAATGCTTGCTGAAACGGGATAGGGCACATGTGAAGCCCATTCGGGGAGTTTGACACCCAGTTTCGTTTCCTGCATCGTTTTCATTCGGACGCAGCTTGCAGCACCCCTTATGACCTGTCGCGGAGGGATGTTTCACACTCACTCGGACGTATTCGAAATGGATGCAGAATTGTGCTGAAATACAAAAGCGAACATCGTAAGATAATTCAGGGTGTTTGGCACTCGGTTTCGTTTCGTGCATCGCTTTCAATTCTTTCTGCTTAGGAACTCGTCGTTGCGGAATATTTCACGCCGACTCGGACGGATTCGAAATGCATGCCTAAATGAGTTACAACACATATGAATTGCATTCGGTGTGTTTGGCACCCGGCTTCATTTCGTTCATCACTTTCGTTTCGTGCCGCAATGTTTCATTTTGGCGTGCAAGGTTGCAGCGTGTGGGTGCTTGCCACGATGTTCCATTCCGTGCATCATTTTCGGCGCGTGTGGTGTTTGCCACAATGTTTCATTTCGTTCATCATTTTCATTTTTTTCAGACATACTCGAATGTATTTGAAACAAATGAAGAAAAGTGGTAGCAAACATGATAAGTTCGTTCGGGGCGTTTGGCACTCAGTTCTGTTTCGTGCATCGGTTCCGTTTGTATTCTGATTGTATAACCCGTGGGAACCCGTCGTGGTGGAATGTTTGACACCGACTCGGACATATTCGAAATGCATGCTAAAATGAGTTAAAGCACATATAAACTCCAATCGTTGTGTTTGACACTTAGTTTCATACCGCGCAACGTTTTCGAATGGGCGTCGCTTGTAGTATTCGTTTGTGCTCATCGTGGGGAAATGTTTCACAAGAAGTCGGACGGACTCGAAATGCATGCCGAAAAGTGTGTGGGCGTATATGAAATTCGTTCGGCATGATTGGAACAAAGTTTCGTGTTGTGCACCGTTTTGGTGTGCGTGTAGTTTGCAGTACCATTAGGGACCCGCCGTGCATGAATATTTCGCATCGACTTGGACGTACTCGAAATGTTTGTTGAAATGGGATAGGGCATATATGAACTCCATCCGGGGAGTTTGACACCAATTTTCCTTTCGTGCATCGTTTTCGTACGGACGCAGCTTGCAATACACCTGCAACTCGTCGCGGTGGGATGTTCCACACTCATTTGGATGTATTCGAAATGAATACAGAATTGTGCTGAAAGGCATGTAAATTCCACTCGGTGAGTTTGGCCTACATTTTCCTTCCGTGCATCGTTTTGATACGCACGCAGCTCGCAGTACCCGTTGGCAGCTATCGCTGAGAAATGTTTTACACCGACCCGGATGCAGCAGAAATGCATGCCGAAATGAGCTTGGGCACGCAAGAACTCTATTCAGGGTGTCTGCCACAAGCTTTCTTTTCGTACTCGTTCTGCTACGAACGTGACTTATGGTTCCGATTGTGATGTAGGTTTCACACCGACTCCGATGAGCCCAAATTGCTTGCTAAAATGAGCTACAGCAAACATGAAGCCCATTCGGGTTGATTGACACTCAGCTCTATCTTATGCGTCGTTTTCTTGTCAAAATCCATGCACCATACAGTCCTCGTCGCGGAGGAATGTTTCACACGACTCGGAAAGATTCAAAACGCATGCCGAAATGCGCTTGGGCATATGCGAAGTTCATTCGAAATGCTTGGAACAATGTTTCTCTTTGTGCACCATTCTGTTAACCCTGTGGTTTACAATTACCATTGTGCATGGACGTTTCGCTTCAAGTCGGACGTACTCGAAATGCTTGCTGAAACGGGCTAGGGCACATGTGAAGCCCATTCGGGGAGTTTGACACCCAGTTTCGTTTCCTGCATCGTTTTCATTCGGACGCAGCTTGCAGCACCCCTTCTGACCTGTCGCGGAGGGATGTTTCACACTCACTCGGACGTATTCGAAATGGATGCAGAATTGCGCTGAAATGCACAAGCGAACATCGTAAGTTAATTCCGAGTGTTTGGCACTCGGTTTCGTTTCATGCATCGCTTTCAATTCTTTCTGCTTAGGAACTTGTCGTTGCGGAATATTTCACGCCGACTCGAACGGATTCGAAATGCATGCCTAAATGAGTTACAACAAATATGAATTTCATTCGGTGTGTTTGGCACCCGGCTTCATTTCGTTTATCACTTTCGTTTCGTGCCGCAATGTTTCATTTTGGCATGCAAGGCTGCAGCGTGTGGGGTGCCTGCCACGATGTTCCATTACGTGCATCATTTTCGGCGCGTGTAGTGTTTGCCACAATGTTTCATTTCGTGCATCATTTTCATTTTTTCAGACATACTCGAATGGATTTGAAACAAATGATGAAAAGCGGTAGCAAACATTATAAGTTTTTTCGGTGCGTTTGGCACTCAGTTCTGTTTCGTGCATCGGTTCTGTTTGTATTCTGCTTGTATTACCCGTGGGAACCCGTCGTGGTGGAATGTTTGACACCCACTCGGACATATTCAAAATGCACGCCAAAATGAGTTAAAGCACACATGAACTCTAATCGTTGTGTTTGGCACTCAGTTTCATATCGCGCAACGTTTTCGAATGGGCTTCGCTTGTAGTATTCGTTTGTGCTTATCGTGGGGAAATGTTTCACAAGAACTCGGACGGACTCGAAATACATGCCGAAAAGTGCGTGGGCGTATATGAAGTTCATTCGGCATGATTGGAACAAAGTTTCGTGTTGTGCACCGTTTTGGTGTGCGTGTAGTTTGCAGTTCCATTAGGGACCCGCCGTGCTTGAATATTTCGCATTGACTTGGACGTACTCGAAATGTTTGTTGAAAGGGGATAGGGCATATATGAACTCCATCCGGGGAGTTTGACAGCAATTTTCCTTTCGTGCATCGTTTTCGTCCGGACGCAGCTTGCAGTACACCTGCAACCCGTCGCGGAGGGATGTTCCACACTCACTTGAACGTATTCGAAATGAATGCAGAATTGTGCTGAAAGGCATGTAAAGTCCACTCGGGGAGTTTGGCCTACATTTTTCTTCCGTGCATCTTTTTGATATGCACGCAGCTCGCATTACCCGTTGGCACCAATCGCTGAGAAATGTTTTACACCGACCCGGATGCAGCAGAAATGCATACCGAAATGAGCTTAGGCACGCAAGAACTCTATTCAGGGTGTCTGCCACAAGCTTTCTTTTCGTACTTATTGCTTGCTAAAATGAGCTACGGCAAACATGAAGTCCATTCGGGTTGATTGACACTCAGCTCCATCTTATGCATCGTTTTCTTGTGAAAATCCATGCACCATACAGTCCTCGTCGCGGAGAAATGTTTCACACGACTCGGAAAGATTCAAAACGCATGCCGAAACGCGCTTGGGCATATGCGAAGTTCATTCGGCATGTTTGGAACAATGTTTCTCTTTGTGCACCATTCTGGTACGCTTGTGGTTTACAATTACCATTGTGCATGGACGTTTCGCTTCAAGTCGGACGTACTCGAAATGCTTGCTGAAACGGGCTAGGGCACATGTGAAGCCCATTCGGGGAGTTTGACACCCAGTTTCGTTTCCTGCATCGTTTTCTTTCGTGGAGGGATGTTTCACACTCACTCGGACGTATTCGAAATGGATGCAGAATTGCGCTGAAATGCACAAGCGAACATCGTAAGTTAATTCCGGGTGTTTGGCACTCGGTTTCGTTTCGTGCATCGCTTTCAATTCTTTCTGCTTAGGAACTCGTCGTTGCGGAATATTTCACGCCGACTCGGACGGATTCGAAATGCATGCCTAAATGAGTTACAACACATATGAATTGCATTCGGTGTGTTTGGCACCCGGCTTCATTTCGTTCATCACTTTCGTTTCGTCCCGCAATGTTTCATTTTGGCGTGCAAGGTTGCAGCGTGTGGGGTGCTTGCCACGATGTTCCATTCCGTGCATCATTTTCAGCGCGTGTGGTGTTTGCCACAAAGTTTCATCTTCATTTTTTTCAGACATACTCGAATTGATTCGAAAGAAATGATGAAAAGCGGTAGCAAACAAGATTAGTTCTTTCGGGGCGTTTGGCACTCAGTTCTGTTTCGTGCATCGGTTCCGTTTGTATTCTGCTTGTATTACCCGTGGGAACCCGTCGTGGTGGAATGTTTGACACCGACTCAGACATATTCGAAATGCATGCTAAAATGAGTTAAAGCACATATGAACTCAAATCGTTGTGTTTGGCACTCAGTCTCATACCGCGCAACGTTTTCGAATGGGCGTCGCTTGTAGTATTCGTTCGTGCTCATCGTGGGGAAATGTTTCACAAGAACTCGGACGGACTCGAAATGCATGCCAAAAAGTGTGTGAGCGTATATGAAGTTCATTCGGCATGATTGGAACAAAGTTTCGTGTTGTGCACCGTTTTGGTGTGCGTGTAGTTTGCAGTACCATTAGGGACCCGCCGTGCATGAATGTTTCGCATCGACTCGGACGCACTCGAAATGGTTGTTGAAATGAGATAGGGCATATATGAACTCCATCCGGGGAGTTTGACACCAATTTTCCTTTCGTGCATCGTTTTCGTCCGGACGCAGCTTGCAGTACACCTGCGACCCGTCGCGGAGGGATGTTCCACAATCACTTGGACGTATTCGAAATGAATGCAGTATTGTGCTGAAAGGCATGTAAAGTCCACTCGGGGAGTTTGGCCTACATTTTCCTTCCGTGTATCGTTTTGATACGCACGCAGCTCGCAGTACCCGTTGGCACCCATCGCTGAGGAATGTTTTACACCGACCCGGATGCAGCAGAAATGCATGCCGAAATGAGCTTGGGAACGCGAGAACTCTATTCAGGGTGTCTGTCACAAGCTTTCTTTTCGTACTCGTTCTGGTACGAACATGACTTATGGTTCCGTTTGTGGTGTAAGTTTCACACCGACTCGGATGAGCCCAAATTGCTTGCTAAAATGAGCTACGGCAAACATGAAGCCCATTCGGGTTGATTGACACTCAGCTCCATCTTATGCGTCGTTTTCTTGTGAAAATCCAAGCACCGTATAGTCCTCGTCGCGGAGGAATGTTTCACACGACTCGGAAAGATTCAAAACGCATGCCGAAATGCGCTTGGGCATATGCGAAGTTCATTCGGCATGTTTGCAACAATGTTTCTCTTTGTGCACCATTCTGGTACGCCTGTGGTTTACAATTACCATTTTGCATGGACGTTTCGCTTCAAGTCGGACGTACTCGAAATGCTTGCTGAAACGGGCTAGGGCGCATGTGAAGCCAATTCGGGGAGTTTGACACCCAGTTTCGTTTCCTGCATTGTTTTCATTCGGATGTAGCTTGCAGCACCCCTTCTGACCTGTCGCGGAGGGATGTTTCACACTCACTCGGACGTGTTCAAAATGGATGCAGAATTGCGCTGAAATGCACAAGCGAACATCGTAAGTTAATTCCGGGTGTTTGGCACTCGGTTTCGTTTCGTGCATCGCTTTCAATTCTTTCTACTTAGGAACTTGTCGTTGCGGAATATGTCACGCCGACTCGGACGGATTCGAAATGCATGACTAAATGAGTTACAACACATATGAATTGCATTCGGTGTGTTTGGCACCCGGCTTCATTTCGTTCTTCACTTTCGTTTCGTGCCGCAATGTTTCATTTTGGCGTGCAAGGTTGCAGCGTGTGGGGTGCTTGCCACGATGTTCCATTCCGTGCATCATTTTCGGCGCGTGTGGTGTTTGCCACAATATTTCATTTCGTGAATCATTTTCATTTTTTTCAGACATAATCGAATTGATTCGAAACAAATGATGAAAAGCGGTAGCAAACAAGATTAGTTCTTTCGGGGCGTTTGGCACTCAGTTCTGTTTCGTGCATCGGTTCCGTTTGTATTCTGCTTGTATTACCCGTGTGAACCCGTCGTGGTGGAATGTTTGACGCCGACTCGGACATATTCGAAATGCATGCTAAAATGAGTTAAAGCACATATGAACTCAAATCGTTGTGTTTGGCACTCAGTCTCATACCGCGCAACGTTTTCGAATGGGCGTCGCTTGTAATATTCGTTCGTGCTCATCGTGGGGAAATGTTTCACAAGAACTCGGACGGACTCGAAATGCATGCCAAAAAGTGTGTAAGCGTATATGAAGTTCATTCGGCATGATTGGAACAAAGTTTCGTGTTGTGCACCGTTTTGGTGTGCGTGTAGTTTGCAGTACCATTAGGGACCCGCCGTGCATGAATGTTTCGCATCGACTCAGACGCACTCGAAATGGTTGTTGAAATGAGATAGGGCATATATGAACTCCATCCGGGGAGTTTGACACCAATTTTCCTTTCGTGCATTGTTTTCGTCCGGACGCAGCTTGCAGTACACCTGCGACCCGTCGCGGAGGGATGTTCCACAATCACTTGGACATAATCGAAATGAATGCAGTATTATGCTGAAAGGCATGTAAAGTCCACTCGGGGAGTTTGGCCTACATTTTCCTTCCGTGTATCGTTTTGATACGCACGCAGCTCGCAGTACCCGTTGGCACCCATCGCTGAGAAATGTTTTACACCGACCCGGATACAGCAGAAATGCATGCCGAAATGAGCTTGGGAATGCGAGAACTCTATTCAGGGTGTCTGTCACAAGCTTTCTTTTCGTACTCGTTCTGGTACGAACATGACTTATGGTTCCGTTTGTGGTGTAAGTTTCACACTGACTCGGATGAGCCCAAATTGCTTGCTAAAATGAGCTACGGCAAACATGAAGCCCATTCGGGTTGATTGACACTCAGCTCCATCTTATGCGTCGTTTTCTTGTGAAAATCTAAGCACCGTATAGTCCTCGTCGCGGAGGAATGTTTCACACGACTCGGAAAGATTCAAAACGCATGCCGAAATGCGCTTGGGCATATGCGAAGTTCATTCGGCATGTTAATGTTTCTCTTTGTGCACCATTCTGGTATGCCTGTGGTTTACAATTACCATTTTGCATGGACGTTTCGCTTCAAGTCGGACATACTCGAAATACTTGCTGAAACGGGCTAGGGCGCATGTGAAGCCAATTCGGGGAGTTTGACATCAAGTTTCGTTTCCTGCATCGTTTTCATTCGGACGTAGCTTGCAGCACCCCTTCTGACCTGTCGCGGAGGGATGTTTCACACTCACTCGGACGTATTCGAAATGGATGCAGAATTGCGCTGAAATGCACAAGCGAACATCGTAAGTTAATTCCGGGTGTTTGGCACTCGGTTTCGTTTCGTGCATCGCTTTCAATTCTTTCTGCTTAGAAACTTGTCGTTGCGGAATATTTCACGCCGACTCAGACGGATTCGAAATGCATGGATAAATGAGTTACAACACATATGAATTGCATTCGGTGTGTTTGGCACCCGGCTTCATTTCGTTCATAACTTTCGTTTCGTGCCGCAATGTTTCATTTTGGCATGCAAGGTTGCAGCGTGTGGAGTGCTTGCCACGATGTTCCATTACGTGCATCATTTTCGGCGCGTGTGGTGTTTGCCACAATGTTTCATTTCGTGCATCATTTTTATTTTTTTCAGACATACTCGAATTGATTCGAAAGAAATGATGAAAAGCGGTAGCAAACAAGATTAGTTCTTTCGGGGCGTTTGGCACTCAGTTCTGTTTCATGCATCGGTTCCGTTTGTATTCTGCTTGTATTACCCGTGGGAACCCGTCGTGGTGGAATGTTTGACACCGACTCGGACATATTTGAAATGCATGCTAAAATGAGTTAAAGCACATATGAACTCAAATCCTTATGTTTGGCACTCAGTTTAATACCGCGCAACGTTTTCGAATGGGCGTCGCTTGTAGTATTCGTTCGTGCTCATCGTGGGGAAATGTTTCACAAGAACTCGGACGGACTCGAAATGCATGCCAAAAAGTGTGTGAGCGTATTGAAGTTCATTCGGCATGATTGGAACAAAGTTTCGTGTTGTGCACCGTTTTGATGTGCGTGTAGTTTGCAGTACCATTAGGGACCCGCCGTGCATGAATGTTTTACATCGACTCGGACTTACTTGAAATGGTTGTTGAAATGGGATAGGGCATATATGAACTCCATCCGGGGAGTTTGAAACCAATTTTCCTTTCATGCATCGTTTTCGTCCGGACGCAGCTTGCAGTACACCTGCGACCCGTCGCGGAGGGATGTTCCACACTCACTTGGACGTATTCGAAATGACTGCAGTATTGTGCTGAAAGGCATGTAAAGTCCACTCGGGGAGTTTGTCCTACATTTTCCTTCCGTGCATCGTTTTGATACGCACGCAGCTCGCAGTACCCGTTGGCACCTATCGCTGAGAAATGTTTTACACCGACCCGGATGCAGCAGAAATGCATGCCGAAATGAGCTTGGGCACGCAAGAACTCTATTCAGGGTGTCTGCCACAAGCTTTCTTTTCGTACTCGTTCTGGTACGAACGTGACTTATGGTTCCGTTTGTGGTGTAGGTTTCACACCGACTCGGATGAGCCCAAATTGCTTGCTAAAATGAGCTACGGCAAACATGAAGCCCATTCGGGTTGATTGACACTCAGCTCCATCTTATGCGTCGTTTTCTTGTGAAAATCCATGCACCATACAGTCCTCGTCGCGGAGGAATGTTTCACACGACTCGGAAAGATTCAAAACGCATGCCGAAATGCGCTTGGGCATATGCGAAGTTCATTCGGCATGTTTGGAACAATGTTTCTCTTTGTGCACCATTCTGGTACGCCTGTGGTTTACAATTACCATTGTGCATGGACGTTTCGCTTCAAGTCGGACGTACTCGAAATGCTTGCTGAAACGGGCTAGGGCACATGTGAAGCCCATTCGGGGAGTTTGACACCCAGTTTCGTTTCCTGCATCGTTTTCATTCGGACGCAGCTTGCAGCACCCCTTGTGACCTGTCATGGAGGGATGTTTCACACTCACTCGGACGTATTCGAAATGGATGCAAAATTGCGCTGAAATGCACAAGCGAACATCGTAAGTTAATTCCGGGTGTTTGGCACTCGGTTTCGTTTCGTGCATCGCTTTCAATTCTTTCTGCTTAGGAACTCGTCGTTGCGGAATATTTCACGCCGACTCGGACGGAATCGAAATGTATGCCTAAATGAGTTATAACAAATATGAATTGCATTCGGTGTGTTTGGCACCCGGCTTCATTTCGATCATCACTTTCGTTTCGTGCCGCAATGTTTCATTTTGGCGTGAAGGTTGCAGCGTGTGGGGTGCTTGCCACGATGTTCCATTCCGTGCATCATTTTCGGCGCGTGTGGTGTTTGCCACAATGTTTCATTTCGTGTATCATTTTCATTTTTTTCAGACATACTCGAATGGATTCGAAACAAATGATGAAAAGCGGTAGCAAATATGATAAGTTCTTTCGGGGCGTTTGGCACTCAGTTCTGTTTCGTGCATCGGTTCCGTTTATATTCTGCTTGTATTACCCGTGGGAACCTGTCGTGGTGGAATGTTTGACACCGACTCGGACATATTCGAAATGCATGCTAAAATGATTTAAAGCACATATGAACTCCAATCGTTGTGTTTGGCACTCAGTTTCATACTGCGCAACGTTTTCGAATGGGCGTCGCTTGTAGTATTCGTTTGTGCTCATCGTGGGTAAATGTTTCTCAAGAACTCGGACGGACTCGAAATGCATGCCGAAAAGTGTGTGGGCGTATATGAAGTTCATTCGGCATGATTGGAACAAGTTTCGTGTTGTGCACCGTTTTGGTGTGTGTGTAGTTTGCAGTACCATTAGGGACCCGCCGTGCATGAATATTTCGCATCGACTCGGACGTACTCGAAATGCTTGTTGAAATGGGATAGGGCATATATGAACTCCATCTGGGGAGTTTGACACCAATTTTCCCTTCGTGCATCGTTTTCGTCCGGACGCAGCTTGGAGTACACCTGCAACCCGTCGCGGAGGGATGTTCCACACTCACCTGGACGTGTTCGAAATGAATGCAGAATTGTGCTAAAAGGCATGTAAAGTTCACTCGGGGAGTTTGGCCTACATTTTCCTTCCGTGCGTCATTTTGATACGCACGCAGCTCGCAGTACCCGTTGGCACCTATCGCTGAGAAATGTTTTACACCGACCCCGATGCAGCAGAAATGCAAGCCGAAATGAGCTTGGGCACGCAAGAACTCTATTCAGGGTGTCTGCCACAAGATTTCTTTTCATACTCGTTCTGGTACGAATGTGACTTATGGTTCCGTTTGTAGTGTAGGTTTCACACCGACTCGGATGAGCCCAAATTGCTTGCTAAAATGAGCTACGGCAAACATGAAGCCCATTCGGGTTGATTGACACTCAGCTCCATCTTACACGTCATTTTCTTGTGAAAATCCATGCACCATATAGTCCTCGTCGCGGAGGAATGTTTCACACGACTCGGAAAGATTCAAAACGCATGCCGAAATGCGCTTAGGCATATGCGAAGTTCATTCGGCTTGTTTGGAACAATGTTTCTCTTTGTGCACCATTCTGGTACGCCTGTGGTTTACAATTACCATTGTGCATGGACGTTTCGCTTCAAGTCGGACGTACTCGAAATGCTTGCTAAAACGGGCTAGGGCACGTGTGAAGCCCATTCCGGGAGTTTGACACCCAGTTTCGTTTCCTGCATCATTTTCATTCGGACGCAGCTTGCAGCACCCCTTGTGACCTGTCGCGGAGGGATGTTTCACACTCACTCGGACGTATTCGAAATGGATGCAGAATTGCGCTGAAATGCACAAGCGAACATCGTAAGTTAATTCCGGGTGTTTGGCACTCGGTTTCGTTTCGTGCATCGCTTTCAATTCTTTCTGCTTAGGAACTCGTCGTTGCGGAATATTTCACGCCGACTCGGACGGATTCGAAATGCATGCCTAAATGAGTTACAACACATATGAATTGCATTCGGTGTGTTTGGCACCCGGCTTCATTTTGTTCATCACTCTCGTTTCGTGCCGCAATGTTTCATTTTGGCGTGAAGGTTACAGCGTGTGGGGTGCTTGCCACGATGTTCCACTCCGTGCATCATTTTCGGCGCGTGTGGTGTTTGCCACAATGTTTCATTTCGTGCATCATTTTCATTTTTTTCAGACATACTCGAATTGATTCGAAACAAATGATGAAAAGCGGTAGCAAACAAGATTAGTTCTTTCGGGGCATTTGGAACAATGTTTCTCTTTGTGCACCATTCTGGTACGCCTGTGGTTTACAATTACCATTGTGCACGGACGTTTCGCTTCAAGTCGGACGTACTCGAAATGCTTGCTGAAACGGTCTAGGGCACATGTGAAGCCCATTCGGGGAGTTTGACACCCAGTTTCGTTTCCTGCATCGTTTTCATTCGGACGCAGCTTGCAGCACCCCTTGTGACCTGTCATGGAGGGATGTTTCACACTGACTCGGACGTATTCGAAATGGATGCTGAATTGCGCTGAAATGCACAAGCGAACATCGTAAGTTAATTCCGGGTGTTTGGCACTCGGTTTCGTTTCGTGCATCGCTTTCAATTCTTTCTGCTTAGGAACTCGTCGTTGCGGAATATTTCACGCCGACTCGGACGGATTCGAAATGCATGCCTAAATGAGTTACAACACATATGAATTGCATTCGGTGTGTTTGGCACCCGGCTTCATTTCATTCATCACTTTGGTTTCGTGCCGCAATGTTTCATTTTGGCTTGCAAGGTTGCAGCGTGTGGGGTGCGTGCCACGATGTTCCATTCCGTGCATCATTTTCGGCGCTTGTGGTGTTTGACACAATGTTTCATTTCGTGCATCATTTTCATTTTTTTCAGACATACTCGAATGTATTCGAAACAAATGATGAAAATTGGTAGCAAACATGATAAGTTCTTTCGGGGCGTTTGGCACTTAGTTCTGTTTCGTCCATCGGTTCCGTTTGTATTCTGCTTTTATTACCCGTGGGAACCCGTCGTGGTGGAATGTTTGACACCGACTCGGACATATTCGAAATGCATGCTAAAATGATTCAAAGCACATATGAACTCCAATCGTTGTGTTTGGCACTCAGTTTCATACCGCGCAACGTTTTCGAATGGGCGTTGCTTGTAGTATTCGTTTGTGCTCATCGTGGGTAAATGTTTCTCAAGAACTCGGACAGACTCGAAATGCATGCCGAAAAGTGTGTGGGCGTATATGAAGTTCATTCGGCATGATTGGAACAAGTTTCGTGTTGTGCACCGTTTTGGTGTGTGTGTAGTTTGCAGCACCATTAGGGACCCGCCGTGCATGAATATTTCGCATCGACTCGGACGTACTCGAAATGCTTGTTGAAATGGGATAGGGCATATATGAACTCCATCTAGGGAGTTTGACACCAATTTTCCTTTCATGCATCATTTTCGTCCGGACGCAGCTTGCAGTACACCTGCAACCCGTCGCGGACGGATGTTCCACACTCACTTGGACGTGTTCGAAATGAATGCAGAATTGTGCTAAAAGGCATGTAAAGTTCACTCGGGGAGTTTGGCCTACATTTTCCTTCCGTGCGTCGTTTTGATACGCACGCAGCTCGCAGTACCCGTTGGCACCTATCGCTGAGAAATGTTTTACACCGACCCCGATGCAGCAGAAATGCATGCCGAAATGAGCTTGGGCACGCAAGAACTCTATTCAGGGTGTCTGCCACAAGATTTCTTTTCGTACTCGTTCTGGTACGAATGTGACTTATGGTTCCGTTTGTAGTGTAGGTTTCACACCGACTCGGATGAGCCCAAATTGCTTGCTAAAATGAGCTACGGCAAACATGAAGCCCATTCGGGATGATTGACACTCAGCTCCATCTTATGCGTCGTTTTCTTGTGAAAATCCATGCACCATACATTCCTCGTCGCGGAGGAATGTTTCACACGACTCGGAAAGATTCAAAACGCATGCCGAAATGCGCTTGGGCATATGCGAAGTTCATTCGGCTTGTTTGGAACAATGTTTCTCTTTGTGCACCATTCTGGTACGCCTGTGGTTTACAATTACCATTGTGCATGGACGTTTCGCTTCAAGTCGGACGTACTCGAAATGCTTGCTGAAACGGGCTAGGGCACATGTGAAGCCCATTCGGGGAGTTTGACACCCAGTTTCGTTTCCTGCATCGTTTTCATTCGGACGCAGCTTGCAGCACCCCTTGTGACCTGTCGCGGAGGGATGTTTCACACTCACTCGGTCGTATTCGAAATGGATGCAGAATTGCGCTGAAATGCACAAGCGAACATCGTAAGTTAATTCCGGGTGTTTGGCACTCGGCTTCGTTTCGTGCATCGCTTTCTTTCTGCTTAGGAACTCGTCGTTGCGGAATATTTCACGCTGACTCGGACGGATTCGAAATGCCTAAATGAGTTACAACACATATGAATTGCATTCGGTGTGTTTGGCACCCGGCTTCATTTCGTTCATCACTCTCGTTTCGTGCCGCAATGTTTCATTTTGGCGTGAAGGTTACAGCGTGTGGGGTGCTTGCCACGATGTTCCACTCCGTGCATCATTTTTGGCGCGTGTGGTGTTTGCCACAATGTTTCATTTCGTGCATCATTTTCATTTTTTTCAGACATACTCGAATTGATTCGAAACAAATGATGAAAAGCGGTAGCAAACAAGATTAGTTCTTTCGGGGCATTTGGCACTCAGTTCTGTTTCGTGCATCGGTTCCGTTTGTATTCTGCTTGTATTACCCGTGGGAACCTGTCGTGGTGGAATGTTTGACACGGACTCGGACATATTCGAAATGCATGCCAAAATGAGTTAAAGCACATATGAACTCCAATCGTTGTGTTTGGCACTCAGTCTCATACCGCATAACGTTTTCGAATGGCCGTCGCTTGTAGTATTCGTTCGTGCTCATCGTGGGGAAATGTTTCAGAAGAACTCGGACGGACTCGAAATGCATGCCAAAAAGTGTGTGAGCGTATATGAAGTTCATTCGGCATGATTGGAACAAAGTTTCGTGTTGTGCACCGTTTTGGTGTGCGTGTAGTTTGCAGTACCATTAGGTACCCGCCGTGCATGAATGTTTTACATCGACTCGGACTTACTCGAAATGGATGTTGAAATGGGATAGGGCATATATGAACTCCATCCAGGGAGTTTGACACCAATTTTCCTTTCGTGCATCGTTTTCGTCCGGACGCAGCTTGCAGTAGACCTGCAACCCGTCGCGGAGGGATGTTCCACACTCATTTGGACTTACTCGAAATGGTTGTTGAAATGGGATAGGGCATATATGAACTCCATCTGGGGAGTTTGACACCAATTTTCCTTTCGTGCATCGTTTTCGTTCGGACGCAGCTTGCAGTACACCTGCAACCCGTCGCGGAGGGATGTTCCACACTCACTTGGACGTGTTCGAAATGAATGCAGAATTGTGCTGAAAGGCTTGTAAAGTCCACTCGGGGAGTTTGGCCTACATTTTCCTTCCGTGCATCGTTTTGATACGTGATGAGGACATCACTACCATGGATACGGCCATACTTACAAACCCAATGGAAACCAACAATATCATACAAGGGCCAATTACTCGAGCTCGGGCACGACAATTCAATTACCAGGTGAATGCGTTCCTCGGGTTGCATACAGATAATTTAATGAATGGAATGCTATTTAATTCTCGTGATGATTTTATTGTCCTTAGGAACCAAGGAGAAGGACTCCCAAACGTCAAGCATGAAGCCAATTCTCCCGGTGCACAAGTTATACTCGGATTCGGCCTCCGGGACAGCACCAACTTAAAATGACCATAACTTTTGATCCACAAGGGTGATTGGGGTCTATGAGTACTGGATTGAAAGGTTTCGACGTCCTCTTTCCAACGGATCCGACCCCATCCCTAAATTCCGTCCGAGTCGACGAGAATCTGCAAAACAATTGGCGTCACTTTTCCAAATCGAGAAGACGTGGGCTTTGGGCCTTGTAATAGAGTTGTAGTTGGTATCCTACTGCTTTGGACGTGTTTCCCACGCCCCTACCTCTTATAAATAGCCAGACATCGGCTCCTTAGGGTTTTGGGTTTTATTTGATTAGTTTAGCCAAGTGCAAACTTGATCCTGCGAGTTGTGCTGGACAGCCACCTTGTCAAGATCGTCAATAAGACTCCACTTTGTTTCGCTTCCAGTTTTATAAGCAATTTCAGATTGCTTATCCTATTGTTCTTGCTTGTTCTTCGGTTGCTTGCAGGAATTGAACCTCGTGTTCAGGTTGATCGTGCCTACGGCAAGATCAATAACCCGCTGGAGTTGGTTTAGCGATTGCTAAGGCGCATCGTCGTCGTACGGTGTAGTCGGATCGTCAAAGTCGATTCTAACAAATCGATCGTGTGTTTCTCATCGAAAGATCGGGACACCCATATTGCCATCACGGCTCCATCAAGTGGTATCAGAGCAAACCAGGTTGCTCGGTGAGAATTCTTTACCCTAGATTAGTAGATTGATATCTTTCCTATAGTCCAGAGAAACGCCATCAGATTGGATCTCCCCATACCAAAACAATTTGAGCCTCGCATTTTCCTTTCCAGTGCACTGCGTTATTGAATTTTTGGTTGCATCGTCGTGTCGAGTTGCTGAATTCTAGTCTAGTTCCAGGTCAGAAGAAAATTTTGTCTCCCACAGCGGTTTCGAGTTGTGTTCGGTTTCGAGTTGTGTTCCGTGTCGGTCCCGAACTGTTGAAAAAAAAAAAGAGAGAAAAGGAGTTCGGACCGAAGCTTTCTTCTCATCCAACTGGTCGCCGACTGGTCGCCCACTTGGTCGTCCGACCGGCTGCCCTCCTGTTAGCCGACTGGTCGCCGCCTGACCGGTCGCCCATCTGTTAGCCGACTGGTTACCTCCCGACTGGTCGCCTCCCGACTGGTCGCCGCCTGACTGGTTGCCCACCTGTTAGCCGACTGGTTGCCTCCCGACTGGTCGCCGCCTGACCGGTCGCCCACCTGTTAGCCGACTGGTTGCCTCCCGACTGGTCGCCTCCCGACTGGTCGCCGCCTGACTGGTCGCCCACCTGACTGGTCGCCCACCTGTTAGTCGACTGGTCGCCGTCTGACCGTCGCCCACCTGGTCGCTGCCTGATCGTCGCCCACCTGTCGCCACTGCTCGCCTGATCGTCAGCGCCGACTGATCGCCCACCTGGCCGCCTCGACCGTCACACGACTGGTCTTCCGCCTGCATAGCACTTGAAAGAAAAACGAGTCGGATCGTTCCGCAAAAAAAAAAAAAAAAAAAAAAAAGTCTGGAACAGATCCGAAAATTTTTATGTGCTAAACCTGTTTTCACAAGATTCCCAGTCTTTTGAGATAGTTCCCTTCTTTCGCGAATTTTTTTCGCGCTGTTTTGGAACTGTACTGTCACCGACCACAGTTTTGAGTCACAGTCCTTGCTAGCCTCGAGTCAGCAACTAGTGACTAGACGTTGAACAATTCTTCAATTTTGCATTCACTGATTGGATTATTGCTAACCTTTTGCTACTAAATTAAGCCTGTCCAAGCTCCACTTTCTACCCGTACAGGCGTTCGATCCCTTGGCAATCGCTCTACACAAACTTCGGAGAACCTTTGACAACGCCAACGGCCGACAACGCCTGCTGCATTGTAAGAACTTGTAAGAACTTGGGTCATAGGCTTGAGCGCTTGAGAGACTTGCCACCTAGTAGTTGATAGGAACATTATACTTGAGGTTTTTGTTTCCTTGTCATCAACTAACCATGTCAGGTGACGAGAGTTCACTTCATCACTCTCCACGAACCAAGGGCATCATTGCTCACTTCCAAAAGATGACGAGGGAAACCACCGATGGTCTTAGCGAGGATGTACGGCTCACTAATGTGCGTATGTCAATGCAAGAAGACCGTCTCAGATCCATCGAGGCCGCACAAGGGATTGCTAACACTACTCTTGCTACTATTTTGGCTAGACTTGATACTTTTGCAGCTGCTGCATCTGGTGCTTCCAATCCACCTCCCCGTCGTCCAAGCAACCATTCAGCTCCACAGGGGAGGTCCCCAGCAGATTTAGAAGAACAGAACGAAGAGCACGAATATGATGACACCACTGATGTGGAGGAGGTCAACCCCATCCATTACGATAATGATCGTAACCATCAACGGCTACGCTTCAATCAGCAAGGTATGCGACGTGATCCTCCACGACCAAGGAACGAGCGAGATGATGTTTTCCCTAAGGTAAATTTCAATATGCCACCTTTTGAAGGTAAATATGACCCTGATGGTTACCTTAGTTGGGAATTACTTGTGGATCAAAAATTTGCGTGCCATGATTTCCCTGAGAATAGAAGAGTTAGGGCTGCCACAAGTGAGTTCACTGATTTTGCTTCTGTTTGGTGGAGAGAACATTGCCGTACTCATCCAAATAATATGCCCACCACTTGGGAAGCCTTGAAATTGCTAATGAGGCATAGATTTGTTCCTTCATACTATGCTAGAGATTTATTGAATAAATTGCAGCGCCTACAGCAAGGTAAGAATTCGGTGGAAGAATATTACCAAGAATTGCAAATTGGCATGTTGCGTTGTGGATTAATTGAGAATGAGGAAGCTTCTATGGCTCGTTTCTTAGGTGGTTTAACTCGAGAAATCCAGGGTATTCTAGACTATAAGGATTATAATTCGATGACTCGGTTGTTCCATCTTGCTTGCAAAGCTGAACGTGAAGTGCAGGGTCGTCAATCGAGGACCAAGACTAACTTTTCTGCAGGTCGAACTACTTCGTGGACACCGCGCACCCCTGCTGCCCCTGCCGGCCGTACTACCACGCCGACCTCTTCCATCAACAGAACGGCGTCCACCACCGCAAATTCGGCACCACGACCAACGCCGACGAAAAGTGCCACACAAGCTACTACAAATAGTTCGTCATCGTCGGTCACATCAACGGGACGCACCAAAGATGTTCAGTGCCATCGCTGCAAGGGTTTCGGTCACATGATGAAGGAGTGTCCGAACAAGTGTGTGCTAATAATCCGTGAAGACGGCGAGTATGACTCAGCAAGTGATCTTGATGAAGAAACATATGCTTTGCTCGCTGAACATGAAGACGGCGATCCAAATGCCGAGCACGACGGCGAAGTGCGTGGCGCTGGTGATGCTGACCAATATTTGAGTATTATTGCACAACGTGTGCTTAGTGCTCAGATTGCTCGCGCCGATCCAAATCAACGCCACAACTTGTTTTACACAAAAGGCGTCATCAAGGAGCGATCCATTCGAATAATCATTGATGGTGGGAGTTGCAATAATCTAGCCAGCATGGACATGGTGGAGAAGCTAGCACTCTCCACTAGACCACACCCTCAGCCCTACCACATTCAATGGTTCAACAATAGCGGCAAACTCAAGGTAACTCGCATGGTAAGAGTACATTTCGCTTTAGGTTCCTATCATGATTATGTTGATTGCGATGTCGTACCTATGCAAGCATGTTCTATGTTATTAGGTAGACCATGGCAATATGACAAGGATTGTTTACATCATGGTAGAACAAATCAATACTCTTTTGTGCATAAAGAAAAGAAAATTGTGTTACACCCAATGTCGCCTGATGCCATTGTAAAGGATGAAATTGCTAGAGCTAGCAAAGAGAAAAATCGAGAGAATTCTAAGAGTAAAAATCAGACGGTCGCCAAAGGACTTGAACAACATAAACAGAGAGAATCTAACCTTGATTGTGCTAAGCCAAATGAGATTAAATTGAAAGGTGCTTGTTTTCTTGCAACAAAATCTGATTTGAATGAGTTGGATGTTTGTCGGTATACATGCTATGCTTTGGTCTGCAAAGAAACTTTGTTTTCACTAGAGGAGATGTCCCTCTCTTTGCCTCCTGTTGTCACTAACCTTTTTGATGGCGCCGTGATGGCACTATGGGTGTCCCGATCTTTCGATGAGAAACACACGATCGATTTGTTAGAGTCGACTTTGACGATCCGACTACACCGTACGACGACGATGCGCCTTAGCAATCGCTAAACCAACTCCAGCGGGTTATTGATCTTACCGTGGGCACGATCAACCTGAACACGAGGTTCAATTCCTGCAAGCAACCGAAGAACAAGCAAGAACAATAGGATAAGCAATCTGAAATTGCGGATAAAACTGGAAGCGAAACAAAGTGGAGTCTTATTGACGATCTTGACAAGGTGGCTGTCCAGCACAACTCGCAGGATCAAGTTTGCACTTGGCTAAACTAATCAAATAAAACCCAAAACCCTAAGGAGCCGATGTCTGGCTATTTATAAGAGGTAGGGACGTGGGAAACACGTCCAAAGCAGTAGGATACCAACTACAACTCTATTACAAGGCCCAAAGCCCAAGTCTTCTCGATTTGGAAAAGTGACGCCAATTGTTTTGCAGATTCCCGTTGACTCGGACGGAATTTGGGGATGGGGTCGGATCCGTTGGAAAGAGGACGTCGAAACCTTTCCAACCAGTACTCATAGACCTCAAACACCCTTGTGGATCAAAAGTTATGGTCGTTTGAAGTTGGTGCTGTCCCGGAGGCCGAATCCGAGTTGAACTTGTGCACCGGAAGAATTGGCTTCATGCTTGACGTTTGGGAGTCCTTCTCCTTGGTTCCTAAGGACAATAAAATCATCACAAGGATTAAATAGCATTCCATTCATTAAATTATTTGTATGCAACCCGAGGAACGCATTCACCTGGTAATTGAATTGTCGTGGCGCGAGCTCGAGTAATTGGCCCTTGTATGACATTGTTGGTTTCCATTGGGTTTGTAGGTATGGCCGTATCCATGGTAGTGATGTCCTCATCATCCTCCCCTTCTTGCATTTGAGTCGTCCTCGACTCAAGTTCATCATCTTCTCCCAAGTATGGTTTCAAATCGGCAATGTTGAATGTGGGACTAACCCCAAAATCTGCAGGCAATTCAAGCTTGTATGCATTATCATTAATCTTTGCCAATACTTTGAAAGGACCATCAGCTCGCGGCATCAACTTAGATTTTCTTAATTCTGGAATCGATCTTTTATAAATGCAACCAAACTAAATCTCCTGGTTCAAAAGTTACATGTTTCCTTCCCTTACTACCAGCAAGTTTATATTTAGCATTCATGCGTTCTATGTTTTCTTTAGTTGTCTCATGCATTTTCATAATCAAATCAGCACGTTGTTTAGCATCAAGATTCAATTTCTCCGAATATGGTAGAGGTAACAAATCAATTGGAGCATGAGGTACAAATCCATATACAATCTCAAAAGGGCACATCTTAGTAGTAGAATGCATAGACCGATTATAAGCAAACTCAATATGAGGCAAACATTCTTCCCACAATTTAATGTTCTTTTTCAAAACAGCCCTAAGCATAGTAGATAAAGTTCGATTAACGACCTCAGTTTGTCCATCAGTTTGGGGATGACAAGTAGTAGAAAATAAAAGTTTAGTCCCCAATTTAGCCCACAAAGTTCTCCAAAAGTGGCTTAAGAATTTAGTGTCACGATCTGAAACTATTGTGTTAGGCACACCATGTAAGCGAACAATTTCACGAAAGAATAAGTCAGCAATGTTGGTAGCGTCATCGCTTTTGTGACAAGGTATGAAGTGTGCCATTTTAGAAAATCTATCCACAACGACAAAAATACTATCCCTCCCCTTCTTTGTTCTAGGGAGTCCTAAAACAAAGTCCATAGAAATATCTTCCCAAGGCACGCTAGGAACAGGCAGAGGCATGTATAAACCATGTGGATTAAGTCGTGACTTAGCTTTTTGACATGTAGAGCAGCGAGCGATGAAACGTTCCACGTCTCGTCTCATCCTGGGCCAAAAGAAATGGCTAGCGAGTATGTCCTCCGTCCTTTTCACACCAAAGTGTCCCATCAATCCTCCTCCATGCGCTTCCTGTAGCAATAACAAACGAACAGAACTAGCTGGAATACATAGTTTGTTTGCTCTAAACACAAACCCATTATTGAGGACAAATTTGTTCCAAGTTTTTCCCTCTTTACAATTGAGCAACACATTTTTAAAATCATCATCATGCACATATTGCTCTTTAATCGTTTCCAAACCAAAAATTTTGAAGTCAAGTTGTGAGAGCATGGTATATCTCCTAGACAAGGCATCAGCAATGACATTATCCTTTCCCTGTTTGTGTTTGATGACATAAGGAAATGACTCAATGAATTCAACCCACTTTGCATGTCTACGGTTCAGTTTAGCTTGACTTCTAATATGTTTTAATGATTCATGATCCGAATGTATAACAAATTCCTTGGGCCATAAATAATGTTGCCATGTTTCTAAAGTTCGAACTAGTGCATATAACTCCTTATCATAAGTAGAATAATTCAAACTTGGCCCACTCAATTTTTCACTAAAATAAGCAACAGGTTTTCCTTCTTGTAACAGAACACCACCCAAACCAATTCCACTAGCATCACATTCTAGTTCAAAAGTCTTAGAAAAGTCTGGAAGCTGGAGTAAGGGTGCATGGGTTAACTTAGCTTTCAGAATGTTGAAGGCATCTTCCTGCGGCTTGCCCCAAGCAAAAGGTACACCCTTCTTGGTGAGCTCATTCATGGGTGCAGCGATGGTGCTGAAGTCCTTCACAAAACGGCGATAGAATCCAGCAAGTCCTAGAAAACTTCGCACCTGTGTGACCGTGTTAGGAGTCGGCCAACTCTGTATTGCTTCAACCTTGGCTTGGTCAACTTCAATTCCTGTGGAGTAACAACATAGCCAAGAAAAGATACTCGATCCGTGCAAAAGGTGCACTTCTCAAGGTTACCAAATAAGCGTGCATCGCGTAAAGCATTAAAAACAGCACGTAGATGTTCAAGATGATCCTCTAAAGATTTGCTATAAATCAAGATATCATCAAGTAAACTACCACAAATTTTCCAATGAAAACACGTAAAACCTCGTTCATCAGTCTCATGAATGTGCTAGGAGCATTAGTCAACCCGAAAGGCATTACTAACCACTCATATAACCCGAACTTAGTTTTAAATGCTGTTTTCCATTCATCTCCTAACTTCATGCGAATCTGGTGATAGCCACTACGCAAATCCACTTTAGAGAACATAGTAGAGCCACTTAGTTCATCAAGCATATCGTCTAACCGAGGAATAGGATGGCGATATCTAATGGTGATATTATTAATTGCTCTACAATCCACACACATGCGCCATGTTCCATCTTTCTTAGGTACTAAAATGACTGGTACAGCACAAGGACTAAGAGATTCACGTACGTACCCTTTATCAAGCAATTCGTGAACTTGGCGTTGTATCTCTTGTGTTTCTTCAGGGTTGGTTCTGTAAGGTGCTCGGTTGGGCAAAGATGCCCCTGGAATGAGATCAATTTGATGCTCAATCCCTCTAATTGGCGGCAGCCCTGAGGGGATGTCCTTTGGAAAGATGTCAGTGTATTCCTGCAAAGGTTAGTGACAACAGGAGGCAAGGAGAGGGACATCTCCTCTAGAGAAAACAAAGTTTCTTTGCAGACCAAAGCATAGCATGTAGACCTACAAACATCCAACTCATTCAAATCAGATTTTGTTGCAAGAAAACAAGCACCTTTCAATTTAATCTCATTCGGCTTAGCACAATCAAGGTTAGATTCTTTCTGTTTATGTTGTTCAAGTCCTTTGGTGACAATCTGATTTTCACTCTTAGAATTCTCTCGATTTTTCTCTTTGCTAGATCTAGCGATTTCATCCTTTACAATGGCATCAGGCGACATTGGGTGTAGCACAATTTTCTTTTCTTTATGCACAAAAGAGTATTGATTTGTTCTACCATGATGTAAACAATCCTTATCATATTGCCACGGTCTACCTAATAACATAGAACATGCTTGCATAGGTCCGACATCGCAATCAACATAATCATGATAGGAACCTAAAGCGAAATGTACTCTTACCATGCGAGTTACCTTGAGTTTGCCGCTGTTGTTGAACCATTGAATGTGGTAGGGCTGAGGGTGTGGTCTAGTGGAGAGTGCTAGCTTCTCCACCATGTCCATGCTGGCTAGATTATTGCAACTCCCACCATCAATGATTATTCGAATGGATCGCTCCTTGATGACGCCTTTTGTGTAAAACAAGTTGTGGCGTTGATTTGGATCGGCGCGAGCAATCTGAGCACTAAGCACACGTTGTGCAATAATACTCAAATATTGGTCAGCATCACCAGCGCTCACGTGTACCTCGTCGTGCTCGGCATTTGGATCGCCGTCTTCATGTTCAGCGAGCAAAGCATATGTTTCGTCATCAAGATCACTTGCCGAGTCATACTCGCCGTCTTCACGGATTATTAGCACACGCTTGTTCGGACACTCCCTCATCATGTGACCGAAACCCTTGCAGCGATGGCACTGAACATCTTTGGTGCGTCCCGTTGATGCGACCGACGACGACGAACTATTTGTAGTAGCTTGTGTGGCACTTTTCGTCGGCGTTGGTTGTGGTGCCGAATTTGCGGTGGTGGACGCCGTTCTGTTGATGGAAGAGGTCGGCGTGGTAGTACGGCCGGCAGGGGCAGCAGGGGTGCGCGGTGTCCACGAAGTAGTTCGACCTGCAGAAAAGTTAGTCTTGGCCCTCGATTGACGACCCTGCACTTCACGTTCAGCTTTGCAAGCAAGATGGAACAACCGAGTCATCGAATTATAATCCTTATAGTCTAGAATATCCTGGATTTCTCGAGTTAAACCACCTAAGAAACGAGCCATAGAAGCTTCCTCACTCTCAATTAATCCACAACGCAACATGCCAATTTGCAATTCTTGGTAATATTCTTCCACCGAATTCTTACCTTGCTGTAGGCGCTGCAATTTATTCAATAAATCTCTAGCATAGTATGAAGGAACAAATCTATGCCTCATTAGCAATTTCAAGGCTTCCCAAGTGGTGGGTATATTATTTGGATGAGCACGGCAATGTTCTCTCCACCAAACAGAAGCAAAATCAGTGAACTCACTTGTGGCAGCCCTAACTCTTCTATTCTCAGGGAAATCATGGCACGCAAATTTTTGATCCACAAGTAATTCCCAACTAAGGTAACCATCAGGGTCATATTTACCTTCAATCTGTGGCTTGTTGAAATTTACCTTAGGGAAAACATCATCTCGCTCGTTCCTTGGTCGTGGAGGATCACGTCGCATACCTTGCTGATTGAAGCGTAGCCGTTGATGGTTACGATCATTATCGTAATGGATGGGGTTGACCTCCTCCGCATCAGTGGTGTCATCATATTCGTGCTCTTCGTTCTGTTCTTCTAAATCTGTTGGGGGCCTCCTGTGGAGCTGAATTGTTGCTTGGACGACGGGAGGTGGATTGGAAGCACCAGATGCAGTAGCTGCAAAAGTATCAAGTCTAGCCAAAATAGTAGCAAGAGTAGTGTTAGCAATCCCTTGTGCGGCCTCGATGGATCTGAGACGGTCTTCTTGCATTGACATACGCTCATTAGTGAGCCGTACATCCTCGCTAAGACCATCGGTGGCTTCCTCGTCATCTTTTGGAAGTGAGCAATGATGCCCTTGGTTCGTGGAGAGTGATGAAGTGAACTCGTCACCTGACATGGTTAGTTGATGACAAGGAAACAAAACCACAAGTATAATGTTCCTATCAACTACTAGGTGGCAAGTCTCTCAAGCGCTCAAGCCTATGACCCAAGTTCTTACAAGTTCTTACAATGTAGCAGGCGTTGTCGGCCGTTGGCGTTGTCAAAGGTTCTCCGAAGTTTGTGTAGAGCGATTGCCAAGGGATCGAACGCCTTTGTATGGGTAGAAAGTGGAGCTTGGACAGGCTTAATTTAGTAGCAAAGGTTAGCAATAATCCAATCAGGTGAATGCAAAATTGAAGAATTGTTCAACGTCTAGTCACTAGTTCTTTGACTCGAGGCTAGCAAGGATCGTGACTCAAAAACTGTGGTCGGCGACAGTACAGTTCCACAGCAGATGAAGAACAGCGCGAAAAAAAATTCGCGAAAGAAGGGAACTATCTCAAAAGACTGGGAATCTTGTGAAAATAGGTTTGGCACATAAAAATTTTCGGATCTGTTCCAGACTCTTTTTTTTTTTTTTTTTTACGGAACGATCCGATTCGTTTTTCTTTCAAGTGCTATGTAGGCGGAAGACCAGTCGTGGGACCAGTCGTACAACCAGGTGGGCGATCAAAGGCCGACCGGAAAGCGATGGCGACCAGGTGGGCGACGATCAAAGCGGCGACGATCGAGGCGACGATCGAGGCAACGATCGGCTAGCGACGGTCGGCGACGATCGAGAGGCAACGATCGGCTAACAGTAGGCAACTGGTCGGCGACGATCGAGGCGACGATCGGAAGGTAACGATCGGCTAACAGATGGGCGACCGGTCAGGCGGCGACCAGTCGGCTAACAGGAGGGCAGCCGGTCGGACGACCAAGTGGGCGACCAGTCGACCAGTTGGATGAGAAGAAAGCTTCGGTCCGAACTCCTTTTTTTTTTTTTTTTTTAAACAGTCCGGGACCGACACGGAACCCAACTCAAAACGGAACACAACTCGAAAGCGGAACACAGCTCGAAACCGCTGTCGACCTGGACTCCAACTAGACTAGAATTCAGCAACTCGACACGGCGATGCAACCAAAAATTCAATAACGCAGTGCCTTTGGAAAGGAAAATGCGAGGCTCAAATTGTTTTGGTATGGAGAGATCCAATCTGATGGCGTTTCTGGACTATAGGAAAGATATCAATCTACTAATCTAGGGTAAAGAATTCTCACCGAGCAACCTGGTTTGCTCTGATACCACTTGATGGCGCCGTGATGGCACTATGGGTGTCCCGATCTTTCGATGAGAAACACACGATCGATTTGTTAGAGTCGACTTTGACGATCCGACTACACCGTACGACGACGATGCGCCTTAGCAATCGCTAAACCAACTCCAGCGGGTTATTGATCTTACCGTGGGCACGATCAACCTGAACACGAGGTTCAATTCCTGCAAGCAACCGAAGAACAAGCAAGAACAATAGGATAAGCAATCTGAAATTGCGGATAAAACTGGAAGCGAAACAAAGTGGAGTCTTATTGACGATCTTGACAAGGTGGCTGTCCAGCACAACTCGCAGGATCAAGTTTGCACTTGGCTAAACTAATCAAATAAAACCCAAAACCCTAAGGAGCCGATGTCTGGCTATTTATAAGAGGTAGGGACGTGGGAAACACGTCCAAAGCAGTAGGATACCAACTACAACTCTATTACAAGGCCCAAAGCCCAAGTCTTCTCGATTTGGAAAAGTGACGCCAATTGTTTTGCAGATTCCCGTTGACTCGGACGGAATTTGGGGATGGGGTCGGATCCGTTGGAAAGAGGACGTCGAAACCTTTCCAACCAGTACTCATAGACCTCAAACACCCTTGTGGATCAAAAGTTATGGTCGTTTGAAGTTGGTGCTGTCCCGGAGGCCGAATCCGAGTTGAACTTGTGCACCGGAAGAATTGGCTTCATGCTTGACGTTTGGGAGTCCTTCTCCTTGGTTCCTAAGGACAATAAAATCATCACAAGGATTAAATAGCATTCCATTCATTAAATTATTTGTATGCAACCCGAGGAACGCATTCACCTGGTAATTGAATTGTCGTGCGCGAGCTCGAGTAATTGGCCCTTGTATGACATTGTTGGTTTCCATTGGGTTTGTAGGTATGGCCGTATCCATGGTAGTGATGTCCTCATCACTTTTGCAGGAATACACTGACATCTTTCCAAAGGACATCCCCTCAGGGCTGCCGCCAATTAGAGGGATTGAGCATCAAATTGATCTAATTCCAGGGGCATCCTTGCCCAACCGAGCACCTTACAGAACCAACCCTGAAGAGACACAAGAGATACAACGCCAAGTTCACGAATTGCTTGATAAAGGGTACGTACGTGAATCTCTTAGTCCTTGTGCTGTACCCGTCATTTTAGTACCTAAGAAAGACGGAACATGGCGCATGCGTGTGGATTGTAGAGCAATTAATAATATCACCATTAGATATCGCCATCCTATTCCTCGGTTAGACGATATGCTTGATGAACTAAGTGGCTCTACTATGTTCTCTAAAGTGGATTTGCGTAGTGGGTATCACCAGATTCGCATGAAGTTAGGAGATGAATGGAAAACAGCATTTAAAACTAAGTTCGGGTTATATGAGTGGTTAGTAATGCCTTTCGGGTTGACTAATGCTCCTAGTACTTTCATGAGACTGATGAACGAGGTTTTACGTGCTTTCATTGGAAAGTTTGTGGTAGTTTACTTTGATGATATCTTGATCTACAGCAAATCCTTAGAAGACCATCTTGGACATTTACGTGCTGTTTTTAATGCTTTACGCGATGCACGTTTATTTGGTAACCTTGATAAGTGCACCTTTTGCACGGATCGAGTCTCTTTTCTTGGCTATGTTGTTACTCCACAGGGAATTGAAGTTGATCAAGCCAAGGTTGAAGCAATACAGAGTTGGCCGACTCCTAACACGGTCACACAGGTGCGGAGTTTCCTAGGACTTGCTGGATTCTATCGTCGTTTTGTGAAGGGCTTCAGCACCATCGCTGCACCCATGAATGAGCTCACCAAGAAGGGTGTACCTTTTGCTTGGGGCAAGTCACAGGAAGATGCCTTCAACATTCTGAAAGCTAAGTTAACCCATGCACCCTTACTCCAGCTTCCAGACTTTTCTAAGACTTTTGAACTAGAATGTGATGCTAGTGGAATTGGTTTGGGTGGTGTTCTGTTACAAGAAGGAAAACCTGTTGCTTATTTTAGTGAGAAATTGAGTGGGCCAAGTTTGAATTATTCTACTTATGATAAGGAGTTATATGCGCTAGTTCGAACTTTAGAAACATGGCAACATTATTTATGGCCCAAGGAATTTGTTATACATTCGGATCATGAATCGTTAAAACATATTAGAAGTCAAGCTAAACTGAACCGTAGACATGCAAAGTGGGTTGAATTCATTGAGTCATTTCCTTATGTCATCAAACACAAACAGGGAAAGGATAATGTCATTGCTGATGCCTTGTCTAGGAGATATACCATGCTCTCACAACTTGACTTCAAAATTTTTGGTTTGGAAACGATTAAAGAGCAATATGTGTATGATGATGATTTTAAAAATGTGTTGCTCAATTGTAAAGAGGGAAAAACTTGGAACAAATTTGTCCTCAATAATGGGTTTGTGTTTAGAGCAAACAAACTATGTATTCCAGCTAGTTCTGTTCGTTTGTTATTGCTACAGGAAGCGCATGGAGGAGGATTGATGGGACACTTTGGTGTGAAAAGGACGGAGGACATACTCGCTAGCCATTTCTTTTGGCCCAGGATGAGATGAGACGTGGAACGTTTCATCGCTCGCTGTTCTACATGTCAAAAAGCTAAGTCACGACTTCATCCCCATGGTTTATACATGCCTCTGCCTGTTCCTAACGTACCTTGGGAGGATATTTCTATGGACTTTGTTTTAGGACTCCCTAGAACAAAGAAGGGGAGGGATAGTATCTTTGTCGTTGTGGATAGATTTTCTAAAATGGCACACTTCATACCTTGTCACAAAAGCGATGACGCTACCAACATTGCTGACTTATTCTTTCGTGAAATTGTTCGCTTACATGGTGTGCCTAACACAATAGTTTCAGATCGTGACACTAAATTCTTAAGCCACTTTTGGAGAACTTTGTGGGCTAAATTGGGGACTAAACTTTTATTTTCTACTACTTGTCATCCCCAAACTGATGGACAAACTGAGGTCGTTAATCGAACTTTATCTACTATGCTTAGGGCTGTTTTGAAAAAGAACATTAAATTGTGGGAAGAATGTTTGCCTCATATTGAGTTTGCTTATAATCGGTCTATGCATTCTACTACTAAGATGTGCCCTTTTGAGATTGTATATGGATTTGTACCTCATGCTCCAATTGATTTGTTACCTCTACCATATTCGGAGAAATTGAATCTTGATTATGAGGCACAATTAAACAACGTGCTGATTTGATTATGAAAATGCATGAGACAACTAAAGAAAACATAGAACGCATGAATGCTAAATATAAACTTGCTGGTAGTAAGGGAAGGAAACATGTAACTTTTGAACCAGGAGATTTAGTTTGGTTGTATTTGCGAAAAGATCGATTCCCAGAATTAAGAAAATCTAAGTTGATGCCGCGAGCTGATGATCCTTTCAAAGTATTGGCAAAGATTAATGATAATGCATACAAGCTTGAATTGCCTGCAGATTTTGGGGTTAGTCCTACATTCAACATTGCCGATTTGAAACCATACTTGGGAGAGGATGATGAACTTGAGTCGAGGACGACTCAAATGCAAGAAGGGGAGGATGATGAGGACATCACTACCATGGATACGGCCATACTTATAAACCCAATGGAAACCAACAATGTCATACAAGGGCCAATTACTCGAGCTCGGGCACGACAATTCAATTACCAGGTGAATGCGTTCCTCGGGTTGCATACAGATAATTTTATGAATGGAATGCTATTTAATTCTCGTGATGATTTTATTGTCCTTAGGAACCAAGGAGAAGGACTCCCAAACGTCAAGCATGAAGCCAATTCTCCCGGTGCACAAGTTATACTTGGATTCGGCCTCCGGGACAGCACCAACTTAAAATGACCATAACTTTTGATCCACAAGGGTGATTGGGGTCTATGAGTACTGGATTGAAAGGTTTCGACGTCCTCTTTCCAACGGATCCGACCCCATCCCTAAATTCCGTCCGAGTCGACGGGAATCTGCAAAACAATTGGCGTCACTTTTCCAAATCGAGAAGACGTGGGCTTTGGGCCTTGTAATAGAGTTGTAGTTGGTATCCTACTGCTTTGGACGTGTTTCCCACGCCCCTACCTCTTATAAATAGCCAGACATCGGCTCCTTAGGGTTTTGGGTTTTATTTGATTAGTTTAGCCAAGTGCAAACTTGATTCTGCGAGTTGTGCTGGACAGCCACCTTGTCAAGATCGTCAATAAGACTCCACTTTGTTTCGCTTCCAGTTTTATCCGCAATTTCAGATTGCTTATCCTATTGTTCTTGCTTGTTCTTCGGTTGCTTGCAGGAATTGAACCTCGTGTTCAGGTTGATCGTGCCTACGGCAAGATCAATAACCCGCTGGAGTTGGTTTAGCGATTGCTAAGGCGCATCGTCGTCGTACGGTGTAGTCGGATCGTCAAAGTCGATTCTAACAAATCGATCGTGTGTTTCTCATCGAAAGATCGGGACACCCATATTGCCATCACGGCTCCATCAGAACTCAAGATAAATTTTCCAATCTTTTAACCCTGTTCTACCTAGGGATTAGGAGGGTATTAGATCTGGTGGTGTTTGGTTTGGATGGATTTTGATGGGGGAGAAGGGTAGTTGTTCACGTGGTGCTGTTTCTGAGAGGGGAGATTGTGCAGCACGGATTGTTTCGCATTTTACATGACCTAGACGATTTTTCCTGCAGAAACCTATAACTAGAAAGTTGTAGATAACGTCGCGAAATAGCTTCTGTAATTTTTTCAGAATTTTTGGGGCGTCGGTCTGAGAGTTATCGCTGTTGGAAGATGACGAACAGAATCTGGAAACAGATTTCGTCCACTATGTTGGACGGTTGTTTTGGCATGTTTAACAGCGGAATTGAAATTTTTGACCTTCATGAAAGTTTTAGATCTCGTCAATATCTAGCTACTGTAATTTATTTGTATTTTTATGAATAGTAGAAAAAAAGATACAAAATTGGAAAGAGAGGGTGCTGCTGTTCGATCCGGACAGATCGGGGTTTTTGGCGTTTAAATGGGATCGGGGAGTAGGAAGCGTGTGTTTGAATTGTGTGATGAATTGTGATGTCGCTATGTACTGAAATAATGTTTGTTCAGGTGGTGCCACTGCTGGGCGTAACTAGGTTCATCGCCCACGTCGGTAAAGGCAAGTGGAAGTAGTTGTATTGTTAAGCTATACATTGTTGTTTGCTTCGCCTTCACTATAAACTCCAATTACAGCAATCATACATGGTTTAATCACTTGCTTTGAGGATTGCAATATCTTGACTGGCATTGTGATGTTGTGGTTTAGCTATGAATCATGAGTAAGGTGAAGAATGATGTTATTTACCGGATGAATTATCTAAACATTTCATCTCTATGATATTTGCTTTCTATCCATGCTATATGATGATATGCAAACATGTGGACTCAGTGGGAGGGGTTATGAATGAATTCATGCATGAAGCATTAACTGCATAATCATGCATTGGAAGTTTGTCGACGCCAGCGTGCGCGACCGTACCGGTACAACACCGTGTGTTCCTGAGAAAGGGCACGGTGAGGAGGAACATGGCATAAGCATGTGCATCAATCATATGCATTTTACTGAAGTGGTGTGGACTCTTTGATGTGGTATTGTATATGAGGAATGCGGAATGCTAGATATATGGTGGATGTGTTATTTGTATTAGTTGTTCCGCTTGCTGAGATTACCCAATCTCACTACTTGCTGTTTTGATGTTTTCAGGTAGCGCACGTGAGTCGTAAGCATGAAGGGTGGGCTAGCAACACAATAAATTTTCTGATGTCATCACGACTCACATGATCTAGTGCTTTAAATAATTCATTAGTTGGATGAAATTTTATTACAAATAGACCCATTGTTGTTCCCTTTAAACTTGTTCTCGTTTATGGTTGTCCCTTTAGAGATGTGTTATGTTTATGGTTGATTCCTGGTTGATTTAGACTTGTTGTCTCTAGTATTGATGTCGTGATATTATTCCTATTTGAATTGCTTATCATGGACCTTGTTTTTATGAATTGCTTCCGTATTATCCTGTTTTAGGGGAAATGCTGTCGAATTTTTCTTGTACAACAGTTTAGATTTATGGGGTGTTACAGTTGGTATCAGAGCGGGCTGTAGGTCCTTGGAATGTGTATTTTTAGTGTCATACTATAGGATACAACTAAAATGTGATGTGGAATAACTTAGAAACATGGCCTAGGTTTTAACTAAAATTTTGTCATAGGATAGCAACATTAAAACTTGTGTAAGTGGAATCACTAATTTAAAATCTGACACACATGGATGCACAGTAGGAAAGGGTATGGGTACCGTTGCTTTCCGTTTAAATATTGTATCTAAGCTTTGATGTTGAATGCTACTTTTGATGATGTACAATGCTATATTTATGATGGATTTTATTGAGTTGCTTCATTTGTGATGAAGTGGGGTTGTGGTGCCGAAGGGTTTCGGTCACCTCTTTTTGTTCATAGTAAGGGTGTGGTTTGACGGTGTGGCCGGTTAATGCCATCACCGAAGAATTATTAACCCCTGTAGGAGGAGTGCTTACCCTTTCTGTCGTGGATCGGGTAGTTGACTGGAGTCAAATAGAAGAGATTGGTGGTAGATTCCTTCGGATGTTCTTTATCGTTCTGACGGTCGGTCTTGGTTGGTTTTCTTGGTTTTAGTTGATTGAAATCAGAAGAAAAGTGTTTGGAATTTGGTTTTTCATGAGTGTGCCTTCGGTGTTTCTTGGTTTTGTCTTCTTTGGGTGAAGACAAAGAAGGGGAGTTTTGTGTTGTGCGTCTTTGGTCGCCTTTTGACTTTGACACCTGTTTAGTTGGTTGCCTTGCAAAGAAAGGTATAGCTTTTGGTTCTTGTGTGTCTTGCTCTGAGTTTAAAAGAAGTTATTGAAGCGTGTGTAAAAAGTTAAGTTGTGTCGATTTATGTTTTGTGCCTTTGTTCGTAAAGGTTTACTTGATCGCTTGGTTCCCTCCTGTGGGAGTCTTTAAGATTGAAATGTGTTTTGGAGTCATGTCCTATTGCAAATTTGAGGGTCAAGCCTCTTTGTGAGTTTTGGTTGAGTATTAAAAGAAAAATGCTGCAAATAAAGTAAGTATTCGTTTGACTGAAATTAATTGTTAAAAGTGAAAATTGTTGTTTAGCATGTTATGTAGTATGTAACAATGTGGTTTATAGAAATGATGTACTCCTTAGTTAATTTGCGAGTTGAATCAATTAAGTGTAATTGTTACCTTTAGCTTAAGATTAAATGAACCTCTAGTGATGTAGAGTACCCCATAGTGGGGATGATTAAATGTGTTAATGTACATGCTTATAATCTGTTGCTTTGCTTTAAAAGTGCTTATGACCCCCGATAATGTTTAAGGTTTTAAACCCTGATGCATGGTTAGAACATTAAGATGAGGTAGACTGCGGTTATTGTTAAAGAAACTTTGCTGGTTGTTTAAAGATGTTCTAATCTAACGGATTAATAGAGAAAATTTAATCGTGTTGACTAGCGACTTTAATTTGGAAGTTGATTAGAATTGCTATTTACGTTGTTGCAACCTACTAGTATATTTGGAAGTATGCAGTTATGTCTTTACAATGCTAGTATTGATATCAATTGAGAAGACATAAGACTTATTGTTAATGATGTTGTTAAGGGCAGTGTTAATGCTAGTATTCAATCTATTTTAAATAGTTGGAGTATGTTGTGTGGTGGTAATTTTGTTATCACCTATGTATAGGGTAGCCAAAAGTAATGTTGATGGTTGATGTTTATGCCCATTTGTTGTTATTGATGACTTGGTAGGGTTGTTAATTGTTGGAAACCATTGATCCAATAGAGAAAAGTGTAAAACTGTGGAATTATGTCGAGTACATGTTGTGATGGGATGAACATTGGATAACAATCATGATGCAAGATTTTAACCTTAATGAATGCATGTCTTAGAATCCTGTTTACGAATTTTATCTTGTAGAGATAATACTTATTGGTTGAAGTCATTTTATTGATTGAACAAGTTTTAATTGTCAAGATGTTGATGTATGGATGGTATAAAATTGATACGTTGATCATGCTTAAGTATCTGTTGAAGTACTATGTTTGAAATATAGAATATATTGATATATGATGTGTTGGTCTGTGGGGATCATGATGAGGTAGTATAGATGATGGAGCCGTGATGGCAATATGGGTGTCCCGATCTTTCGATGAGAAACACACGATCGATTTGTTAGAGTCGACTTTGACGATCCGACTACACCGTACGACGACGATGCGCCTTAGCAATCGCTAAACCAACTCCAGCGGGTTATTGATCTTGCCGTAGGCACGATCAACCTGAACACGAGGTTCAATTCCTGCAAGCAACCGAAGAACAAGCAAGAACAATAGGATAAGCAATCTGAAATTGCGGATAAAACTGGAAGCGAAACAAAGTGGAGTCTTATTGACGATCTTGACAAGGTGGCTGTCCAGCACAACTCGCAGGATCAAGTTTGCACTTGGCTAAACTAATCAAATAAAACCCAAAACCCTAAGGAGCCGATGTCTGGCTATTTATAAGAGGTAGGGACGTGGGAAACACGTCCAAAGCAGTAGGATACCAACTACAACTCTATTACAAGGCCCAAAGCCCACGTCCTCTCGATTTGGAAAAGTGACGCCAATTGTTTTGCAGATTCCCGTTGACTCGGACGGAATTTGGGGATGGGGTCGGATCCGTTGGAAAGAGGACGTCGAAACCTTTCCAACCAGTACTCATAGACCTCAAACACCATTGTGGATCAAAAGTTATGGTCGTTTGAAGTTGGTGCTGTCCCGGAGGCCGAATCCGAGTTGAACTTGTGCACCGGAAGAATTGGCTTCATGCTTGACGTTTGGGAGTCCTTCTCCTTGGTTCCTAAGGACAATAAAATCATCACAAGGATTAAATAGCATTCCATTCATTAAATTATTTGTATGCAACCCGAGGAACGCATTCACCTGGTAATTGAATTGTCGTGCGCGAGCTCGAGTGATTGGCCCTTGTATTACATTGTTGGCTTCAATTGGATTTGTAGGCATGGCCGTATGCATGGTAGTGATGTCCTCATCATCCTCCCCTTCTTGCATTTGAGTCGTCCTCGACTCAAGTTCATCATCTTCTCCCAAGTTTGTCTTTAGATCTGATAATTCATTTGACGGGCTCCAGCTCGAGTCAATGGTCCTTGAACCGACGAAGATGTAGAAGGATGGCCAAGACGGGGGTCGATAAAGCCATGCAGATGGAGCCATCGTAGTAGTTGTATACGAAGTAGAGGATGCTGTGAAGTGTCGCCAACTTAATGGTCCTGGCCAAGGTGATGACCATATGTATGCAGTGTTAGTTCTGTCCATGATGAGCATGGTCTCATCATCCTCCCTTTCTTGAAGTGGAGTCGTCCTCGACTCCATCATATTGTCCTGTGAAATGTTAGTAATGACAGGAAACAAAGCAATATGCACATTTGCAATGAAATCAATGGATCGAGACTTTCTATCAACCGTATTCTCCCTTTCTTGAAAACTATCATGTGACTTGTGAATGGAACCAAATGTACTTGGTCTGACATGATTAGTGATATGGCAATTATTAAATTGATGACATTGTTGCATTGCAAACGGAGGTTTAAAATCTGAACAAATGTAAACTCGATGTGCTTTATACTCTCCTTTCTCACTATTTTTGCCAATAACATAAAAGATGTTTCGTGATAACCATGACAAATCAGAATGTACAAAAGGCTCTCCTCTAAATAATTCAGATCACAAGGAACATCAAATTCAATGTAGCCTAATATATATAAAGAAGACATCAATTGCAACTCATCATTTTCGCTTGTGATGTGAATGACATGTTTATTTTCAGCATAAGTTTCTAGTGTAAAGGTGACATGTCCATTTGCTAGTTGTGTCATTGATATAAGTGAAGTATTATCACACAACTCTTCTTTATCACAAGAAATAGCAAGCAAATCATCTTGTAACAAAGCAAAATCAGCAATTGGTTCCACTATTAGTTGCTCTACGATAGCATGATTTGTGGATAGGTTTTGCTCTTCAAAATTATCTTCTCCATGTGTAAAGTCCATACCTGTTACATTACCTTGTAAGTTCTCATCAGCTGTTGTAGGTGTTTCTTCAACTATTATCTCTTCACATATACATGGGGTAGTACTGATCGTTTCTTTCTCCATATGCTCTTCTACATCATTCTCTCGATGGTGCTTACTTTTCTGCAAAATATTAGCTACAAAAGAAGGTGCAACAATGGGCGCCTCAAATGAAGCTAATGATTCTTTCAAGGATTCAGCAAGCATATTTTCAACTCTATAAGCACATACAACCAATTCTGAAAGAGAACTATATGTTTCATCAATAAGAGCATCTTGAATTTCTTGATTAAGTCCACGTATGAACCTAAGCTCTGTTGCTTCTTCACCTTCATCTAAACCACAACGCAACAAATGATTTTGCAATCGTTCATAGTATTCCTTAACGCACTTATTTCCTTGTTTCAAGCATTGGAGTCTAGTATACAAAAATTCAGAATGATATTCAGGAACATAATCAATTCTCATAAGTCTTTTCATGGCCTTCCAATTTTCAGGTTTTCTCTCTTTTCTACAAATATGTTTCCACCATGTTAATGCATATTCATTTAGCACACTAGCAGCAATCCTAATCTTTTCATTTTCAGACAAATCATACTTGCCAAATTCTTTGTCTACTGCTATCTCCCAATTAATATAGGCATCAGGATCATAATGACCATTAAAAGGTGGAATGGCGAATTTAACCTTATCTAGGGAATCATCATCAACATGTACCTGAGCATGTAGTATGCTGTTGCTTAGAAGATGAGGTGGAGGACTGGAAGTTCCGGGGGCAGTACCTGCAAGCTTATCAAGTCTAGACAAAATAGTAGCAAGATTAGCGTTAGCAACTCCCTGAGCAGTCTCGATAGACCGAAGGCGGTCTTCTTGCATCAACATTCTAGCAACAATTCCCTTTGCTCGTGGAGAGTGATGCATCGAATCCTCATCACCTAACATGGTTAGTAGAAGAAAAGAAAACAATATAACAAGTATAATGTTCCTATCAACTACAAGGAGGTGGTGGCAATTCTCTCAAGCGCTCAAGCCTATGACCCAAGTTCTTACAAGTTCTTACAATGCAGCAGGCGTTGTCGGCCGTTGGCGTTGTCAAAGGTTCTCCGAAGTTTGTGTAGAGCGATTGCCAAGGGATCGAACGCCTGTACGGGTAGAAAGTGGAGCTTGGACAGGCTTAATTTAGTAGCAAAAGGTTAGCAATAATCCAATCAGTGAATGCCAAATTGAAGAATTGTTCAACGTCTAGTCACTAGTTGCTGACTCGAGGCTAGCAAGGACTGTGACTCAAAACTGTGGTCGGCGACAGTACAGTTCCACAGCAGATGAAACAAACAGCGCGAAAAAAAATTCGCAAAAGAAGGGAACTATCTCAAAAGACTGGGAATCTTGTGAAAACAGGTTTAGCACATAAAAATTTTCGGATCTGTTCCAGACTTTTTTTTTTTTTTTTTTTTTTTTTTTTTTGCGGAACGATCCGACTCCTTTTTCTTTCAAGTGCTATGCAGGCGGAAGACGATCGTGTGACGATCGGACGGCCAGGTGGGCGACGATCGGCTATCGAGGGCGACGATCGGCGACGATCGAGCGACGATGGGCTATCAGGTGGGCGACGATCGGACGACGATGGGCTATCAGGTGGAGCGACCGTCGGGCGACGATGGGCTATCAGTGGGCGACGATGGGCTATCGGTGGCGACGATCGGGCGACGATGGGCTATCAGGTGGCGACGATCGAGGGCGACGATCGGGCGACGATCGGAAGCGACGATCGGCTAACAGGAGGGCAACCGGTCGGACGACCAAGTGGGCGACCAGTCAAGCGGCGACCAGTCGGATGAGAAGAAAGCTTCGGTCCGAACTCCTTTTTTTTTTTTTTTTTTTTTTTTTCAACAGTTCGGGACCGACACGGAACACAACTCGAAACCGAACACAACTCGAAACCGCTGTGGGAGACAAAATTTTCTTCTGAACTGGAACTAGACTAGAATTCAGCAACTCAACACGACGATGCAACCAAAAATTCAATAACGCAATGCACTGGAAAGGAAAATGCGAGGCTCAAATTGTTTTGGTATGGGGAGATCTAATCTGATGGCGCTTCTCTGGACTACAGGAAAGATATCAATCTACTAATCTAGGGTAAAGAATTCTCACCGAGCAACCTGGTTTGCTCTGATACCACTTGATGGAGCCGTGATGGCAATATGGGTGTCCCGATCTTTCGATGAGAAACACACGATCGATTTGTTAGAGTCGACTTTGACGATCCGACTACACCGCATTTACGGCTGACGATGCGCCTTAGCAATCGCTAAACCAACTCCAGCGGGTTATTGATCTTGCCGTAGGCACGATCAACCTGAACACGAGGTTCAATTCCTGCAAGCAACCGAAGAACAAGCAAGAACAATAGGATAAGCAATCTGAAATTGCGGATAAAACTGGAAGCGAAACAAAGTGGAGTCTTATTGACGATCTTGACAAGGTGGCTGTCCGAAGCACAACTCGCAGGATCAAGTTTGCACTTGGCTAAACTAATCAAATAAAACCCAAAACCCTAAGGAGCCGATGTCTGGCTATTTATAAGAGGTAGGGACGTGGGAAACACGTCCAAAGCAGTAGGATACCAACTACAACTCTATTACAAGGCCCAAAGCCCACGTCCTCTCGATTTGGAAAAGTGACGCCAATTGTTTTGCAGATTCCGTTGACTCGGACGGAATTTGGGGATGGGGTCGGATCCGTTGGAAAGAGGACGTCGAAACCTTTCCAACCAGTACTCATAGACCTCAAACACCCTTGTGGATCAAAAGTTATGGTCGTTTGAAGTTGGTGCTGTCCCGGAGGCCGAATCCGAGTTGAACTTGTGCACCGGAAGAATTGGCTTCATGCTTGACGTTTGGGAGTCCTTCTCCTTGGTTCCTAAGGACAATAAAATCATCACAAGGATTAAATAGCATTCCATTCATTAAATTATTTGTATGCAACCCGAGGAACGCATTCACCTGGTAATTGAATTGTCGTGCGCGAGCTCGAGTGATTGGCCCTTGTATTACATTGTTGGCTTCAATTGGATTTGTAGGCATGGCCGTATGCATGGTAGTGATGTCCTCATCAATAGAATGGAAGACGTTTTGTTAATCATCATAAACTGTATTTATAAATGTTGGGAAAGGTAACTAGAGAAAGAATTGGTTATGTAGCTTTTGGTTGAATTATATTGAGGCTTCTCGATGAGTAAATAGTGTATATTGAATGCTTAAATGGTAAGTATAGTGGAATACTAGATATGGTGGCTTTCATCCTGAGCCTGTGTCTAAAACCTTTTGGACTGGTTTGGTTGGTTGCTATTTTGGTTGAATACTTTTTGTCGAAGTGTTTCTTCTGTTGTGTTTCAGAGTTTCCCTAAAACTCGTAGTGATTAATGCCAACCTTTGGATTTGGCTAACTTGTTTAGTTTGCACTATGAGTATGGATTTACACCCAAAAGTCTTTGAGTGGATCGCGCCCCTTCGCGTTCGCACTGAATTATCTTTGGAATTAATTTTAAAGGAAGCAGATGGACATAGTGGGTTGTGTTGGAAACTCTTGAGATTTAATTTGTAACTCTTTTTGACTAGAGTTGGATTTATTTGCATGATGTGTGTGACGTTTGCGAGTGCTTCAAAAAGGTGGATTATATGAGTGTTTCATAAGTGAATTTGGTTAGTGAAGAGTTCTCTTTTGGGAATGAATTTCCCTTTCTTTCGAGAAAAAAAAAATTGTGGCGGTTGTTTGTGCAGATGTTTGACTTTGGAGTCGATGTTCTTTTCCAAAATGTTGATTTTGGTTAAAATGCGATGTTTTGCAAGTTTAGCTTTCTATCATTGGTGGGTTTTGATACGATGTGGTGCCTTACTGTTAACTATGCTGCCGACATAGTTTATATGAATTAGCGCAATCCTCGGTGTTATTCGAGTTTTATTCATGTGTTACAGAGGAAGAAGTCGTCTTGTAAATGACTATTCGATAGTGTTGTTACATGATGAATGAATGGTGAAAAGTAAACATGACATTGTCTATAGATGTTAAATGATAAAAGAGTCGTTGAGCCAGGTCGGTGAGAAAGTCATATATGGATATATGACTAATCCGGAGTGCTCTTGGAAAGCTGCATGCATGTCCTGAATCGAGATTTCAATTGCCTTCTAGTACGGGAAGTAAGAACGAATATCTTCTGATATGTTGGTTGTGGTGTAAGAGATCTGAGCTTTCTTTGCATTTTGGCTTAGGAAAAAAAATGAGTACTCTTGGGTTGTTGCCGAATTCTTTCCAAAGTGGCTTTTAGCGCTTTGGAGTTCGAGTTGTTGGATGTGAATCATTTGGGGATCATGGGTCTTGGTTGAGCTTCCTCAATGATTCTACCCTTGGTTCTGATTCTTTGAAAGGAAGAATGCGAGGGCGAAACCTTCTTGGAGAATTGGGTCATTGATGTGTACCTAGGTGGGGCTGTTTAAATTATTAGTGGACCACTTGGTGGTTGCTAGTAATTGTTTTTCCTTTTCAGAGTGTATTGGACCTTTCTGTCGCTGAGGTTGAGCGAGGTTGTGTCAACCATAGCGATTTTGTTCGGTTGTTACTGTCTCTTGCGGGTTTAAGGACCCTGGTTGTAAAGTAGGCCTTTCCTTTTGGTGGTAGTGTTGGGTATTGGTTTTTTGTTGAAGATCAATTTTTTTTTGCAAGGTTCTAACCTCGTTTGTTCAAATAGCTGGTGGTCTTGGAGTGTATGTCTCACCTGGTTTGTCGTCGTCTTGAATACGGCGAACCACAGTAGAGGGGTTGTGGTGTGAAAACACGTTTGTGCGTGGGAGATGAAGAGGGTTCTAGAGACTGGTACCGTTTTCTTCTGGAGAGTAGTTGGAATAAGGAGTGCGAGACCGTTTTCTTTCAAGGTCTATTTGGGAATTTAAGTGAAGGTGGAACCGTGAGGGGTTGCACTCTGTTGAGCTAAATCAACATTTTCTCGCTAGTGTTGGTTTTGAGAACTCGCTTGTCGTTTGTTCAGGTTTGAGTCTTTGTGTGAATGTTTTGTGTTGCAAAGAAGTCTTTTGTCCCTTGGGGACTTTGTTGTTGATTTTGGTGTGTCTTTGATTCGGGGACGAATCCTTTTAAGGAGGGGAGAGTGTGATGCCTTAGAATTTGGGAGTTACCGTAGGGGGGTTTTTCTCCCTTGTTTTGATTTCGGAAGGAATGAAGGAAATGTTGGGAGATGAAATAATTGAGTTTTATGCTGCAATTAATATTAAAAAAATTGGAGTTTTGGGCTAGTTTTAGCTGGGCTGAGGCAACCTGGGCCTGGGCCGGGAATTCCCTTCCCACCTTCCCCCTCCCCACGCCTTGGTGGGCCGGCCCACCTCTCCCTTAGTGGCGCCACCCCTCCCCCAAACCCTAAGCGCCACCACTTCCTCCCCTTGGCAGCCACCACTCCCTCCCATAGGCAGCCGCCCCCTCCCCTTCTCCTTCCCGACATGGTGGTTCGAGGATCCACCGCGGTTCACAAAGGAAAATTCGAGAGGAGGACAGATTTCCGTTTCGGGGATTGTCGCGCAATCTTTGTGGGTTCTCAAGGGAGAACTCAAGATAAATTTTCCAATCTTTTAACCCTGTTCTACCTAGGGATTAGGAGGGTATTAGATCTGGTGGTGTTTGGTTTGGATGGATTTTGATGGGGGAGAAGGGTAGTTGTTCACGTGGTGCTGTTTCTGAGAGGGGAGATTGTGCAGCACGGATTGTTTCGCATTTTACATGACCTAGACGATTTTTCCTGCAGAAACCTATAACTAGAAAGTTGTAGATAACGTCGTGAAATAGCTTCTGTAATTTTTTCAGAATTTTTGGGGCGTCGGTCTGAGAGTTATCGCTGTTGGAAGATGACGAACAGAATCTGGAAACAGATTTCGTCCACTATGTTGGACGGTTGTTTTGGCATGTTTAACAGCGGAATTGAAATTTTTGACCTTCATGAAAGTTTTAGATCTCGTCAATATCTAGCTACTGTAATTTATTTGTATTTTTATGAACAGTAGAAAAAAGATACAAAATTGGGAAGAGAGGGTGCTGCTGTTCGATCCGAACAGATCGGGGTTTTTGGCGTTTAAATGGGATCAGGGAGTAGGAAGCGTGTGTTTGAATTGTGTGATGAATTGTGATGTCGCTATGTACTGAAATAATGTTTGTTCAGGTGGTGCCACTGCTGGGCGTAACTAGGTTCATCGCCCACGTCGGTAAAGGCAAGTGGAAGTAGTTGTATTGTTAAGCTATACATTGTTGTTTGCTTCGCCTTCACTATAAACTCCAATTACAGCAATCATACATGGTTTAATCACTTGCTTTGAGGATTGCAATATCTTGACTGGCATTGTGATGTTGTGGTTTAGCTATGAATCATGAGTAAGGTGAAGAATTATGTTGTTTACCGGATGAATTGTCTAAACATTACATCTCTATGATATTTGCTTTCTATCCATGCTATATGATGATATGCAAACATGTGGACTCAGTGGGAGGGGTTATGAATGAATTCATGCATAAAGCATTAACTGCATAATCATGCATTGGAAGTTTGTCGACGCCAGCGTGCGGACCGTACCAGTACAACACCGTGTGTTCCTGAGAAAGGGCACGGTGAGGAGGAACATGGCATAAGCATGTGTATCAATCATATGCATTTTACTGAAGTGGTGTGGACTCTTTGATGTGGTATTGTATATGAGGAATGCGGAATGCTAGATATATGGTGGATGTGTTATTTGTATTAGTTGTTCTGCTTGCTGAGATTACCTAATCTCACTACTTGTTGTTTTGATGTTTTCAGGTAGCGCACGTGAGTCGTAAGCATGAAGGGTGGGCTAGCAACACAATAAATTTTCTGATGTCATCACGACTCACATGATCTAGTGCTTTAAATAATTCATTAGTTGGATGAAATTTTATTTCAAATAGACCCATTGTTGTTCCCTTTAAACTTGTTCTCGTTTATGGTTCTCCCTTTAGAGATGTGTTATGTTTATGGTTGATTCCTGGTTGATTTAGACTTGTTGTCTCTAGTATTGATGTCGCGATATTATTCCTATTCGAATTGCTTATCATGGACCTTGTTTTTATGAATTGCTTCCATATTATCCTGTTTTAGGGGAAATGCTGTCGAAGTTTTCTTGTACAACAGTTTAGATTTATGGGGTGTTACAGAAACAAATGATGAAAAGCGGTAGCAAACATGATAAGTTCTTTCGGGTCGTTTGGCACTCAGTTCTATTTCGTGCATCGGTTCCGTTTGTATTCTACTTGTATTACCCGTGGGAACCCGTCGTGGTGGAATGTTTGGCACCGACTCGGACATATTCGAAATGCATGCCAAAATGAGTTAAAGCACATATGAAGTCCAATCGTTGTGTTTGGCACTCAGATTCATAACGCGCATCGTGGGGATATGTTTCACAAGAACTCGGACGGACTCGAAATGCATGCCGAAAAGTGTGTGGGTGTATATGAAGTTCATTCGGCATGATTGGAACAAAGTTTCGTGTTGTGCACCGTTTTGGTGTGCGTGTAGTTTGCAGTACCATTAGGGACCCGCCGTGCATGAATGCTTCGCATCGAGTCGGACGTACTCGAAATGCTTTTTGAAATGGGATAGGGCATATATGAACTCCATCCGGGGAGTTTAACACCAATTTTCCTTTCGTGCATCGTTTTATTTCGGACGAAGCTTGCAGTACACCTTGCGACCCGTCGCGGAGGGATGTTCCACACTCACTTGGACGTATTCGAAATGAATGCAGAATTGTGCTGAAAGGCATGTAAAGTCCACTCGGGGAGTTTGGCCTAGATTTTCCTTCCGTGCATCGTTTTGATACGCACGCAGCTCGAGGTACCCGTTGGCAGCTATCGCTGAGAAATGTTTTACACCGACCCGGATGCAGCAGAAATGCATGCCGAAATGAGCTTGGGCACGCAAGAACTCTATTCAGGGTGTCTGCCACAAGCTTTCTTTTCGTACTCGTTCTACTCTGACGTGACTTATGGTTCCGTTTGTGGTGTAGGTTTCACACCGACTCGGATGAGCCCAAATTGCTTGCTAAAATGAGCTACGGCAAACATGAAGCCCATTCGGGTTGATTGACACTCAGCTCCATCTTAAGCGTCGTTTTCTTGTGAAAATCCATGCACCATACAATCCTCGTCGCGGAGGAATGTTTCACACGACTCGGAAGGATTCAAAAAGCATGCCGAAATGCGCTTGGGCATATGCGAAGTTCATTCGGCATGTTTGCAACAATGTTTCTCTTTGTGCACCATTCTGGTACGCCTGTGGTTTACAATTACCATTGTGCATGGACGTTTCGCTTCAAGACGGACGTACTCGAAATGCTTGATGAAACGGGCTAGGGCACATGTGAAGCCCATTCGGGGAGTTTGACACCCAGGTTCGTTTTCTGCATCGTTTTCATTCGGACGCAGCTTGCAGCACCCCTTGTGACCTGTCGCGGAGGGATGTTTCACACTCACTCGGACGTATTCGAAATGGATGCAGAATTGCGCTGAAATGTACAAGCGAACATCGTAAGTTGTTAATTCCGGGTGTTTGGCACTCGGCTTCGTTTCGTGCATCGCTTTCAATTCTTTCTGCTTAGGAACTCGTCGTTGCGGAATATTTCACGCCGACTCGGACGGATTCGAAATGCCTAAATGAGTTACAACACATATGAATTGTATTCGGTGTGTTTGGCACCCGGCTTCATTTCGTTCATCACTTTCGTTTCGTGCCGCAATGTTTCATTTTGGCGTGCAAGGTTGCAGCGTGTGGGGTGGGTGCCACGATGTTCCATTCCGTGCATCATTTTCGGCGCTTGTGGTGTTTGCCACAATGTTTCATTTCGTGCATCATTTTCATTTTTTTCAGACATACTCGAATGGATTCGAAACAAATGATGAAAAGCGGTAGCAAACATGATAAGTTCTTTCGGGTCGTTTGGCACTCAGTTCTGTTTCGTGCATCGGTTCCGTTTGTATTCTGCTTGTATTACCCGTGGGAACCCGTCGTGGTGGAATGTTTGGCACCGACTCGGACATATTCGAAATGCATGCCAAAATGAGTTAAAGCACACATGAACTCCAATCGTTGTGTTTGGCACTCAGATTCATAACGCGCAACGTTTTCGAATGGGCGCCGCTTGTGGTATTCGTTCGTGCTCATCGTGGGGATATGTTTCACAAGAACTCGGACGGACTCGAAATGCATGCCGAAAAGTGTGTGGGCGTATATGAAGTTCATTCGGCATGATTGGAACAAAGTTTCGTGTTGTGCACCGTTTTGGTGTGCGTGTAGTTTGCAATACCATTAGGGACCCGCCGTGCATGAATGCTTCGCATCGAGTCGGACGTACTCGAAATGCTTTTTGAAATGGGATAGGGCATATATGAACTCCATCCGGGGAGTTTAACACCAATTTTCCTTTCGTGCATCGTTTTCGTACGGACGCAGCTTGCAGTACACCTTGCGACCCGTCGCGGAGGGATGTTCCACACTCACTTGGACGTATTCGAAATGAATGCAGAATTGTGCTGAAAGGCATGTAAAGTCCACTCGGGGAGTTTGGCCTACATTTTCCTTCCGAGCATCGTTTTGATACGCACGCAGCTCGAGGTACCCGTTGGCAGCTATCGCTGAGAAATGTTTTACACCGACCCGGATGCAGCAGAAATGCATGCCGAAATGAGCTTGGGCACGCAAGAACTCTATTCAGGGTGTCTGCCACAAGCTTTCTTTTCGTACTCGTTCTACTACGAACGTGACTTATGGTTCCGTTTATGGTGTAGGTTTCACACCGACTCGGATGAGCCCAAATTGCTTTCTAAAATGAGCTACGGCAAACATGAAGCCCATTCGGGTTGATTGACACTCAGCTCCATCTTATGCGTCATTTTCTTGTGAAAATCCATGCACCATACAGTCCTCGTCGCGGAGGAATATTTCACACGACTCGGAAAGATTCAAAAAGCATGCCGAAATGCGCTTGGGCATATGCGAAGTTCATTCGGCATGTTTGCAACAATGTTTCTCTTTGTGCACCATTATGGTACGCCTGTGGTTTACAATTACCATTGTGCATGGACGTTTCGCTTCAAGACGGACGTACTCGAAATGCTTGATGAAACGGGCTAGGGCACATGTGAAGCCCATTCGGGGAGTTTGACACCCAGGTTCGTTTTCTGCATCGTTTTCATTCGGACGAAGCTTGCAGCACCCCTTGTGACCTGTCGCGGAGGGATGTTTCACACTCACTCGGACGTATTCGAAATGGATGCAGAATTGCGCTGAAATGCACAAGCGAACATCGTAAGTTGTTAATTCCGAGTGTTTGGCACTCGGCTTCGTTTCGTGCATCGCTTTCAATTCTTTCTGCTTAGGAACTCGTCGTTGCGGAATATTTCACGCCGACTCGGACGGATTCGAAATGCCTAAATGAGTTACAACACATATGAATTGCATTCGGTGTGTTTGGCACCCGGCTTCATTTCGTTCATCACTTTCGTTTCGTGCCGCAATGTTTCATTTTGGCGTGCAAGGTTGCAGCGTGTGGGGTGCGTGCCACGATGTTCCATTCCGTGCATCATTTTCGGCGCTTGCGGTGTTTGCCACAATGTTTCATTTCGTGCATCATTTTCATTTTTTTCAGACATACTCGAATGGATTCGAAACAAATGATGAAAAGCGGTAGCAAACATGATAAGTTCTTTCGGGTCGTTTGGCACTCAGTTCTGTTTCGTGCAGCGGTTCCGTTTGTATTCTGCTTGTATTACCCGTGGGAACCCGTCGTGGTGGAATGTTTGGCACCGACTCGGACATATTCGAAATGCATGCCAAAATGAGTTAAAGCACATATGAAGTCCAATCGTTGTGTTTGGCACTCAGATTCATAACGCGCAACGTTTTCGAATGGGCGCCGCTTGTGGTATTCGTTCGTGCTCATCGTGGGGATATGTTTCACAAGAACTAGGACGGACTCGAAATGCATGCCGAAAAGTGTGTGGGCGTATATGAAGTTCATTCGGCATGATTGGAACAAAGTTTCGTGTTGTGCACCGTTTTGGTGTGCGTGTAGTTTGCAGTACCATTAGGGACCCGCCGTGCATGAATGCTTCGCATCGAGTCGGACGTACTCGAAATGCTTTGTGAAATGGGATAGGGCATATATGAACTCCATCCGGGGAGTTTAACACCAATTTTCCTTTCGTGCATCGTTTTCGTACGGACGCAGCTTGCAGTACACCTTGCGACCCGTCGCGGAGGTATGTTCCACACTCACTTGGACGTATTCGAAATGAATGCAGAATTGTGCTGAAAGGCATGTAAAGTCCACTCGGGGAGTTTGGCCTACATTTTCCTTCCGTGCATCGTTTTGATACGCACGCAGCTCGAGGTACCCGTTGGCAGCTATCGTTGAGAAATGTTTTACACCGACCCGGATGCAGCAGAAATGCATGCCGAAATGAGCTTGGGCACGCAAGAACTCTATTCAGGGTGTCTGCCACAAGCTTTCTTTTCGTACTCGTTCTACTACGAACGTGACTTATGGTTCCGTTTGTGGTGTAGGTTTCACACCGACTCGGATGAGCCCAAATTGCTTGCTAAAATGAGCTACGGCAAACATGAAGCCCATTCGGGTTAATTGACACTCAGCTCCATCTTATGCGTCGTTTTCTTGTGAAAATCCATGCACCATACAGTCCTCGTCGCGGAGGAATGTTTCACACGACTCGAAAAGATTCAAAAAGCATGCCGAAATGCGCTTGGGCATATGTGAAGTTCATTTGGCATGTTTGGAACAATGTTTCTCTTTGTGCACCATTCTGGTACGCCTGTGGTTTACAATTACCATTGTGCATGGACGTTTCGCTTCAAGACGGACGTACTCGAAATGCTTGATGAAACGGGCTAGGGCACATGTGAAGCCCATTCGGGGAGTTTGACACGCAGTTTCGTTTCCTGCATCGTTTTCATTCGGACGCAGCTTGCAGCACCCCTTGTGACCTGTCGCGGAGGGATGTTTCACACTCACTCGGGCGTATTCGAAATGGATGCAGAATTGCGCTGAAATGCACAAGCGAACATCGTAAGTTGTTAATTCCGGGTGTTTGGCACTCGGCTTCGTTTCGTGCATCGCTTTCAATTCTTTCTGCTTAGGAACTCGTCGTTGCGGAATATTTCAGGCCGACTCAGACGGATTCGAAATGCCTAAATGAGTTACAGCACGTATGAATTGCATTCGGTGTGTTTGGCACCCGGCTTCATTTCGTTCATCACTTTCGTTTCGTGCCGCAATGTTTCATTTTGGCGTGCAAGGTTGCAGCGTGTGGGGTGCGTGCCACGATGTTCCATTCCGTGCATCATTTTCGGCGCTTGTGGTGTTTGCCACAATGTTTCATTTCGTGCATCATTTTCATTTTTTTCAGACATACTCGAATGGATTCGAAACAAATGATGAAAAGCGGTAGCAAACATGATAAGTTCTTTCGGGTCGTTTGGCACTCAGTTCTGTTTCGTGCATCGGTTCCGTTTGTATTCTGCTTGTATTACCCGTGGGAACCCGTCGTGGTGGAATGTTTGGCACCGACTCGGACATATTCGAAATGCATGCCAAAATGAGTTAAAGCACATATGAAGTCCAATCGTTGTGTTTGGCACTCAGATTCATAACGCGCAACGTTTTCGAATGGGCGCCGCTTGTGGTATTCGTTCGTGCTCATCGTGGGGATATGTTTCACAAGAACTCGGACGGACTCGAAATGCATGCCGAAAAGTGTGTGGGCGTATATGAAGTTCATTCGGCATGATTGGAACAAAGTTTCGTGTTGTGCACCGTTTTGGTGTGCGTGTAGTTTGCAGTACCATTAGGGACCCGCCGTGCATGAATGCTTCGCATCGACTCGGACGTACTCGAAATGCTTTTTGAAATGGGATAGGGCATATATGAACTCCATCCGGGGAGTTTAACACCAATTTTCCTTTCGTGCATCGTTTTCGTACGGACGCAGCTTGCAGTACACCTTGCGACCCGTCGCGGAGGTATGTTCCACACTCACTTGGACGTATTCGAAATGAATGCAGAATTGTGCTGAAAAGGCATGTAAAGTCCACTCGGGGAGTTTGGCCTACATTTTCCTTCCGTGCATCGTTTTGATACGCACGCAGCTCGCAGTACCCGTTGTCAGCTATCGCTGAGAAATGTTTTACACCGACCCGGATGCAGCAGAAATGCATGCCGAAATGAGCTTGGGCACGCAAGAACTCTATTCTGGGTGTCTGCCACAAGCTTTCTTTTCGTACTCGTTCTGCTACGAACGTGACTTATGGTTCCGTTTGTGTTGTAGGTTTCACACCGACTCGGATGAGCCCAAATTGCTTGCTAAAATGAGCTACGGCAAACATGAAGCCCATTCGGGTTGATTGACACTCAGCTCCATCTTATGCGTCGTTTTCTTGTGAAAATCCATGCACCATACAGTCCTCGTCGCGGAGGAATATTTCACACGACTCGGAAAGATTCAAAAAGCATGCCGAAATGCGCTTGGGCATATGCGAAGTTCATTCGGCATGTTTGGAACAATGTTTCTCTTTGTGCACCATTCTGGTACGCCTGTGGTTTACAATTACCATTGTGCATGGACGTTTCGCTTCAAGACGGACGTACTCGAAATGCTTGATGAAACGGGCTAGGGCACATGTGAAGCCCATTCGGGGAGTTTGACACCCAGTTTCGTTTGCTGCATCGTTTTCATTCGGACGCAGCTTGCAGCACCCCTTGTGACCTGTCGCGGAGGGATGTTTCACACTCACTCGGACGTATTCGAAATGGATGCAGAATTGCGCTGAAATGCACAAGCGAACATCGTAAGTTGTTAATTCCGGGTGTTTGGCACTCGGCTTCGTTTCGTGCATCGCTTTCAATTCTTTCTGCTTAGGAACTCGTCGTTGCGGAATATTTCAGGCCGACTCGGACGGATTCGAAATGCCTAAATGAGTTACAGCACATATGAATTGCATTCGGTGTGTTTGGCACCCGGCTTCATTTCGTTCATCACTTTCGTTTCGTGCCGCAATGTTTCATTTTGGCGTGCAAGGTTGCAGCGTGTGGGGTGCGTGCCACGATGTTCCATTCCGTGCATCATTTTCGGCGCTTGTGGTGTTTGCCACAATGTTTCATTTCGTGCATCATTTTCATTTTTTTCAGACATACTCGAATGGATTCGAAACAAATGATGAAAAGCGGTAGCAAACATGATAAGTTCTTTCGGGTCGTTTGGCACTCAGTTCTATTTCGTGCATCGGTTCCGTTTGTATTCTACTTGTATTACCCGTGGGAACCCGTCGTGGTGGAATGTTTGGCACCGACTCGGACATATTCGAAATGCATGCCAAAATGAGTTAAAGCACATATGAAGTCCAATCGTTGTGTTTGGCACTCAGATTCATAACGCGCAACGTTTTCGAATGGGCGCCGCTTGTGGTATTCGTTCGTGCTCATCGTGGGGATATGTTTCACAAGAACTCGGACGGACTCGAAATGCATGCCGAAAAGTGTGTGGGTGTATATGAAGTTCATTCGGCATGATTGGAACAAAGTTTCGTGTTGTGCACCGTTTTGGTGTGCGTGTAGTTTGCAGTACCATTAGGGACCCGCCGTGCATGAATGCTTCGCATCGAGTCGGACGTACTCGAAATGCTTTTTGAAATGGGATAGGGCATATATGAACTCCATCCGGGGAGTTTAACACCAATTTTCCTTTCGTGCATCGTTTTCGTACGGACGCAGCTTGCAGTACACCTTGCGACCCGTCGCGGAGGGATGTTCCACACTCACTTGGACGTATTCGAAATGAATGCAGAATTGTGCTGAAAGGCATGTAAAGTCCACTCGGGGAGTTTGGCCTAGATTTTCCTTCCGTGCATCGTTTTGATACGCACGCAGCTCGAGGTACCCGTTGGCAGCTATCGCTGAGAAATGTTTTACACCGACCCGGATGCAGCAGAAATGCATGCCGAAATGAGCTTGGGCACGCAAGAACTCTATTCAGGGTGTCTGCCACAAGCTTTCTTTTCGTACTCGTTCTACTACGAACGTGACTTATGGTTCCGTTTGTGGTGTAGGTTTCACACCGACTCGGATGAGCCCAAATTGCTTGCTAAAATGAGCTACGGCAAACATGAAGCCCATTCGGGTTGATTGACACTCAGCTCCATCTTAAGCGTCGTTTTCTTGTGAAAATCCATGCACCATACAATCCTCGTCGCGGAGGAATGTTTCACACGACTCGGAAGGATTCAAAAAGCATGCCGAAATGCGCTTGGGCATATGCGAAGTTCATTCGGCATGTTTGCAACAATGTTTCTCTTTGTGCACCATTCTGGTACGCCTGTGGTTTACAATTACCATTGTGCATGGACGTTTCGCTTCAAGACGGACGTACTCGAAATGCTTGATGAAACGGGCTAGGGCACATGTGAAGCCCATTCGGGGAGTTTGACACCCAGGTTCGTTTTCTGCATCGTTTTCATTCGGACGCAGCTTGCAGCACCCCTTGTGACCTGTCGCGGAGGGATGTTTCACACTCACTCGGACGTATTCGAAATGGATGCAGAATTGCGCTGAAATGTACAAGCGAACATCGTAAGTTGTTAATTCCGGGTGTTTGGCACTCGGCTTCGTTTCGTGCATCGCTTTCAATTCTTTCTGCTTAGGAACTCGTCGTTGCGGAATATTTCACGCCGACTCGGACGGATTCGAAATGCCTAAATGAGTTACAACACATATGAATTGTATTCGGTGTGTTTGGCACCGGCTTCATTTCGTTCATCACTTTCGTTTCGTGCCGCAATGTTTCATTTTGGCGTGCAAGGTTGCAGCGTGTGGGGTGGGTGCCACGATGTTCCATTCCGTGCATCATTTTCGGCGCTTGTGGTGTTTGCCACAATGTTTCATTTCGTGCATCATTTTCATTTTTTTCAGACATACTCGAATGGATTCGAAACAAATGATGAAAAGCGGTAGCAAACATGATAAGTTCTTTCGGGTCGTTTGGCACTCAGTTCTGTTTCGTGCATCGGTTCCGTTTGTATTCTGCTTGTATTACCCGTGGGAACCCGTCGTGGTGGAATGTTTGGCACCGACTCGGACATATTCGAAATACATGCCAAAATGAGTTAAAGCACACATGAACTCCAATCGTTGTGTTTGGCACTCAGATTCATAACGCGCAACGTTTTCGAATGGGCCCCGCTTGTGGTATTCGTTCGTGCTCATCGTGGGGATATGTTTCACAAGAACTCGGACGGACTCGAAATGCATGCCGAAAAGTGTGTGGGCGTATATGAAGTTCATTCGGTATGATTGGAACAAAGTTTCGTGTTGTGCACCGTTTTGGTGTGCGTGTAGTTTGCAATACCATTAGGGACCCGCCGTGCATGAATGCTTCGCATCGAGTCGGACGTACTCGAAATGCTTTTTGAAATGGGATAGGGCATATATGAACTCCATCCGGGGAGTTTAACACCAATTTTCCTTTCGTGCATCGTTTTCGTACGGACGCAGCTTGCAGTACACCTTGCGACCCGTCGCGGAGGGATGTTCCACACTCACTTGGACGTATTCGAAATGAATGCAGAATTGTGCTGAAAGGCATGTAAAGTCCACTCGGGGAGTTTGGCCTACATTTTCCTTCCGTGCATCGTTTTGATACGCACGCAGCTCGAGGTACCCGTTGGCAGCTATCGCTGAGAAATGTTTTACACCGACCCGGATGCAGCAGAAATGCATGCCGAAATGAGCTTGGGCACGCAAGAACTCTATTCAGGGTGTCTGCCACAAGCTTTCTTTTCGTACTCGTTCTACTACGAACGTGACTTATGGTTCCGTTTATGGTGTAGGTTTCACACCGACTCGGATGAGCCCAAATTGCTTTCTAAAATGAGCTACGGCAAACATGAAGCCCATTCGGGTTGATTGACACTCAGCTCCATCTTATGCGTCATTTTCTTGTGAAAATCCATGCACCATACAGTCCTCGTCGCGGAGGAATATTTCACACGACTCGGAAAGATTCAAAAAGCATGCCGAAATGCGCTTGGGCATATGCGAAGTTCATTCGGCATGTTTGCAACAATGTTTCTCTTTGTGCACCATTATGGTACGCCTGTGGTTTACAATTACCATTGTGCATGGACGTTTCGCTTCAAGACGGACGTACTCGAAATGCTTGATGAAACGGACTACGGCACATGTGAAGCCCATTCGGGGAGTTTGACACCCAGGTTCGTTTTCTGCATCGTTTTCATTCGGACGCAGCTTGCAGCACCCCTTGTGACCTGTCGCGGAGGGATGTTTCACACTCACTCGGACGTATTCGAAATGGATGCAGAATTGCGCTGAAATGCACAAGCGAACATCGTAAGTTGTTAATTCCGGGTGTTTGGCACTCGGCTTCGTTTCGTGCATCGCTTTCAATTCTTTCTGCTTAGGAACTCGTCGTTGCGGAATATTTCACGCCGACTCGGACGGATTCGAAATGCCTAAATGAGTTACAACACATATGAATTGCATTCGGTGTGTTTGGCACCCGGCTTCATTTCGTTCATCACTTTCGTTTCGTGCCGCAATGTTTCATTTTGGCGTGCAAGGTTGCAGCGTGTGGGGTGCGTGCCACGATGTTCCATTCCGTGCATCATTTTCGGCGCTTGCGGTGTTTGCCACAATGTTTCATTTCGTGCATCATTTTCATTTTTTTCAGACATACTCGAATGGATTCGAAACAAATGATGAAAAGCGGTAGCAAACATGATAAGTTCTTTCGGGTCGTTTGGCACTCAGTTCTGTTTCGTGCATCGGTTCCGTTTGTATTCTGCTTGTATTACCCGTGGGAACCCGTTGATGGCGCCGTGATGGCACTATGGGTGTCCCGATCTTTCGATGAGAAACACACGATCGATTTGTTAGAGTCGACTTTGACGATCCGACTACATCGTACGACGACGATGCGCCTTAGCAATCGCTAAACCAACTCCAGCGGGTTATTGATCTTGCCGTAGGCACGATCAACCTGAACACGAGGTTCAATTCCTGCAAGCAACCGAAGAACAAGCAAGAACAATAGGATAAGCAATCTGAAATTGCGGATAAAACTGCAAGCAAAACAAAGTGGAGTCTTATTGACGATCTTGACAAGGTGGCTGTCCAGCACAACTCGCAGGATCAAGTTTGCACTTGGCTAAACTAATCAAATAAAACCCAAAACCCTAAGGAGCCGATGTCTGGCTATTTATAAGAGGTAGGGGCGTGGGAAACACGTCCAAAGCAGTAGGATACCAACTACAACTCTATTACAAGGCCCAAAGCCCACGTCTTCTCGATTTGGAAAAGTGACGCCAATTGTTTTGCAGATTCCCGTCGACTCAGACGGAATTTAGGGATGGGGTCGGATCCGTTGGAAAGAGGACGTCGAAACCTTTCAATCCAGTACTCATAGACCCCAATCACCCTTGTGGATCAAAAGTTATGGTCATTTTAAGTTGGTGCTGTCCCGGAGGCCGAATCCGAGTATAACTTGTGCACCGGGAGAATTGGCTTCATGCTTGACGTTTGGGAGTCCTTCTCCTTGGTTCCTAAGGACAATAAAATCATCACGAGAATTAAATAGCATTCCATTCATAAAATTATCTGTATGCAACCCGAGGAACGCATTCACCTGGTAATTGAATTGTCGTGCCCGAGCTCGAGTAATTGGCCCTTGTATGACATTGTTGGTTTCCATTGGGTTTATAAGTATGGCCGTATCCATGGTAGTGATGTCCTCATCACCCGTCGTGGTGGAATGTTTGGCACCGACTCGGACATATTCGAAATGCATGCCAAAATGAGTTAAAGCACATATGAAGTCCAATCGTTGTGTTTGGCACTCAGATTCATAACGCGCAACGTTTTCGAATGGGCGCCGCTTGTGGTATTCGTTCGTGCTCATCGTGGGGATATGTTTCACAAGAACTCGGACGGACTCGAAATGCATGCCGAAAAGTGTGTGGGCGTATATGAAGTTCATTCGGCATGATTGGAACAAAGTTTCGTGTTGTGCACCGTTTTGGTGTGCGTGTAGTTTGCAGTACCATTAGGGACCCGCCGTGCATGAATGCTTCAGATCGAGTCGGACGTGCTCAAATGCTTTGTGAAATGGGATAGGGCATATATGAACTCCATCCGGGAGTTTAACACCAATTTTCCTTTCGTGCATCGTTTTGACGGACGCAGCTTGTAGTACACCTTGTGACCCGTCGCGGAGGTATGTTCCACACTCACTTGGACGTATTCGAAATGAATGCAGAATTGTGCTGAAAGGCATGTAAAGTCCACTCGGGGAGTTTGGCCTACATTTTCCTTCCGTGCATCGTTTTGATACGCACGCAGCTCGAGGTACCCGTTGGCAGCTATCGTTGAGAAATGTTTTACACCGACCCGGATGCAGCAGAAATGCATGCCGAAATGAGCTTGGGCACGCAAGAACTCTATTCAGGGTGTCTGCCACAAGCTTTCTTTCGCACTCGCTCTACTACTTAACGTGACTTATGGTTCCGTTTGTGGTGTAGGTTTCACACCGACTCGGATGAGCCCAAATTGCTTGCTAAAATGAGCTACGGCAAACATGAAGCCCATTTGGGTTGATTGACACTCAGCTCCATCTTATGCGTCGTTTTCTTGTGAAAATCCATGCACCATACAGTCCTCGTCGCGGAGGAATGTTTCACACGACTCGAAAAGATTCAAAAAGCATGCCGAAATGCGCTTGGGCATATGTGAAGTTCATTCGGCATGTTTGGAACAATGTTTCTCTTTGTGCACCATTCTGGTACGCCTGTGGTTTACAATTACCATTGTGCATGGACGTTTCGCTTCAAGACGGACGTACTAGAATGCTTGATGAAACGGGCTAGGGCACATGTGAAGCCCATTCGGGGAGTTTGACACGCAGTTTCGTTTCCTGCATCGTTTTCATTCGGACGCAGCTTGCAGCACCCCTTGTGACCTGTCGCGGAGGGATGTTTCACACTCACTCGGGCGTATTCGAAATGGATGCAGAATTGCGCTGAAATGCACAAGCGAACATCGTAAGTTGTTAATTCCGGGTGTTTGGCACTCGGCTTCGTTTCGTGCATCGCTTTCAATTCTTTCTGCTTAGGAACTCGTCGTTGCGGAATATTTCAGGCCGACTCGGACGGATTCGAAATGCCTAAATGAGTTACAGCACATATGAATTGCATTCGGTGTGTTTGGCACCCGGCTTCATTTCGTTCATCACTTTCGTTTCGTGCCGCAATGTTTCATTTTGGCGTGCAAGGTTGCAGCGTGTGGGGTGCGTGCCACGATGTTCATTTCCGTGCATCATTTTCGGCGCTTGTGGTGTTTGCCACAATGTTTCATTTCGTGCATCATTTTCATTTTTTTCAGACATACTCGAATGGATTCGAAACAAATGATGAAAAGCGGTAGCAAACATGATAAGTTCTTTCGGGTCGTTTGGCACTCAGTTCTGTTTCGTGCATCGGTTCCGTTTGTATTCTGCTTGTATTACCCGTGGGAACCCGTCGTGGTGGAATGTTTGGCACCGACTCGGACATATTCGAAATGCATGCCAAAATGAGTTAAAGCACATATGAAGTCCAATCGTTGTGTTTGGCACTCAGATTCATAACGCGCAACGTTTTCGAATGGGCGCCGCTTGTGGTATTCGTTCGTGCTCATCGTGGGGATATGTTTCACAAGAACTCGGACGGACTCGAAATGCATGCCGAAAAGTGTGTGGGCGTATATGAAGTTCATTCGGCATGATTGGAACAAAGTTTCGTGTTGTGCACCGTTTTGGTGTGCGTGTAGTTTGCAGTACCATTAGGGACCCGCCGTGCATGAATGCTTCGCATCGACTTCGGACGTACTCGAAATGCTTTTGAAATGGGATAGGGCATATATGAACTCCATCCGGGGAGTTTAACACCAATTTTCCTTTCGTGCATCGTTTTCATACGGACGCAGCTTGCAGTACACCTTGCGACCCGTCGCGGAGGGATGTTCCACACTCACTTGGACGATTCAAATGAATGCAGAATTGTGCTGAAAGGCATGTAAAGTCCACTCGGGGAGTTTGGCCTACATTTTCCTTCCGTGCATCGTTTTGATACGCACGCAGCTCGAGGTACCCGTTGGCAGCTATCGCTGAGAAATGTTTTACACCGACCCGGATGCAGCAGAAATGCATGCCGAAATGAGCTTGGGCACGCAAGAACTCTATTCAGGGTGTCTGCCACAAGCTTTCTTTTCGTACTCGTTCTACTACGAACGTGACTTATGGTTCCGTTTGTGGTGTAGGTTTCACACCGACTCGGATGAGCCCAAATTGCTTGCTAAAATGAGCTACGGCAAACATGAAGCCCATTCGGGTTGATTGACACTCAGCTCCATCTTATGCGTCGTTTTCTTGTGAAAATCCATGCACCATACAGTCCTCGTCGCGGAGGAATGTTTCACACGACTCGAAAAGATTCAAAAAGCATGCCGAAATGCGCTTGGGCATATGTGAAGTTCATTCGGCATGTTTGGAACAATGTTTCTCTTTGTGCACCATTCTGGTACGCCTGTGGTTTACAATTACCATTGTGCATGGACGTTTCGCTTCAAGACGGACGTACTCGAAATGTTTGATGAAACGGGCTAGGGCACATGTGAAGCCCATTCGGGGAGTTTGACACGCAGTTTCGTTTCCTGCATCGTTTTCATTCAGACGCAGCTTGCAGCACCCCTTGTGACCTATCGCGGAGGGATGTTTCACACTCACTCGGACGTATTCGAAATGGATGCAGAATTGCGCTGAAATGCACAAGCGAACATCGTAAGTTGTTAATTCCGGGTGTTTGGCACTTGGCTTCGTTTCGTGCATCGCTTTCAATTCTTTCTGCTTAGGAACTCGCTGCTATGGAATATTTCACGCCGACTTCGACGGATTCGAAATGCCTAAATGAATTACAACACATATGCATTGCATTCGGTGTTTTTGGCACGCGTCTTCTTTTCGTTCTTCACTTTCGTTTCGCGTGCGCAATGTTTCATTTTGGCGTGCAAGGTTGCAGCGTGTGGGGTGCGTGCCACGATGTTCCATTCCGTGCATCATTTTCGGCGGTTGTGGTGTTGGCCACAATGTTTCATTTCGTGCATCATTTTCATTTTTTTCAGACATACTCGAATGGATTCGAAACAAATGATGAAAAGCGGTAGCAAACATGATAAGTTCTTTCGGGTCGTTTGGCACTCAGTTCTGTTTCGTGCATCGGTTCCGTTTGTATTCTGCTTGTATTACCGTGGGAACCCGTCGTGGTGGAATGTTTGGCACCGACTCGGACATATTCGAAATGCATGCCAAAATGAGTTAAAGCACATATGAAGTCCAATCGTTGTGTTTGGCACTCAGATTCATAACGCGCAACGTTTTCGAATGGGCGCCGCTTGTGGTATTCGTTCGTGCTCATCGTGGGGTTATGTTTCACAAGAACTCGGACGGACTCGAAATGCATGCCGAAAAGTGTGTGGGCGTATATGAAGTTCATTCGGCATGACTGGAACAAAGTTTCGTGTTGTGCACCGTTTTGGTGTGCGTGTAGTTTGCAGTACCATTAGGGACCCGCCGTGCATGAATGCTTCGCATCGACTCGGACGTACTCGAAATGCTTTTTGAAATGGGATAGGGCATATATGAACTCCATCCGGGGAGTTTGACGCCAATTTTCCTTTCGTGCATCGTTTTCGTACGGACGCAGCTTGCAGTACACCTTGCGACCCGTCGCGGAGGGATGTTCCACACTCACTTGGACGTATTCGAAATGAATGCAGAATTGTGCTGAAAGGCATGTGAAGTCCACTCGGGGAGTTTGGCCTACATTTTCCTTCCGTGCATCGTTTTGATACGCACGCAGCTCGCAGTACCAGTTGGCAGCTATCGCCGAGAAATGTTTTACACCGACCCGGATGCAGCAGAAATGCATGCCGAAATGAGCTTGGGCACGCAAGAACACTATTCAGGGTGTCTGCCACAAGCTTTCTTTTCGTACTCGTTCTGCTACGAACGTGACTTATGGTTCTGTTTGTGTTGTAGGTTTCACACCGACTAGGATGAGCCCAAATTGCTTGCTAAAATGAGCTACGGCAAACATGAAGCCCATTCGGGTTGATTGACACTCAGCTCCATCTTATGCGTCGTTTTCTTGTGAAAATCCATGCACCATACAGTCCTCGTCGCGGAGGAATATTTCACACGACTCGGAAAGATTCAAAAAGCATGCCGAAATGCGCTTGGGCATATGCGAAGTTCATTCGGCATGTTTGGAACAATGTTTCTCTTTGTGCACCATTCTGGTACGCCTGTGGTTTACAATTACCATTGTGCATGGACGTTTCGCTTCAAGACGGACGTACTCGAAATGCTTGATGAAACGGGCTAGGGCACATGTGAAGCCCATTCGGGGAGTTTGACACCCAGTTTCGTTTGCTGCATCGTTTTCATTCGGACGCAGCTTGCAGCACCCCTTGTGACCTGTCGCGGAGGGATGTTTCACACTCACTCGGACGTATTCGAAATGGATGCAGAATTGCGCTGAAATGCACAAGCGAACATCGTAAGTTGTTAATTCCGGGTGTTTGGCACTCGGCTTCGTTTCGTGCATCGCTTTCAATTCTTTCTGCTTAGGAACTCGTCGTTGCGGAATATTTCAGGCCGACTCGGACGGATTCGAAATGCCTAAATGAGTTACAGCACATATGAATTGCATTCGGTGTGTTTGGCACCCGGCTTCATTTCGTTCATCACTTTCGTTTCGTGCCGCAATGTTTCATTTTGGCGTGCAAGGTTGCAGCGTGTGGGGTGCGTGCCACGATGTTCCATTCCGTGCATCATTTTCGGCGCTTGTGGTGTTTGCCACAATGTTTCATTTCGTGCATCATTTTCATTTTTTTCAGACATACTCGAATGGATTCGAAACAAATGATGAAAAGCGGTAGCAAACATGATAAGTTCTTTCGGGTCGTTTGGCACTCAGTTCTGTTTCGTGCATCGGTTCCGTTTGTATTCTGCTTGTATTACCCGTGGGAACCCGTCGTGGTGGAATGTTTGGCACCGACTCGGACATATTCGAAATGCATGCCAAAATGAGTTAAAGCACATATGAAGTCCAATCGTTGTGTTTGGCACTCAGATTCATAACGCGCAACGTTTTCGAATGGGCGCCGCTTGTGGTATTCGTTCGTGCTCATCGTGGGGATATGTTTCACAAGAACTCGGACGGACTCGAAATGCATGCCGAAAAGTGTGTGGGCGTATATGAAGTTCATTCGGCATGATTGGAACAAAGTTTCGTGTTGTGCACCGTTTTGGTATGCGTGTAGTTTGTAGTACCATTAGGGACCCGCCGTGCATGAATGCTTCGCATCGACTCGGACGTACTCGAAATGCTTTTTGAAATGGAATAGGGCATATATGAACTCCATCCGGGGAGTTTGACGCCAATTTTCCTTTCGTGCATCGTTATCGTACGGACGCAGCTTGCAGTACACCTTGCGACCCGTCGCGGAGGGATGTTCCACACTCACTTGGACGTATTCGAAATGAATGCAGAATTGTGCTGAAAGGCATGTAAAGTCCACTCGGGGAGTTTGGCCTACATTTTCCTTCCGTGCATCGTTTTGATACGCACGCAGCTCGCAGTACCCGTTGGCAGCTATCGCTGAGAAATGTTTTACACCGACCCGGATGCAGCAGAAATGCATGCCGAAATGAGCTTGGGCACGCAAGAACTCTATTCTGGGTGTCTGCCACAAGCTTTCTTTTCGTACTCGTTCTGCTACGAACGTGACTTATGGTTCCGTTTGTGTTGTAGGTTTCACACCGACTAGGATGAGCCCAAATTGCTTGCTAAAATGAGCTACGGCAAACATGAAGCCCATTCGGGTTGATTGACACTCAGCTCCATCTTATGCGTCGTTTTCTTGTGAAAATTCATGCACCATACAGTCCTCGTCTCGGAGGAATATTTCACACGACTCGGAAAGATTCAAAAAGCATGCCGAAATGCGCTTGGGCATATGCGAAGTTCATTCGGCATGTTTGGAACAATGTTTCTCTTTGTGCACCATTCTGGTACGCCTGTGGTTTACAATTACCATTGTGCATGGACGTTTCGCTTCAAGACGGACGTACTCGAAATGCTTGATGAAACGGGCTAGGGCACATGTGAAGCCCATTCGGGGAGTTTGACACCCAGTTTCGTTTGCTGCATCGTTTTCATTCGGACGCAGCTTGCAGCACCCCTTGTGACCTGTCGCGGAGGGATGTTTCACACTCACTCGGACGTATTCGAAATGGATGCAGAATTGCGCTGAAATGCACAAGCGAACATCGTAAGTTGTTAATTCCGGGTGTTTGGCACTCGGCTTCGTTCGCTTCGCATCGCTTTCAATTCTTTCTGCTTAGGAACTCGTCGTTGCGGAATATTTCAGGCCGACTCGGACGGATTCGAAATGCCTAAATGAGTTACAGCACATATGAATTGCATTCGGTGTGTTTGGCACCCGGCTTCATTTCATTCATCACTTTCGTTTCGTGACGCAATGTTTCATTTTGGCGTGCAAGGTTGCAGCGTGTGGGGTGCGTGCCACGATGTTCCATTCCGTGCATCATTTTCGGCGCTTGTGGTGTGTGCCACAATGTTTCATTTCGTGCATCATTTTCATTTTTTTCAGACATACTCGAATGGATTCGAAACAAATGATGAAAAGCGGTAGCAAATATGATAAGTTCTTTCGGGTCGTTTGGCACTCAGTTCTGTTTCGTGCATCGGTTCCGTTTGTATTCTGCTTGTATTACCCGTGGGAACCCGTCGTGGTGGAATGTTTGGCACCGACTCGGACATATTCGAAATGCATGCCAAAATGAGTTAAAGCACATATGAAGTCCAATCGTTGTGTTTGGCACTCAGATTCATAACGCGCAACGTTTTCGAATGGGCGCCGCTTGTGGTATTCGTTCGTGCTCATCGTGGGGATATGTTTCACAAGAACTCGGACGGACTCGAAATGCATGCCGAAAAGTGTGTGGGCGTATATGAAGTTCATTCGGCATGATTGGAACAAAGTTTCGTGTTGTGCACCGTTTTGGTGTGCGTGTAGTTTGCAGTACCATTAGGGACCCGCCGTGCATGAATGCTTCGCATCGACTCGGACGTACTCGAAATGCTTTTTGAAATGGGATAGGGCATATATGAACTCCATCCGGGGAGTTTAACACCAATTTTCCTTTCGTGCATCGTTTTCGTACGGACGCAGCTTGCAGTACACCTTGCGACCCGTCGCGGAGGGATGTTCCACACTCACTTGGACGTATTCGAAATGAATGCAGAATTGTGCTGAAAGGCATGTAAAGTCCACTCGGGGAGTTTGGCCTACATTTTCCTTCCGTGCATCGTTTTGATACGCACGCAGCTCGAGGTACCCGTTGGCAGCTATCGCTGAGAAATGTTTTACACCGACCCGGATGCAGCAGAAATGCATGCCGAAATGAGCTTGGGCACGCAAGAACTCTATTCAGGGTGTCTGCCACAAGCTTTCTTTTCAGACTGCTCGTTCTACGAACGTGACTTATGGTTCCGTTTGTGGTGTAGGTTTCACACCGACTCGGATGAGCCCAAATTGCTTGCTAAAATGAGCTACGGCAAACATGAAGCCCATTCGGGTTGATTGACACTCAGCTCCATCTTATGCGTCGTTTTTTTGTGAAAATCCATGCACCATACAGTCCTCGTCGCGGAGGAATGTTTCACACGACTCGAAAAGATTCAAAAAGCATGCCGAAATGCGCTTGGGCATATGTGAAGTTCATTCGGCATGTTTGGAACAATGTTTCTCTTTGTGCACCATTCTGGTACGCCTGTGGTTTACAATTACCATTGTGCATGGACGTTTCGCTTCAAGACGGACGTACTCGAAATGCTTGATGAAACGGGCTAGGGCACATGTGAAGCCCATTCGGGGAGTTTGACACGCAGTTTCGTTTCCTGCATCGTTTTCATTCGGACGCAGCTTGCAGCACCCCTTGTGACCTGTCGCGGAGGGATGTTTCACACTCACTCGGACGTATTCGAAATGGATGCAGAATTGCGCTGAAATGCACAAGCGAACATCGTAAGTTGTTAATTCCGGGTGTTTGGCACTCGGCTTCGTTTCGTGCATCGCTTTCAATTCTTTCTGCTTAGGAACTCGTCGTTGCGGAATATTTCACGCCGACTCGGACGGATTCGAAATGCCTAAATGAGTTACAACACATATGAATTGCATTCGGTGTGTTTGGCACCCGGCTTCATTTCGTTCATCACTTTCGTTTCGTGCCGCAATGTTTCATTTTGGCGTGCAAGGTTGCAGCGTGTGGGGTGCGTGCCACGATGTTCCATTCCGTGCATCATTTTCGGCGCTTGTGGTGTTTGCCACAATGTTTCATTTCGTGCATCATTTTCTTTTTTTTCAGACATACTTGAATGGATTCGAAACAAATGATGAAAAGCGGTAGCAAACATGATAAGTTCTTTCGGGTCGTTTGGCACTCAGTTCTGTTTCGTGCATTGGTTCCGTTTGTATTCGCTTGTATTACCCGTGGGAACCCGTCGTGGTGGAATGTTTGGCACCGACTCGGACATATTCGAAATGCATGCCAAAATGAGTTAAAGCACATATGAAGTCCAATCGTTGTGTTTGGCACTCAGATTCATAACGCGCAACGTTTTCGAATGGGCGCCGCTTGTGGTATTCGTTCGTGCTCATCGTGGGGATATGTTTCACAAGAACTCGGACGGACTCGAAATGCATGCCGAAAAGTGTGTGGGCGTATATGAAGTTCATTCGGCATGATTGGAACAAAGTTTCGTGTTGTGCACCGTTTTGGTGTGCGTGTAGTTTGCAGTACCATTAGAGACCCGCCGTGCATGAATGTTTCGCATCGACTCGGACGTACTCGAAATGCTTTTTGAAATGGGATAGGGCATATATGAACTCCATCCGGGGAGTTTGACAACAATTTTCCTTTCGTGCATCGTTTTCGTACGGACGCAGCTTGCAGTACACCTTGCGACCTGTCGCGGAGGGATGTTCCACACTCACTTAGACGTATTCGAAATGAATGCAGAATTATGCTGAAAGGCATGTAAACTCCACTCAGGGAGTGATGAGACCATGCTCATCATGGACAGAACTAGCACTGCATACATATGGTCATCACCAAGCATTGCTACAGTTATATCAACTGCATGGTTTCATCGACCCCCAGCTTGGCCAGGACCATTAAGTTGGCGACACTTCACAGCATCCTCTACTTCGTATACAACTACTACGATGGCTCCATCTGCATGGCTTTATCGACCCCCACCTTGGCCATCCTTCTACATCTTCGTCGGTTCAAGGACCATTGACTCGAGCTCGAGCCCGTCAAATGAATTATCAGATCTAAAGACAAACTTGGGAGAAGATGATGAACTTGAGTCGAGGACGACTCAAATGCAAGAAGGGGAGGATGATGAGGACATCACTACCATGCATACGGCCATGCCTACAAACCCAATTGAAGCCAACAATGTAATACAAGGGCCAATTACTCGAGCTCGCGCACGTCAATTCAATTACCAGGTGAATGCGTTCTTCGGGTTGCATACAAATAATTTAATGAATGGAATGCTATTTAATCCTTGTGATGATTTTATTGTCCTTAGGAACCAAGGAGAAGGACTCCCAAACGTCAAGCATGAAGCCAATTCTTCCGGTGCACAAGTTCAACTCGGATTCGGCCTCCGGGACAGCACCAACTTCAAACGACCATAACTTTTGATCCACTAGGGTGTTTGAGGTCTATGAGTACTGGTTTGAAAGGTTTCGACGTCCTCTTTCTAACGGATCCGGCCCCACCTCCAAATTCCTTACGAATCAACGGGAATCTGCAAAACAAGTTCGGTCATCTTTCCAAATCCGAGTCAAACTAGGAATAGGAGTCCTATTCGGCCATGGATGTGTTTTGGACGCCCCAAGCCTGGTTTTGGGCTCCTATTTCTCCTATATATAGCTAGGTAGTCCCCCAAAATAACTTGGGTTTTGGTTATTTGATAGTTTAGCCTTTTGCTACTATTTTGAGTCTTTTAGACGTGCTCAACAGCCGCCTAACAAGCTCCTTGTATCGGAACCCCAACTTTTCAATACTTCATCTATATTTGCAATTTTAGATTGCTTTTGCCTTGTTCTTGCTTGTTCTTCGATTGCTTGCAGGAATTGATCTTCGTGATCAGGTTGATCGTGCCCACGGCAAGGTCAATAACCCTCTGGAGTTGGTTTAGCGATTGCTAAGGCGCATCGTCGTTGTACGTTGTAGTCGGATCGTCAAAGTCGTCTCCTCCCAAATCGAAGGTTATCATTCTCATCGAAAGATCGGGACACCCAGTGTTACATCAAGTGGTATCAGAGCCAGGTTGATCGTTGAGAATATCAGTGCCTTAGGTTAGTTTTGATTTCTGTCCTAAATTGAAAACTACTCCACAAAAATTCAACCAATCTGTTATTTTAGTGAGTTTTGTTAGGTTTTGATCCATTAGAGTCCATGTTTTAGTTGCTGATCTTTCCTTTCCTTCGCGTAGCTTCAATTCTTCAATTCTATCCAGTTTGGTATTTCAAGCATAACTTTCACATACGAACTCTGATTTTTTGTGTTCTTGCACTCTATTGAAAGCTGAGGATATAAGCTTCAATTCCTTCCATAGTCAACCAATCAAATTCTGTGATCTTCAAACATTAATCTAGGCGACAAGTTTGCTGCCCTAGAAAAACATCACTACACCTACCTTTGGGAACCAATTCATCCTTTGTGAACACTTTGATCCTATTTGAGACTAGCTTGTTGATATTGCTTAGGGCTGCTCTACTTGATACATTGCACAATCTTCAGTTATCATATCATATTATCTTGTGACACCAAGTTAGGGATTCCAAAACTTTGTTCATACTAGTGTTGGCCGAAAGTCACCAAAAGAAAGAAAAGAGAAAGAGCCAAAAGGCCAAAAACAAAAAAAAAGGAAAAGAAAAAGAAAATTGTGGCCGGTCGCACTATATTGAGCAAAACCCTAATTTGTGTTTGTTACTTTTTATATTGTGCAATTTATTAATTAGTGAGCAATCTTGTGCCCTTTTTACTTTCTCAAAGCAATAAGTTAGCGTCTCTCTACGACTTATGCAATAGAGCTTTTGGTGCATCACTTATATTTTATAGCTCATTCCTTGATTGCACAAGTGCCATTATCTTTGCGTGTGTGTTGCCTTCAAATTCACTTATATCTTTGAGATCGGCAACTAGGGCTTGTGAATTCTAGTATGGATCATTACTTATCATTACAATAACTAGAATTATCAGATTGCATAGGAAATAAATATTGCCTATCCAAGCTCCACACCCAACCTCGTACATTTGTTCGGTCCCTTGGCAATCGCTTTATCCAAGCTTCGGAGAACTTTTGACCACGCCAACGGCCGTCAACACCTGCTGCATGTAAGAACTTGTAAGAGCTTTGGTTATAGGCTTGAATGTTGAGAGAATTGCCACCACCTCCTTGTAGTTGATAGGAACATTATACTTGTTATATTGTTTTCTTTTCTTCTACTAACCATGTTAGGTGATGAGGATTCGATGCATCACTCTCCACGCGCAAAGGGAATTGTTGCTAGAATGTTGATGCAAGAAGACCGCCTTCGGTCTATCGAGACCGCTCAGGGAGTTGCTAACACTAATCTTGCTACTATTTTGTCTAGACTTGATAAGCTTGCAGGTACTGCCCCCGGAACTTCCAGTCCTCCACCTCATCTTCTAAGCAACAAAAATGGCATACTACATGCTCAGGTACATGTTGATGATGATTCCCTAGATAAGGTTAAATTCGCCATTCCACCTTTTAATGGTCATTATGATCCTGATGCCTATATTAATTGGGAGATAGCAGTAGACAAAGAATTTGGCAAGTATGATTTGTCTGAAAATGAAAAGATTAGGATTGCTGCTAGTGTCCTAAATGAATATGCATTAACATGGTGGAAACATATTTGTAGAAAAGAGAGAAAACCTGAAAATTGGAAGGCCATGAAAAGACTTATGAGAATTGATTATGTTCCTGAATATCATTCTGAATTTTTGTATACTAGACTCCAATGCTTGAAACAAGGAAATAAGTGCGTTAAGGAATACTATGAACGATTGCAAAATCATTTGTTGCGTTGTGGTTTGGATGAAGGTGAAGAAGCAACAGAGCTTAGGTTCATACGTGGACTTAATCAAGAAATTCAAGATGCTCTTATTGATGAAACATATAGTTCTCTTTCAGAATTGGTTGTATGTGCTTATAGAGTTGAAAATATGCTTGCTGAATCCTTGAAAGAATCATTAGCTTCATTTGAGGCGCCCATTGTTGCACCTTCTTTTGTAGCTAACATTTTGCAGAAAAGTGAGCACCATCGAGAGAATGATGTAGAAGAGCATATGGAGAAAGAAACGATCAGTACTACCCCATGTATATGTGAAGAGATAATAGTTGAAGAAACACCTACAACAGCTGATGAGAACTTACAAGGTAATGTAACAGGTATGGACTTTACACATGGAGAAAATAATTTTGAAGAGCTAAAACTATCCACAAATCATGCTATCGTAGAGCAACTAATAGTGGAACCAATTGCTGATTTTGCTTTGTTACAAGATGATTTGCTTGCTATTTCTTGTGATAAAGAAGAGTTGTGTGATAATACTTCACTTATATCAATGACACAACTAGCAAATGGACATGTCACCTTTGTTAACACAATAGACACTTGTGCTGAAAATAAACCTGTCATTCACATTGCAAGCGAAAATGATGAGTTGAAATTGATGTCTTCTTTAGATACATTAGGCTACATTGAATTTGATGTTCCATGTGTTCTGAATTATTTAGAGGAGAGATTTTTTGTACATTCTGATTTGTCCAGGTTATCACTAAATATCTTTTATATTATTGGCAAAAATAGTGAGAAAGGAGAGTATAAAGCACATCGAGTTTACATTTGTTCAGATTTTAAACCTCCGTTTGCAATGCAACAATGTCATCAATTTAATAATTGCCATATCACTAATCATGTCAGACCAAGTACATTTGGTTCCATTCACAAGTCACATGATAGTTTTCAAGAAAGGGAGGATACGGTTGATAGAAATTCTCGATCCATTGATTTCATTGCAAATGTGCATATTGCTTTGTTTTCTGTCATTACTAACATTTCACATGACAATATGATGGAGTCGAGGACGACTCCACTTCAAGAAAGGGAGGATGATGAGACCATGCTCATCATGGACAGAACTAACACTGCATACATATGGTCATCACCAAGTGTTGCTGCAATTATATCAACTGCATGGTTTCATCGACCCCCACCTTGGCCAGGACCATTAAGTTGGCGACACTTCACGGCATCCTCTACTTCGTATACATCTACTACGATGGCTCCATCTGCATGGCTTTATCGACCCCCACCTTGGCCATCCTTCTACATCTTCGTCGGTTCAAGGACCATTGACTCGAGCTCGAGCCCGTCAAATGAATTATCAGATCTAAAGACAAACTTGGGAGAAGATGATGAACTTGAGTCGAGGACGACTCAAATGCAAGAAGGGGAGGATGATGAGGACATCACTACCATGCATACGGCCATGCCTACAAACCCAATTGAAGCCAACAATGTAATACAAGGGCCAATTACTCGAGCTCGCGCACGTCAATTCAATTACCAGGTGAATGCGTTCCTCGGGTTGCATACAAATAATTTAATGAATGGAATGCTATTTAATCCTTGTGATGATTTTATTGTCCTTAGGAACCAAGGAGAAGGACTCCCAAACGTCAAGCATGAAGCCAATTCTTCCGGTGCACTAGTTCAACTCGGATTCGGCCTCCGGGACAGCACCAACTTCAAACGACCATAACTTTTGATCCACAAGGGTGTTTGAGTTCTATGAGTACTGGTTTGAAAGGTTTCGACGTCCTCTTTCCAACGGATCCGGCCCCACCCCCAAATTCCATCCGAGTCGACGGGAATCTGCAAAACAATTTCGATCCTCTTTCCAAATCCGAGTCAAACTTGGAATAGGAGTCCTATTCGGCCCATGGTTGTGTTTTGGCCGAATTTAACTTGGTTTTGGGCTCCTATTTCTCTTATATATAGCTAGGTAGTCCCCCAAAATAACTTGGGTTTTGGTTATTTGATAGTTTAGCCTTTTGCTACTATTTTGAGTCTTTTAGACGTGCTCAACGGCCGCCTAACAAGCTCCTTGTATCGGAACCCCAACTTTTCAATACTTCGTCTATATTTGCAATTTTAGATTGCTTTTGCCTTGTTCTTGCTTGTTCTTCGATTGCTTGCAGGAATAGATCTTCGTGATCAGGTTGATCGTGCCCACGGCAAGGTCAATAACCCTCTGGAGTTGGTTTAGCGATTGCTAAGGCGCATCGTCGTTGTACGTTGTAGTCGGATCGTCAAAGTCGTCTCCACCCAAATCGAAAGTTATCATTCTCATCGAAAGATCGGGACACCCAGTGTTACATCAATTTGATACCAATTTTCCTTTCGTGCATCGTTTTCGTACGGACGCAGCTTGCAGTACACCTTGCGACCCGTCGCGGAGGGATGTTCCACACTCACTTGGACGTATTCGAAATGAATGCAGAATTGTGCTGAAAGGCATGTAAAGTCCACTCGGGGAGTTTGGCCTACATTTTCCTTCCGTGCATCGTTTTGATACACACGCAGCTCGCAGTACCCGTAGGCAGCTATAGCTGAAAAATGTTTTACACCGACCCGGATGCAGCAGAAATGCATGCCGAAATGAGCTTGGGCACGCAAGAACTCTATTCAGGGTGTCTGCCACAAGCTTTCTTTTCGTACTCGTTCTGCTACGAACGTGACTTATGGTTCCGTTTGTGGTGTAGGTTTCACACCGACTCGGATGAGCCCAAATTGCTTGCTAAAATGAGCTACGGCAAACATGAAGCCCATTCGGGTTGATTGACACTCAGCTCCATCTTATGCGTCGTTTTCTTGTGAAAATCCGTGCACCATACAGTCCTCGTCGCGGAGGAATGTTTCACACGACCCGGAAAGATTCAAAAAGCATGCCGAAATGCGCTTGGGCATATGCGAAGTTCATTCGGCATGTTTGAAACAATGTTTCTCTTTGTGCACCATTTTGGTACGCCTGTGGTTTACAATTACCATTGTGCATGGACGTTTCGCTTCAAGACGGACGTACTCGAAATGCTTGATGAAACGGGCTAGGGCACATGTGAAGCCCATTCGGGGAGTTTGACCCCCAGGTTCGTTTCCTGCATCGTTTTCATTCGGACGCAGCTTGCAGCACCCCTTGTGACCTGTCGCGGAGGGATGTTTCACACTCACTCGGACGTGTTCGAAATGATGCAGAATTGCGCTGAAATGCACAAGCGAACATCGTAAGTTGTTAATTCCGGGTGTTTGGCACTCGGCTTCGTTTCGTGCATCGCTTTCAATTCTTTCTGCTTAGGAACTCGTCGTTGCGGAATATTTCACGCCGACTCGGACGGATTCGAAATGCCTAAATGAGTTACAACACATATGAATTGCATTCGGTGTGTTTGGCACCCGGCTTCATTTCGTTCATCACTTTCGTTTCGTGCCGCAATGTTTCATTTTGGCGTGCAAGGTTGCAGCGTGTGGGTTGCGTGCCACGATGTTCCATTCCGTGCATCATTTTCGGCGCTTGTGGTGTTTGCCACAATGTTTCATTTCGTGCATCATTTTCATTTTTTTCAGACATACTCGAATGGACTCGAAACAAATGATGAAAAGCGGTAGCAAACATGATAAGTTCTTTCGGACGCTTTGGCACTCAGTTCTGTTTCGTGCATCGGTTCCGTTTGTATTCTGCTTGTATTACCCGTGGGAACCCGTCGTGGTGGAATGTTTGGCACCGACTCGGACATATTCGAAATGCATGCCAAAATGAGTTAAAGCACATATGAAGTCCAATCGTTGTGTTTGGCACTCAGATTCATAACGCGCAACGTTTTCGAATGGGCGCCGCTTGTGTTATTCCATCGTGCTCATCGTGGGGATATGTTTCACAAGAACTCGGACGGACTCGAAATGCATGCCGAAAAGTGTGTGGGCATATATGAAGTTCATTCGGCATGATTGGAACAAAGTTTCGTGTTGTGCGCCGTTTTGGTGTGCGTGTAGTTTGCAGTACCATTAGGGACCCGCGCGTGCATGAATGTTTCGCATCGACTCGGACGTACTCGAAATGCTTTTTGAAATGGGATAGGGCATATATGAACTCCATCCGGGGAGTTTGATACCAATTTTCCTTTCGTGCATCGTTTTCGTACGGACGCAGCTTGCAGTACACCTTGCGACCCGTCGCGGAGGGATGTTCCACACTCACTTGGACGTATTCGAAATGAATGCAGAATTGTGCTGAAAGGCATGTAAAGTCCACTCGGGGAGTTTGGCCTACATTTTCCTTCCGTGCATCGTTTTGATAAGCACGCAGCTCGCAGTACCCGTTGGCAGCTATCTCTGAGAAATGTTTTACACCGACTCGGATGCAGCAGAAATGCATGCCGAAATGAGCTTGGGCACGCAAGAACTCTATTCAGGGTGTCTGCCACAAGCTTTCTTTTCGTACTCGTTCTGCTACGAACGTGACTTATGGTTCCGTTTGTGGTGTAGGTTTCACACCGACTCGGATGAGCCCAAATTGCTTGCTAAAATGAGCTACGGCAAACATGAAGCCCATTCGGGTTGATTGACACTCAGCTCCATCTTATGCGTCGTTTTCTTGTGAAAATCCATGCACCATACAGTCCTCGTCGCGGAGGAATGTTTCACACGACTCGGAAAGATTCAAAAAGCATGCCGAAATGCGCTTGGGCATATGCGAAGTTCATTCGGCATGTTTGCCACAATGTTTCTCTTTGTGCACCAGTCTGGTACGCCTGTGGTTTACAATTACCATTGTGCATGGACGTTTCGCTTCAAGACGGATGTACTCGAAATGCTTGATGAAACGGGCTGGGGCACATGTGAAGCCCATTCGGGGAGTTTGACCCCCAGGTTCGTTTCCTGCATCGTTTTCATTCGAACGCAGCTTGCAGCACCCCTTGTGACCTGTCGCGGAGGGATGTTTCACACTCACTCGGACATGTTCGAAATGGATGCAGAATTGCGCTGAAATGCACAAGCGAACACCGTAATTTGTTAATTCCGGGTGTTTGGCACTCGGCTTCGTTTCGTGCATCGCTTTCAATTCTTTCTGCTTAGGAACTCGTCGTTGCGGAATATTTCACGCCGACTCGGACGGATTCGAAATGCCTAAATGAGTTACAACACATATGAATTGCATTCGGTGTGTTTGGCACCCGGCTTCATTTCGTTCATCACTTTCGTTTCGTGCCGCAATGTTTCATTTTGGCGTGCAAGGTTGCAGCGTGTGGGTTGCGTGCCACGATGTTCCATTCCGTGCATCATTTTCGGCGCTTGTGGTGTTTGCCACAATGTTTCATTTCGTGCATCATTTTCATTTTTTTCAGACATACTCGAATGGACTCGAAACAAATGATGAAAAGCGGTAGCAAACATGATAAGTTCTTTCGGGTCGTTTGGCACTCAGTTCTGTTTCGTGCATCGGTTCCGTTTGTATTCTGCTTGTATTACCCGTGGGAACCCGTCGTGGTGGAATGTTTGGCACCGACTCGGACATATTCGAAATGCATGCCAAAATGAGTTAAAGCACATATGAAGTCCAATCGTTGTGTTTGGCACTCAGATTCATAACGCGCAACGTTTTCGAATGGGCGCCGCTTGTGTTATTCCATCGTGCTCATCGTGGGGATATGTTTCACAAGAACTCGGACGGACTCGAAATGCATGCCGAAAAGTGTGTGGGCATATATGAAGTTCATTCGGCATGATTGGAACAAAGTTTCGTGTTGTGCGCCGTTTTGGTGTGCGTGTAGTTTGCAGTACCATTAGGGACCCGCCGTGCATGAATGTTTCGCATCGACTCGGACGTACTCGAAATGCTTTTTGAAATGGGATAGGGCATATATGAACTCCATCCGGGGAGTTTGACACCAATTTTCCTTTCGTGCATCGTTTTCGTACGGACGCAGCTTGTAGTACACCTTGCGACCCGTCGCGGAGGGATGTTCCACACTCACTTGGACGTATTCGAAATGAATGCAGAATTGTGCTGAAAGGCATGTAAAGTCCACTCGGGGAGTTTGGCCTACATTTTCCTTCCGTGCATCGTTTTGATACGCACGCAGCTCGCAGTACCCGTTGGCAGCTATCGCTGAGAAATGTTTTACACCGACCCGGATGCAGCAGAAATGCATGCCGAAATGAGCTTGGGCACGCAAGAACTCTATTCAAGGTGTCTGCCACAAGCTTTCTTTTCGTACTCGTTCTGCTACGAACGTGACTTATGGTTCCGTTTGTGGTGTAGGTTTCACACCGACTCGGATGAGCCCAAATTGCTTGCTAAAATGAGCTACGGCAAACATGAAGCCCATTCGGGTTGATTGACACTCAGCTCCATCTTATGCGTCATTTTCTTGTGAAAATCCATGCACCATACAGTCCTCGTCGCGGAGGAATGTTTCACACGACCGGAAAGATTCAAAAAGCATGCCGAAATGCGCTTGGGCATATGCGAAGTTCATTCGGCATGTTTGAAACAATGTTTCTCTTTGTGCACCATTTTGGTACGCCTGTGGTTTACAATTACCATTGTGCATGGACGTTTCGCTTCAAGACGGACGTACTCGAAATGCTTGATGAAACGGGCTAGGGCACATGTGAAGCCCATTCGGGGAGTTTGACACCCAGTTTCGTTTCCTGCATCGTTTTCATTCGGACGCAGCTTGCAGCACCCCTTGTGACCTGTCGCGGAGGGATGTTTCACACTCACTCGGACGTATTCGAAATGGATGCAGAATTGCGCTGAAATGCACAAGCGAACATCGTAAGTTGTTAATTCCGGGTGTTTGGCACTCGGCTTCGTTTCGTGCATCGCTTTCAATTCTTTCTGCTTAGGAACTCGTCGCTATGGAATATTTCACGCCGACTGGACGGATTCGAAATGCCTAAATGAGTTACAACACATATGAATTGCATTCGGTGTGTTTGGCACCCGGCTTCATTTCGTTCATCACTTTCGCTTTCGTGCCACAATGTTTCATTTTGGCGTGCAAGGTTGCAGCGCAGGGGTGCGTGCCACGATGTTCCATTCCGTGCATCATTTTCGGCGCTTGTGGTGTTTGCCACAATGTTTCATTTCGTGCATCATTTTCATTTTTTTCAGACATACTCGAATGGACTCGAAACAAATGATGAAAAGCGGTAGCAAACATGATAAGTTCTTTCGGGTCGTTTGGCACTCAGTTCTGTTTCGTGCATCGGTTCCGTTTGTATTCTGCTTGTATTACCCGTGGGAACCCGTCGTGGTGGAATGTTTGGCACCGACTCGGACATATTCGAAATGCATGCCAAAATGAGTTAAAGCACATATGAAGTCCAATCGTTGTGTTTGGCACTCAGATTCATAACGCGCAACGTTTTCGAATGGGCGCCGCTTGTGTTATTCCATCGTGCTCATCGTGGGGATATGTTTCACAAGAACTCGGACGGACTCGAAATGCATGCCGAAAAGTGTGTGGGCATATATGAAGTTCATTCGGCATGATTGGAACAAAGTTTCGTGTTGTGCGCCGTTTTGGTGTGCGTGTAGTTTGCAGTACCATTAGGGACCCGCCGTGCATGAATGTTTCGCATCGACTCGGACGTACTCGAAATGCTTTTTGAAATGGGATAGGGCATATATGAACTCCATCCGGGGAGTTTGATACCAATTTTCCTTTCGTGCATCGTTTTCGTACGGACGCAGCTTGCAGTACACCTTGCGACCCGTCGCGGAGGGATGTTCCACACTCACTTGGACGTATTCGAAATGAATGCAGAATTGTGCTGAAAGGCATGTAAAGTCCACTCGGGGAGTTTGGCCTACATTTTCCTTCCGTGCATCGTTTTGATAAGCACGCAGCTCGCAGTACCCGTTGGCAGCTATCTCTGAGAAATGTTTTACACCGACTCGGATGCAGCAGAAATGCATGCCGAAATGAGCTTGGGCACGCAAGAACTCTATTCAGGGTGTCTGCCACAAGCTTTCTTTTCGTACTCGTTCTGCTACGAACGTGACTTACGGTTCCGTTTGTGGTGTAGGTTTCACACCGACTCGGATGAGCCCAAATTGCTTGCTAAAATGAGCTACGGCAAACATGAAGCCCATTCGGGTTGATTGACACTCAGCTCCATCTTATGCGTCGTTTTCTTGTGAAAATCCATGCACCATACAGTCCTCGTCGCGGAGGAATGTTTCACACGACTCGGAAAGATTCAAAACGCATGCCGAAATGCGCTTGGGCATATACAAAGTTCATTCGGCATGTTTGGAACAATGTTTCTCTTTGTGCACCATTCTGGTACGCCTGTGGTTTACAATTACCATTGTGCATGGACGTTTCGCTTCAAGACGGACGTACTCGAAATGCTTGATGAAACGGGCTAGGGCACATGTGAAGCCCATTCGGGGAGTTTGACACCCAGTTTCGTTTCCTGCATCGTTTTCATTCGGACGCAGCTTGCAGCACCCCTTGTGACCTGTCGCGGAGGGATGTTTCACACTCACTCGGACGTATTCGAAATGGATGCAGAATTGCGCTGAAATGCACAAGCGAACATCGTAAGTTGTTAATTCCGGGTGTTTGGCACTCGGCTTCGTTTCGTGCATCGCTTTCAATTCTTTCTGCTTAGGAACTCGTCGTTGCGGAATATTTCACGCCGACTCGGACGGATTCGAAATGCCTAAATGAGTTACAACACATATGAATTGCATTCGGTGTGTTTGGCACCCGGCTTCATTTCGTTCATCACTTTCGTTTCGTGCCGCAATGTTTCATTTTGGCGTGCAAGGTTGCAGCGTGTGGGGTGCGTGCCACGATGTTCCATTCCGTGCATCATTTTCGGCGCTTGTGGTGTTTGCCACAATGTTTCATTTCGTGCATCATTTTCATTTTTTTCAGACATACTCGAATGGATTCGAAACAAATGATGAAAAGCGGTAGCAAACATGATAAGTTCTTTCGGGTCGTTTGGCACTCAGTTCTGTTTCGTGCATCGGTTCCGTTTGTATTCTGCTTGTATTACCCGTGGGAACCCGTCGTGGTGGAATGTTTGGCACCGACTCGGACATATTCGAAATGCATGCCAAAATGAGTTAAAGCACATATGAAGTCCAATCGTTGTGTTTGGCACTCAGATTCATAACGCGCAACGTTTTCGAATGGGCGCCGCTTGTGGTATTCGATCGTGCTCATCGTGGGGATATGTTTCACAAGAACTCGGACGGACTCGAAATGCATGCCGAAAAGTGTGTGGGCGTATATGAAGTTCATTCGGCATGATTGGAACAAAGTTTCATGTTGTGCACCGTTTTGGTGTGCGTGTAGTTCGCAGTACCATTAGGGACCCGCCGTGCATGAATGCTTCGCATCGAGTCGGACGTACTCGAAATGCTTTTTGAAATGGGATAGGGCATATATGAACTCCATCCGGGGAGTTTGACACCAATTTTCCTTTCGTGCATCGTTTTCGTACGGACGCAGCTTGCAGTACACCTTGCGACCCGTCGCGGAGGGATGTTCCACACTCACTTGGACGTATTCGAAATGAATGCAGAATTGTGCTGAAAGGCATGTAAAGTCCACTCGGGGAGTTTGGCCTACATTTTCCTTCCGTGCATCGTTTTGATACGCACGCAGCTCGCAGTACCCGTTGGCAGCTATCGCTGAGAAATGTTTTACACCGACCCGGATGCAGCAGAAATGCATGCCGAAATGAGCTTGGGCACGCAAGAACTCTATTCAGGGTGTCTGCCACAAGCTTTCTTTTCGTACTCGTTCTGCTACGAACGTGACTTATGGTTCCGTTTGTGGTGTAGGTTTCACACCGACTCGGATGAGCCCAAATTGCTTGCTAAAATGAGCTACGGCAAACATGAAGCCCATTCGGGTTGATTGACACTCAGCTCCATCTTATGCGTCGTTTTCTTGTGAAAATCCATGCACCATACAGTCCTCGTCGCGGAGGAATGTTTCACACGACTCGGAAAGATTCAAAAAGCATGCCGAAATGCGCTTGGGCATATGCGAAGTTCATTCGGCATGTTTGGAACAATGTTTCTCTTTGTGCACCATTCTGGTACGCCTGTGGTTTACAATTACCATTGTGCATGGACGTTTCGCTTCAAGACGGACGTACTCGAAATGCTTGATGAAACGGGCTAGGGCACATGTGAAGCCCATTCGGGGAGTTTGACACCCAGTTTCGTTTCCTGCATCGTTTTCATTCGGACGCAGCTTGCAGCACCCCTTGTGACCTGTCGCGGAGGGATGTTTCACACTCACTCGGACGTATTCGAAATGGATGCAGAATTGCGCTGAAATGCACAAGCGAACATCGTAAGTTGTTAATTCCGGGTGTTTGGCACTCGGCTTCGTTTCGTGCATCGCTTTCAATTCTTTCTGCTTAGGAACTCGTCGTTGCGGAATATTTCACGCCGACTCGGACGGATTCGAAATGCCTAAATGAGTTACAACACATATGAATTGCATTCGGTGTGTTTGGCGGCTTCATTTCGTTCATCACTTTTGTTTCGTGCCGCAATGTTTCATTTTGGCGTGCAAGGTTGCAGCGTGTGGGGTGCGTGCCACGATGTTCCATTCCGTGCATCATTTTCGGCGCTTGTGGTGTTTGCCACAATGTTTCATTTCGTGCATCATTTTCATTTTTTTCAGACATACTCGAATGGATTCGAAACAAATGATGAAAAGCGGTAGCAAACATGATAAGTTCTTTCGGGTCGTTTGGCACTCAGTTCTGTTTCGTGCATCGGTTCCGTTTGTATTCTGCTTGTATTACCCGTGGGAACCCGTCGTGGTGGAATGTTTGGCACCGACTCGGACATATTCGAAATGCATGCCAAAATGAGTTAAAGCACATATGAAGTCCAATCGTTGTGTTTGGCACTCAGATTCATAACGCGCAACGTTTTCGAATGGGCGCCGCTTGTGTTATTCCATCGTGCTCATCGTGGGGATATGTTTCACAAGAACTCGGACGGACTTGAAATGCATGCCGAAAAGTGTGTGGGCGTATATGAAGTTCATTCGGCATGATTGGAACAAAGTTTCGTGTTGTGCACCGTTTTGGTGTGCGTGTAGTTTGCAGTACCATTAGGGACCCGCCGTGCATGAATGTTTCGCATCGACTCGGACGTACTCGAAATGCTTTTTGAAATGGGATAGGGCATATATGAACTCCATCCGGGGAGTTTGACACCAATTTTCCTTTCGTGCATCGTTTTCGTACGGACGCAGCTTGCAGTACACCTTGCGACCCGTCGCGGAGGGATGTTCCACACTCACTTGGACGTATTCGAAATGAATGCAGAATTGTGCTGAAAGGCATGTAAAGTCCACTCGGGGAGTTTGGCCTACATTTTCCTTCCGTGCATCGTTTTGATACGCACGCAGCTCGCAGTACCCGTTGGCAGCTATCGCTGAGAAATGTTTTACACCGACCCGGATGCAGCAGAAATGCATGCCGAAATGAGCTTGGGCACGCAAGAACTCTATTCAGGGTGTCTGCCACAAGCTTTCTTTTCGTACTCGTTCTGCTACGAACGTGACTTATGGTTCCGTTTGTGGTGTAGGTTTCACACCGACTCGGATGAGCCCAAATTGCTTGCTAAAATGAGCTACGGCAAACATGAAGCCCATTCGGGTTGATTGACACTCAGCTCCATCTTATGCGTCGTTTTCTTGTGAAAATCCATGCACCATACAGTCCTCGTCGCGGAGGAATGTTTCACACGACTCGGAAAGATTCAAAACGCCTGCCGAAATGCGCTTGGGCATATGCGAAGTTCATTCGGCATGTTTGGAACAATGTTTCTCTTTGTGCACCATTCTGGTACGCCTGTGGTTTACAATTACCATTGTGCATGGACGTTTCGCTTCAAGACGGACGTACTCGAAATGCTTGATGAAACGGGCTAGGGCACATGTGAAGCCCATTCGGGGAGTTTGACACCCAGTTTCGTTTCCTGCATCGTTTTCATTCGGACGCAGCTTGCAGCACCCCTTGTGACCTGTCGCGGAGGGATGTTTCACACTCACTCGGACGTATTCGAAATGGATGCAGAATTGCGCTGAAATGCACAAGCGAACATCGTAAGTTGTTAATTCCGGGTGTTTGGCACTCGGCTTCGTTTCGTGCATCGCTTTCAATTCTTTCTGCTTAGGAACTCGTCGTTGCGGAATATTTAACGCCGACTCGGACGGATTCGAAATGCCTAAATGAGTTACAACACATATGAATTGCATTCGGTGTGTTTGGCACCCGGCTTCATTTCGTTCATCACTTTCGTTTCGTGCCGCAATGTTTCATTTTGGCGTGCAAGGTTGCAGCGTGTGGGTTGCGTGCCACGATGTTCCATTCCGTGCATCATTTTCGGCGCTTGTGGTGTTTGCCACAATGTTTCATTTCGTGCATCATTTTCATTTTTTTCAGACATACTCGAATGGATTCGAAACAAATGATGAAAAGCGGTAGCAAACATGATAAGTTCTTTCGGGTCGTTTGGCACTCAGTTCTGTTTCGTGCATCGGTTCCGTTTGTATTCTGCTTGTATTACCCGTGGGAACCCGTCGTGGTGGAATGTTTGGCACCGACTCGGACATATTCGAAATGCATGCCAAAATGAGTTAAAGCACATATGAAGTCCAATCGTTGTGTTTGGCACTCAGATTCATAACGCGCAACGTTTTCGAATGGGCGCCGCTTGTGGTATTCGATCGTGCTCATCGTGGGGATATGTTTCACAAGAACTCGGACGGACTCGAAATGCATGCCGAAAAGTGTGTGGGCGTATATGAAGTTCATTCGGCATGATTGGAACAAAGTTTCGTGTTGTGCACCGTTTTGGTGTGCGTGTAGTTTGCAGTACCATTAGGGACCCGCCGTGCATGAATGTTTCGCATCGACTCGGACGTACTCGAAATGCTTTTTGAAATGGGATAGGGCATATATGAACTCCATCCGGGGAGTTTGATACCAATTTTCCTTTCGTGCATCGTTTTCGTACGGACGCAGCTTGCAGTACACCTTGCGACCCGTCGCGGAGGGATGTTCCACACTCACTTGGACGTATTCGAAATGAATGCAGAATTGTGCTGAAAGGCATGTAAAGTCCACTCGGGGAGTTTGGCCTACATTTTCCTTCCGTGCATCGTTTTGATACGCACGCAGCTCGCAGTACCCGTTGGCAGCTATCGCTGAGAAATGTTTTACACCGACCCGGATGCAGCAGAAATGCATGCCGAAATGAGCTTGGGCACGCAAGAACTCTATTCAGGGTGTCTGCCACAAGCTTTCTTTTCGTACTCGTTCTGCTACGAACGTGACATATGGTTCCGTTTGTGGTGTAGGTTTCACACCGACTCGGATGAGCCCAAATTGCTTGCTAAAATGTGCTACAGCAAACATGAAGCCCATTCGGGTTGATTGACACTCAGCTCCATCTTATGCGTCGTTTTCTTGTGAAAATCCGTGCACCATACAGTCCTCGTCGCGGAGGAATGTTTCACACGACCCGGAAAGATTCAAAAAGCATGCCGAAATGCGCTTGGGCATATGCGAAGTTCATTCGGCATGTTTGAAACAATGTTTCTCTTTGTGCACCATTTTGGTACGCCTGTGGTTTACAATTACCATTGTGCATGGACGTTTCGCTTCAAGACGGACGTACTCGAAATGCTTGATGAAACGGGCTAGGGCACATGTGAAGCCCATTCGGGGAGTTTGACACCCAGTTTCGTTTCCTGCATCGTTTTCATTCGGACGCAGCTTGCAGCACCCCTTGTGACCTGTCGCGGAGGGATGTTTCACACTCACTCGGACGTATTCGAAATGGATGCAGAATTGCGCTGAAATGCTCAAGCGAACATCGTAAGTTGTTAATTCCGGGTGTTTGGCACTCGGCTTCGTTTCGTGCATCGCTTTCAATTCTTTCTGCTTAGGAACTCGTCGTTGCGGAATATTTCACGCCGACTCGGACGGATTCGAAATGCCTAAATGAGTTACAACACACATGAATTGCATTCGGTGTGTTTAGCACCTGGCTTCATTTCGTTCATCACTTTCGTTTCGTGCCGCAATGTTTCATTTTGGCGTGCAAGGTTGCATCGTGTGGGGTGCGTGCCACGATGTTCCATTCCGTGCATCATTTTCGGCGCTTGTGGTGTTTGCCACAATGTTTCATTTCGTGCATCATTTTCATTTTTTTCAGACATACTCGAATGGACTCGAAACAAATGATGAAAAGCGGTAGCAAACATTATAAATTCTTTCGGGTCGTTTGGCACTCGGTTCTGTTTTGTGCATCGGTTCCGTTTGTATTCTGCTTGTATTACCCGTGGGAACCCGTCGTGGTGGAATGTTTGGCACCGACTCGGACATATTCGAAATGCATGCCAAAATGAGTTAAAGCACATATGAAGTCCAATCGTTGTGTTTGGCACTCAGATTCATAACGCGCAACGTTTTCGAATGGGCGCCGCTTGTGGTATTCGATCGTGCTCATCGTGGGGATATGTTTCACAAGAACTCGGACGGACTCGAAATGCATGCCGAAAAGTGTGTGGGCGTATATGAAGTTCATTCGGCATGATTGGAACAAAGTTTCGTGTTGTGCGCCGTTTTGGTGTGCGTGTAGTTTGCAGTACCATTAGGGACCCGCCGTGCATGAATGTTTCGCATCGACTCGGACGTACTCGAAATGCTTTTTGAAATGGGATAGGGCATATATGAACTCCATCCGGGGAGTTTGATACCAATTTTCCTTTCGTGCATCGTTTTCGTACGGACGCAGCTTGCAGTACACCTTGCGACCCGTCGCGGAGGGATGTTCCACACTCACTTGGACGTATTCGAAATGAATGCAGAATTGTGCTGAAAGGCATGTAAAGTCCACTCGGGGAGTTTGGCCTACATTTTCCTTCCGTGCATCGTTTTGATAAGCACGCAGCTCGCAGTACCCGTTGGCAGCTATCTCTGAGAAATGTTTTACACCGACTCGGATGCAGCAAAAATGCATGCCGAAATGAGCTTGGGCACGCAAGAACTCTATTCAGGGTGTCTGCCACAAGCTTTCTTTTCGTACTCGTTCTGCTACGAACGTGACTTATGGTTCCGTTTGTGGTGTAGGTTTCACACCGACTCGAATGAGCCCAAATTGCTTGCTAAAATGTGCTACGGCAAACATGAAGCCCATTCGGGTTGATTGACACTCAGCTCCATCTTATGCGTCGTTTTCTTGTGAAAATCCGTGCACCATACAGTCCTCGTCGCGGAGGAATGTTTCACACGATCCGAAAAGATTCAAAAAGCATGCCGAAATGCGCTTGGGCATATGCGAAGTTCATTCGGCATGTTTGAAACAATGTTTCTCTTTGTGCACCATTTTGGTACGCCTGTGGTTTACAATTACCATTGTGCATGGACGTTTCGCTTCAAGACGGACGTACTCGAAATGCTTGATGAAACGGGCTAGGGCACATGTGAAGCCCATTCGGGGAGTTTGACACCCAGTTTCGTTTCCTGCATCGTTTTCATTCGGACGCAGCTTGCAGCACCCCTTGCGACCTGTCGCGGAGGGATGTTTCACACTCACTCGGACGTATTCGAAATGGATGCAGAATTGCGCTGAAATGCTCAAGCGAACATCGTAAGTTGTTAATTCCGGGTGTTTGGCACTCGGCTTCGTTTCGTGCATCGCTTTCAATTCTTTCTGCTTAGGAACTCGTCGTTGCGGAATATTTCACGCCGACTCGGACGGATTCGAAATGCCTAAATGAGTTACAACACATATGAATTGCATTCGGTGTGTTTGGCACCCGGCTTCATTTCGTTCATCACTTTCGTTTCGTGCCGCAATGTTTTTATTTTGGCGTGCAAGGTTGCATTGTGTGGGGTTCGTGCCACGATGTTCCATTCCGTGCATCATTTTCGGCGCTTGTGGTGTTTGCCACAATGTTCCATTTCGTGCATTATTTTCATTTTTTTCAGACATACTCGAATGGACTCGAAACAAATGATGAAAAGCGGTAGCAAACACGATAAGTTCTTTCGGGTCGTTTGGCACTCAGTTCTGTTTCGTGCATCGGTTCCGTTTGTATTCTGCTTGTATTACCCGTGGGAACCCGTCGTGGTGGAATGTTTGGCACCGACTCGGACATATTCGAAATGCATGCCAAAATGAGTTAAAGCACATATGAAGTCCAATCGTTGTGTTTGGCACTCAGATTCATAACGCGCAACGTTTTCGAATGGGCGCCGCTTGTGGTATTCGATCGTGCTCATCGTGGGGATATGTTTCACAAGAACTCGGACGGACTCGAAATGCATGCCGAAAAGTGTGTGGGCGTATATGAAGTTCATTCGGCATGATTGGAACAAAGTTTCGTGTTGTGCGCCGTTTTGGTGTGCGTGTAGTTTGCAGTACCATTAGGGACCCGCCGTGCATGAATGTTTCGCATCGACTCGGACGTACTCGAAATGCTTTTTGAAATGGGATAGGGCATATATGAACTCCATCCGGGGAGTTTGATACCAATTTTCCTTTCGTGCATCGTTTTCGTACGGACGCAGCTTGCAGTACACCTTGCGACCCGTCGCGGAGGGATGTTCCACACTCACTTGGACGTATTCGAAATGAATGCAGAATTGTGCTGAAAGGCATGTAAAGTCCACTCGGGGAGTTTGGCCTACATTTTCCTTCCGTGCATCGTTTTGATAAGCACGCAGCTCGCAGTACCCGTTGGCAGCTATCGCTGAGAAATGTTTTACACCGACTCGGATGCAGCAGAAATGCATGCCGAAATGAGCTTGGGCACGCAAGAACTCTATTCAGGGTGTCTGCCACAAGCTTTCTTTTCGTACTCGTTCTGCTACGAACGTGACTTATGGTTCCGTTTGTGGTGTAGGTTTCACACCGACTCGGATGAGCCCAAATTGCTTGCTAAAATGAGCTACGGCAAACATGAAGCCCATTCGGGTTGATTGACACTCAGCTCCATCTTATGCGTCGTTTTCTTGTGAAAATCCGTGCACCATACAGTCCTCGTCGCGGAGGAATGTTTCACACGACCCGGAAAGATTCAAAAAGCATGCCGAAATGCGCTTGGGCATATCACGAGTTCATTCGGCATGTTTGAAACAATGTTTCTCTTTGTGCACCATTTTGGTACGCCTGTGGTTTACAATTACCATTGTTCATGGACGTTTCGCTTCAAGACGGACGTACTCGAAATGCTTGATGAAACGGGCTAGGGCACATGTGAAGCCCATTCGGGGAGTTTGACACCCAGTTTCGTTTCCTGCATCGTTTTCATTCGGACGCAGCTTGCAGCACCCCTTGTGACCTGTCGCGGAGGGATGTTTCACACTCACTCGGACGTATTCGAAATGGATGCAGAATTGCGCTGAAATGCTCAAGCGAACATCGTAAGTTGTTAATTCCGGGTGTTTGGCACTTGGTTTCGGCCGTTCGTGCATCGCTTTCAATTCTTTCTGCTTAGGAACTCGTCGTTGCGGAATATTTCACGCCGACTCGGATGGATTCGAAATGCCTAAATGAGTTACAACACATATGAATTGCATTCGGTGTGTTTAGCACCCGGCTTCATTTCGTTCATCACTTTCGTTTCGTGCCGCAATGTTTCATTTTGGCGTGCAAGGTTGCAGCGTGTGGGGTGCGTTCCACGTTGTTACATTCCGTGCTTCATTTTCGGGCGCTTGTGGTGTTTGCCACAATGTTTCATTCGTGCATCATTTTCATTTTCGTATGGCTGCCGCTGCAGTGTCCGTTCGGACCCGTCGTGGGGATTCTTTCAGACATACTCGAATGGACTCGAAACAAAAGATGAAAAGCGGTAGCAAACATGATAAGTTCTTTCGGGTCGTTTGGCACTCAGTTCTGTTTCGTGCATCGGTTCCGTTTGTATTCTGCTTGTATTACCCGTGGTAACCCATCGTGATGGAATGTTTGGCACCGACTCGGACATATTCGAAATGCATGCCAAAATGAGTTAAAGCACATATGAAGTCCAATCGTTGTGTTTGGCACTCAGATTCATCTTGGCGCATAACGTTTTGAATGGGCGCCGCTTGTGGTATTCGATCGTGCTCATCGTGGGGATATGTTTCACAAGAACTCGGACGGACTCGAAATGCATGCCGAAAAGTGTGTGGGCGTATATGAAGTTCATTCGGCATGATTGGAACAAAGTTTCGTGTTGTGCGCCGTTTTGGTGTGCGTGTAGTTTGTAGTACCATTAGGGACCCGCCGTGCATGAATGTTACGCATCGACTCGGACGTACTCGAAATGCTTTTTGAAATGGGATAGGGCATATATGAACTCCATCCGGGGAGTTTGATACCAATTTTCCTTTCGTGCATCGTTTTCGTACGGACGCAGCTTCCAGTACACCTTGCGACCCGTCGCGGAGGGATGTTCCACACTCACTTGGACGTATTCGAAATGAATGCAGAATTGTGCTGAAAGGCATGTAAAGTCCACTCGGGGAGTTTGGCCTACATTTTCCTTCCGTGCATCGTTTTGATAAGCACGCAGCTCGTAGTACCCGTTGGCAGCTATCTCTGAGAAATGTTTTACACCGACTCGGATGCAGCAGAAATGCATGCCGAAATGAGCTTGGGCACGCAAGAACTCTATTCAGGGTGTCTGCCACAAGCTTTCTTTTCGTACTCGTTCTGGTACGAACGTGACTTATGGTTCCGTTTGTGGTGTAGGTTTCACACCGACTCGGATGAGCCCAAATTGTTTGCTAAAATGACCTACGGCAGACATGAAGCCCATTCGGGTTGATTGACACTCAGCTCCATCTTATGCGTCGTTTTCTCGTGAAAATCCATGCACCATACAGTCCTCGTCGCGGAGGAATGTTTCACACGACTCGGAAAGATTCAAAAGCATGCGAAATGCGCTTGGGCATATCACGAAGTTCATTCGGCATGTTTGGAACAATGTTTCTCTTTGTGCACCATTTTGGTACACGTGTGGTTTACAATTACCATTGTGCATGAATGTTTCGCTTCAAGTCGGACGTACTCGAAATGCTTGCTGAAACGGGCTACGGCACATGTGAAGCCCATTCGGGGAGTTTGACACCCAGTTCCGTTTCCTGCATCGTTTTCATTCGGACGCAGCTTGCAGTACCCCTTGTGACCCGTCGCGGAGGGATGTTTCGCACTCACTCGTACGTATTCGAAATGAATGCATAATTGCGCTGAAATGCACAAGCGAACATCGTAAGTTAATTCCGGGTGTTTGGCACTTGGTTTCGTTTCGTGCATCGCTTTCAATTCTTTCAGCTTAGGAACTCGTCGTTGCGGAATATTTCACGCCGACTCGGACGGATTCGAGATGCATGCCTAAATGAGTCACGACACATATGAATTGCATTCGGCGTGTTTGGCAACCGGCTTCATTTCGTTCATCACTTTCGTTTCATGCTGCAATGTTTCATTTTGGCGTGCAAGGTTGCAGCGTGTGGGGTGCTTGCCACGATGTTCCATTCCGTGCATCATTTTCGGCGCGTGAGGTGTTTGCCACAATGTTTCATTTCGTGCATCAATTCCATTTTCGTATGGCTGCCGCTGCAGTGTCCGTTCGGACCCGTCGTGGGGGATTCTTTCAGACATACTCGAACGGATTCGAAGCAAATGATGAAAAGCGGTACCAAACATGATAACTTCTTACGGGGTGTTTGGCACTCAGTTCAGTTTCGTGCATCGGTTCCGTTTGTATTCTGCTTGTATTACCCGTGGTAACCCATCGTGATGGAATGTTTGGCACCGACTCGGACATATTCGAAATGCATGCCAAAATGAGTTAAAGCACATATGAAGTCCAATCGTTGTGTTTGGCACTCAGATTCATAACGCGCAACGTTTTCGAATGGGCGCCGCTTGTAGTATTCGTTCGTGCTCATCGTGGGGAAATGTTTCACAAGAACTCGGACGGATTCGAAATGCATGGCGAAAAGTGTGTGGGCGTATATGAAGTTCATTCGGCATGATTGGAACAGAGTTTCGTGTTGTGCACCGTTTTGGTATGCGTGTAGTTTGCAGTACCATTAGGGACCCGCCGTGCATGAATGTTTCGCATCGACTCGGACGTACTCGAAATGCTTGTTGAAATGGGATAGGGCATATATGAACTCCATCTGGGGAGTTTGACACCAATTTTCGTTTCGTGCATCGTTTTCGTCCGGACGCAGCTTGCAGTACACCTTGCGACCCGTCGCGGAGGGATGTTCCACACTCACTTGGACGTATTCGAAATGAATGCAGAATTGTGCTGAAAGGCATGTAAAGTCCACTCGCGGAGTTTGGCCTACATTTTCCTTCCGTGCATCGTTTTGATACGCACGCAGCTCGCAGTACCTGTTGGCACCTATCGCTAAGAAATGTTTTACACCGACCCGGATGCAGCAGAAATGCATGCCGAAATGAGCTTGGGCATACATGAACTCTATTCAGGGTCTCTGCCATGAGCTTTCTTTTCGTACTCGTTCTGGTGCGAACGTGACGTATGGTTCCGTTTGTGGTGTAGGTTTCACACCGACTCGGATGAGCCCAAATTGCTTGCTAAAATGAGTACGGCAAAAATGAAGCCCATTCGGGTTGATTGTCACTCAGCTTCATCTTATGCGTCATTTTCTTGTGAAAATCCATTCACCATACAGTCCTCGTCGCGGAGGAATGTTTCACACGACCGGAAAGATTCAAAACGCATGCCGAAATGCGCTTGGGCATATACAAAGTTCATTCGGCATGTTTGGAATAATGTTTCTCTTTGTGCACCATTCTGGTACACATGTGGTTTACATTACCATTGTGCATGAATGTTTCATTTCAAGTCGGACGTAGTCGAAATGCTTGCTGAAACGGGCTAGGGCACATGTGAAGCCCATTCGGGGAGTTTGACACCCAGTTCCGTTTCCTGCATCGTTTTCATTCGGACGCAACTTGCAGTACCCCTTGTGACCCGTCGCGGAGGGATGTTTCGCACTCACTCGGACGTATTCAAAATGAATGCAGAATTGCGCTGAAATGCACAAGCGAACATCGTAAGTTAATTCCGAGTGTTTGGCACTCGGTTTCGTTTCGTGCATCGCTTTCAATTCTTTCAGCTTAGGAACTTGTCGTTGCGGAATATTTCACACCGACTCGGACGGATTTGAGATGCATGCCTAAATGAGTCACGACACATATGAATTGCATTCGGCGTGTTTGGCACCCGGTTTCATTTCGTTCATCACTTTCGTTTCGTTCCGCAATGTTTCATTTTGGCGTGCAAGGTTGCAGCGTGTGGGGTGCTTGCCACGATGTTCCATTCCGTGCATCATTTTCGGCGCGTGTGGTGTTCGCCACAATGTTTCATTTCGTGCATCATTTCCATTTTCGTATGGCTGTCGCTGCAGTGCCCGTTCGGACCCATCGTGGGGGATTCTTTCAGACATACTCGAACGGATTCGAAGCAAATGATGAAAAGCGGTAGCAAACATGATAACTTCTTTCGGGGCGTTTGGCACTCAGTTCAGTTTCGTGCATCGGTTCCGTTTGTATTCTGCTTGTATTACCCGTGGGAACCCGTCGTGGTGGAATGTTTGACACCGACTCGGACATATTCGAAATGCATGTCAAAATGAGTTGAAGCACATATGAACTCTAATCGTTGTGTTTGGCACTCAGTTTCATACCGCGCAACGTTTTCGAATGGGCGCCGCTTGTAGTATTCGTTCGTGCTCATCGTGGGGAAATGTTTCACAAGAACTCGGACGGACTCGAAATGCATGGCGAAAAGTGTGTGGACGTATTTGAAGTTCATTCGGCATGATTGGAACAGAGTTTCGTGTTGTGCACCGTTTTGGTATGCGTGTAGTTTGCAGTACCATTAGGGACCCTGATATGGCTTGAGTGCCCGATCTTTCGGTGGAGTGATAACTATCGATTGAATGGTGAAAACCCTCGCGATCCGACTACGCACGAACGAATTCGATGGCGCCTTAGCAATCGCAGAACCTTCGCCGAATTGGTTATTGACACACAAATAGCATGTCAACCTGAACACGAGGTTCAAATTCTTGTCAGTAATCGAAGAATCAAACAAGAACACGATAAACAAAGTGAAAAAAACAGAATTGAGAGGAAGAGAAAAAGTCTCGGATAAAAGTGGAATTTGATGTTCTTCACAAGGTGGCGATCTTGCACAACTCGTAGAAGATAGGTTTGCGCGTAGCTAAACTCTAATCAACCAAAATCCCCTAATAGAGTGGAGGGTAGGAGAATATAAAGAAGAAGAAGGAGGAGAGGTACTGTTCACGGACACTATTCATCCGTGATTAGTACATGCATGTCCACACATTAGGGAAACAATCCGTCCCTCCTTTCCTTCTCTACAAAGTTGCCAAAAATACAAAAGAGATCAAATCTTCAATTATGGTGCCTTGATCTGAATCTTGGTTTCCAAATCAGCAAAGAGGACATGTTGGGGCGCCCAAAACCAGGAGGGAGACGCCAAACAGGGGAGGTGGCGCCCAATAATAGACCCATGCATTCATTCCCTTTGCTCGTCTTTGACTTGGCCTTCGAATTCCGCTGCACGCGCTTGATCTTCTCCTTGGTTCCTAAGTATAATAAAATCATGACAAAAATTAGATAGTAATGAATTCTGTGAATTAATCATATAAATAGTTAGAAACGAGTTCACCTGATAATTGAGCTGTCGTGCTTTGTACGCAGTAATTGGTCCTTGTATATTTGGCTCAATCGTGTGCATGGAAGAGATGTCCTCATCATCCTCCCCTTCTTGCATTTGAGTCGTCCCCGACTCGAACTCATCCTCTTCGCCCAAGTATGGCTTTAAATCTGCAATGTTAAAAGTGGGAGTAACCCCAAAATCTGCAGGCAAGTCGAGCTTATATGCTGATGAGGACATCACTACCATGCATACGGCCATGCCTACAAATCCAATTGAAGCCAACAATGTAATACAAGGGCCAATCACTCGAGCTCGCGCACGACAATTCAATTACCAGGTGAATGCGTTCCTCGGGTTGCATACAAATAATTTCATGAATGGAATGCTATTTAATCCTTGTGATGATTTTATTGTCCTTAGGAACCAAGGAGAAGGACTCCCAAACGTCAAGCATGAAGCCAATTCTTCCGGTGCACAAGTTCAACTCGGATTCGGCCTCCGGGACAGCACCAACTTCAAACGACCATAACTTTGATCCACAAGGGTGTTTGAGGTCTATGAGTACTGGTTGGAAAGGTTTCGACGTCCTCTTTCCAACGGATCCGACCCCATCCCCAAATTCCGTCCGAGTCAACGGGAATCTGCAAAACAATTGGCGTCACTTTTCCAAATCGAGAAGACGTGGGCTTTGGGCCTTGTAATAGAGTTGTAGTTGGTATCCTACTGCTTTGGACGTGTTTCCCACGTCTACCTCTTATAAATAGCCAGACATCGGCTCCTTAGGGTTTTGGGTTTTATTTGATTAGTTTAGCCAAGTGCAAACTTGATCCTGCGAGTTGTGCTGGACAGCCACCTTGTCAAGATCGTCAATAAGACTCCACTTTGTTTCGCTTCCAGTTTTATCCGCAATTTCAGATTGTTTATCCTATTGTTCTTGCTTGTTCTTCGGTTGCTTGCAGGAATTGAACCTCGTGTTCAGGTTGATCGTGCCTACGGCAAGATCAATAACCCGCTGGAGTTGGTTTAGCGATTGCTAAGGCGCATCGTCGTCGTACGGTGTAGTCGGATCGTCAAAGTCGACTCTAACAAATCGATCGTGTGTTTCTCATCGAAAGATCGGGACACCCATAGTGCCATCACGGCGCCATCAAGTGGTATCAGAGCAAACCAGGTTGCTCGGTGAGAATTCTTTACCCTAGATTAGTAGATTGATATCTTTCCTATAGTCCAGAGAAACGCCATCAGATTGGATCTCCCCATACCAAAACAATTTGAGCCTCGCATTTTCCTTTCCAGTGCACTGCGACCATGCTCATCATGGACAGAACTAACACTGCATACATATGGTCATCACCTTGGCCAGGACCATTAAGTTGGCGACACTTCACAGCACCCTCTACTTCGTATACAACTACTACGATGGCTCCATCTGCATGGCTTTATCGACCCCCGCCTTGGCCATCCTTCTACATCTTCGTCGGTTCAAGGACCATTGACTCGAACTGGAGCCCGTCAAATGAATTATCAGATCTAAAGACAAACTTGGGAGAAGATGATGAACTTGAGTCGAGGACGACTCAAATGCAAGAAGGGGAGGATGATGAGGACATCACTACCATGCATACGGCCATGCCTACAAATCCAATTGAAGCCAACAATGTAATACAAGGGCCAATCACTCGAGCTCGCGCCACGACAATTCAATTACCAGGTGAATCGTTCCTCGGGTTGCATACACAGAATTTCATGAATGGAATGCTAATTAATCCTGGTGATGATTTTATTGTCCTTAGGAACCAAGGAGAAGGACTCCCAAACGTCAAGCATGAAGCCAATTCTTCCGGTGCACAAGTTCAACTCGGATTCGGCCTCCGGGACAGCACCAACTTCAAACGACCATAACTTTTGATCCACAAGGGTGTTTGAGGTCTATGAGTACTGGTTGGAAAGGTTTCGACGTCCTCTTTCCAACGGATCCGACCCCATCCCCAAATTCCGTCCGAGTCAACGGGAATCTGCAAAACAATTGGCGTCACTTTTCCAAATCGAGAAGACGTGGGCTTTGGGCCTTGTAATAGAGTTGTAGTTGGTATCCTACTGCTTTGGACGTGTTTCCCACGTCCCTACCTCTTATAAATAGCCAGACATCGGCTCCTTAGGGTTTTGGGTTTTATTTGATTAGTTTAGCCAAGTGCAAACTTGATCCTGCGAGTTGTGCTGGACAGCCACCTTGTCAAGATCGTCAATAAGACTCCACTTTGTTTCGCTTCCAGTTTTATCCGCAATTTCAGATTGTTTATCCTATTGTTCTTGCTTGTTCTTCGGTTGCTTGCAGGAATTGAACCTCGTGTTCAGGTTGATCGTGCCTACGGCAAGATCAATAACCCGCTGGAGTTGGTTTAGCGATTGCTAAGGCGCATCGTCAGTAAATGCGGTGTAGTCGGATCGTCAAAGTCGACTCTAACAAATCGATCGTGTGTTTCTCATCGAAAGATCGGGACACCCATAGTGCCATCACGGCGCCATCAAGTGGTATCAGAGCAAACCAGGTTGCTCGGTGAGAATTCTTTACCCTAGATTAGTAGATTGATATCTTTCCTATAGTCCAGAGAAACGCCATCAGATTGGATCTCCCCATACCAAAACAATTTGAGCCTCGCATTTTCCTTTCCAGTGCACTGCGACCATGCTCATCATGGACAGAACTAACACTGCATACATATGGTCATCACCTTGGCCAGGACCATTAAGTTGGCGACACTTCACAGCATCCTCTACTTCGTATACAACTACTACGATGGCTCCATCTGCATGGCTTTATCGACCCCCGCCTTGGCCATCCTTCTACATCTTCGTCGGTTCAAGGACCATTGACTCGAGCTGGAGCCCGTCAAATGAATTATCAGATCTAAAGACAAACTTGGGAGAAGATGATGAACTTGAGTCGAGGACGACTCAAATGCAAGAAGGGGAGGATGATGAGGACATCACTACCATGCATACGGCCATGCCTACAAATCCAATTGAAGCCAACAATGTAATACAAGGGCCAATCACTCGAGCTCGCGCACGACAATTCAATTACCAGGTGAATGCGTTCCTCGGGTTGCATACAAATAATTTCATGAATGGAATGCTATTTAATCCTTGTGATGATTTTATTGTCCTTAGGAACCAAGGAGAAGGACTCCCAAACGTCAAGCATGAAGCCAATTCTTCCGGTGCACAAGTTCAACTCGGATTCGGCCTCCGGGACAGCACAAACTTCAAACGACCATAACTTTTGATCCACAAGGGTGATAGACGACTATGAGTACTGGTTGGAAAGTGATCGACGTACTCTTTCCAACGGATACGACCCCATCCCCAAATTCCGTCCGAGTCAACGGAATCTGCAAAACAATTGGCGTCACTTTTCCAAATCGAGAAGACGTGGGCTTTGGGCCTTGTAATAGAGTTGTAGTTGGTATCCTACTGCTTTGGACGTGTTTCCCACGTCCCTACCTCTTATAAATAGCCAGACATCGGCTCCTTAGGGTTTTGGGTTTTATTTGATTAGTTTAGCCAAGTGCAAACTTGATCCTGCGAGTTGTGCTGGACAGCCACCTTGTCAAGATCGTCAATAAGACTCCACTTTGTTTCGCTTCCAGTTTTATCCGCAATTTCAGATTGTTTATCCTATTGTTCTTGCTTGTTCTTCGGTTGCTTGCAGGAATTGAACCTCGTGTTCAGGTTGATCGTGCCTACGGCAAGATCAATAACCCGCTGGAGTTGGTTTAGCGATTGCTAAGGCGCATCGTCGTCGTACGGTGTAGTCGGATCGTCAAAGTCGACTCTAACAAATCGATCGTGTGTTTCTCATCGAAAGATCGGGACACCCATAGTGCCATCACGGCGCCATCATATGCATTATCATTAATTCTCTCCAAAACTTGGAACGGACCATCAGCACGAGGCATCAACTTTGATTTTCTTAAATCGGGAAATCGATCCTTTCGTAAATGTAGCCAAACTAACTCGCCGGGTTCAAAAGTCACATGTTTCTTTCCCTTACTACCAGCAAGTTTGTATTTAGCATTCATGAGCTCTATATTTGCTTTAGTTGTCTCATGTATTTTGGAGATCAAATCAGTACGTTGTTTTGCATCAACATGTAATTTTTCAGAATAGTGCAAAGGTAATAAATCAATAGGTGCACGAGGAACAAAACCATACACAACCTCAAAAGGGCACTTCTTAGTAGTAGAATGCAATGAACGATTATAAGCAAATTCAATATGAGGTAAGCATTCTTCCCACAACTTGATGTTCTTTTAAAATAGCTCTAAGCATGGTAGATAAAGAGCGATTAACAACTTCAGTTTGTCCATCGGTTTGGGGATGACAAGTAGTAGAAAATAAAAGCTTAGTCCCCAATTTAGCCCACAATGTTCGCCAAAAATGACTCAAGAATTTTGTATCGCGATCTGAAACTATTGTGTTGGGCATACCGTGCAAGCGTACAATTTCGTGAAAAGAACAAGTCGGCCACATTGGTAGCATCATCAGTTTTATGACATGGAATAAAATGCGCCATCTTAGAAAATCTATCCACCACAACAAAAATGCTATCCCTCCCTTCTTTGTTCGAGGTAGACCTAAAACAAAGTCCATCGAAATATCCTCCCAAGGCATGCTAGGAACAGGAAGAGGCATGTATAAACCATGTGGATTGAGACGTGACTTAGCTTGTTGGCATGTGGTGCAGCGAGCGACAAATCGTTCCACGTCCCTTCTCATTTTTGGCCAAAGAAATGGTTAGCAAGAATATCCTCCGTCTTTTTCACTCCAAAGTGTCCCATGAGACCACCTCCATGCGCCTCCTGCAGTAGCAACAAGCGAACGGAACTAAGCGGGAATGCATAGTTTGTTAGCTCTAAACAAAAAGCCATTTTGGAGGACAAACTTATTCCAAACTCTTCCTTCTGTACATTTGAGCAAAACAACATGAAAATCAGCATCATGTTCATATTGATTCTTAATTGTCTCTAATCCAAAAATTTTGAAGTCAAGTTGTGTAAGCATGAGTATATCGTCGAGACAAAGCATCAGCAATAATATTGTCTTTACCGTTCTTGTGTTTGATAACATAGGGAAAAGACTCTATGAATTCAACCCATTTGGCATGACGACGATTCAATTTTGCTTGACTTGAATATGCTTTAAGGATTCGTGATCAGAATGTATGACAAATTCTTTGGGCCATAAATAATGTTGCCAAGTTTCTAAAGTTAGAACTAGAGCATATAATTCCTTGTCATAAGTAGAATAGTTCAAACTAGGCCCACTCAACTTCTCACTAAAATAAGCAATTGGTTTTTATCTTGTAACAGCACACCACCCAACCCAATTCCACTAGCATCACATTCTAGTTCAAAGGTCTTAGAAAAATCAGGGAGTTGGAGAAGTGGGGCATGTGTCAACTTATCTTTTAAATGCTGGAAGGCGTGCTCCTGTGCATCTCTCCAATCAAATTGTACACCCTTCTTAGTGAGCTCATTCAATGGTGCGGCAATGGTGCTGAAATCCTTCACGAAACGACGGTAGAATCCTCGCAAGTCCTAAAAGCTCCGCACCTGTGTGACCGTTTTAGGAGTCGGCCAACTCTGTATTGCTACCACCTTGGCTTGATCAACTTCAATGCCCTGCGGAGTAACAACATAGCCAAGAAAGAGACTCGATCCGTGCAAAAGGTGCACTTCTCAAGATTACCAAATAAACGTGCATCACGTAAAGCATTTAAAACAGCACGTAAGTGATCAAGATGCGCCTCCAAAGATGTACTGTAGATTAGAATATCATCAAAGTAAACTACCACAAAGCGGCCAATGAAAGCTCTCAAAACCTCATTCATTAATCTCATGAAAGTGCTAGGTGCATTAGTTAAACCAAACGGCATGACTAACCACTCATATAGACCGAACTTAGTTTTAAAGGCTGTTTTCCATTCATCTCCGAGCTTCATGCGAATTTGATGATATCCACTACGTAAATCAATTTTAGAGAAAATAGTAGAGCCACTCAACTCATCAAGCATATCATCTAATCGAGGAATAGGATGGCGATATCGAATGGTGATATTATTAATAGCTCTACAGTCAACACACATGCGCCATGAGCCATCTTTCTTTGGAACTAAAAGGATTGGAACAGCACAAGGGCTAAGAGACTCACGTACGTATCCTTTGTCAAGCAGATCTTGAACTTGGCGTTGTATTTCTTTAGTCTCTTCCGGGTTTGTGCGGTATGGCGCACGATTGGGTAGCGGCGCCGGGAATGAGGTCAATTTGGTGCTCAATGCCTCGCATTGGTGGCAGCCCCGGTGGTACCTCGTTGGGAAACACATCCATGTACTCCTGTAAAAGATTAGTGACAGCAGGAGGCAAAAGAGAAGGTAGATCTTCACATGAAAATAGAGCCTCTTTGCAAATGAGAGCGTAACAAAGAGAATCACTAGCATGTAATTCATTCAAATCAGATTTGGTAGCTAGGAAACATGCACCCTTCAATTGAATCTCATTTGGTTTGTCATGAACAGATTTAGCATTTTTCTCAAGGTGCTGTTTTTGATTATGTACCACAATCTGATTTTCACTTTTGTTGTTGTTTAGATTCTTCTCTCTATTAGCTCTATCAATCTCATCTTTGAAAATAGCATCGGGAGACATGGGATGTAAGACAATTTTCTTATCTTGGTGCACAAAAGAGTATTGATTAGTTCTACCATGATGTACACAATTTTTATCATATTGCCATGGTCTACCTAACAGCATGGAACAAGCTTGCATAGGTACAACATCGCAATCAACATAATCATGATAAGAACCTAAAATAAAATGCACTCTTACCAAGCGGGTTACCTTTAGTTTGCCGCTGTTTGTGAACCATTGGATGTGGTAAGGTTGAGGATGTGGTCTAGTGGAGAGTGCAAGCTTTTCAACCATGTCCACGCTAGCGAGGTTGTTGCAACTCCCACCGTCAATGATGATCCGAATGGCACGCTCCTTCACGACGCCTTTGATATGAGACAACTAAAGAAAACATAGAACGCATGAATGCTAAATATAAACTTGCTGGTAGTAAGGGAAGGAAACATGTAACTTTTGAACCAGGAGATTTAGTTTGGTTGCATTTGCAAAAAGATCGATTCCCAGAATTACGAAAATCTAAGTTGATGCCGCGAGCTGATGGTCCTTTCAAAGTATTGGCAAAGATTAATGATAATGCATACAAGCTTGAATTGCCTGCAGATTTTGGGGTTAGTCCCACATTCAACATTACCGATTTGAAACCATACTTGGGAGAGGATGATGAACTTGAGTCGAGGACGACTCAAATGCAAGAAGGGGAGGATGATGAGGACATCACTACCATGGATACGGCCATACTTACAAACCCAATGGAAACCAACAATATCATACAAGGGCCAATTACTCGAGCTCGGGCACGACAATTCAATTACCAGGTGAATGCGTTCCTCGGGTTGCATACAAATAATTTAATGAATGGAATGCTATTTAATCCTTGTGATGATTTTATTATCCTTAGGAACCAAGGAGAAGGACTCCCAAACGTCAAGCATGAAGCCAATTCTTCCGGTGCACAAGTTCAACTCGGATTCGGCTTCCGGGACAGCACCAACTTCAAACGACCATAACTTTTGATCCACAAGGGTGTTTGAGGTCTATGAGTACTGGTTGGAAAGGTTTCGACGTCCTCTTTCCAACGGATCCGACCCCATCCCCAAATTCCGTCCGAGTCAACGGGAATCTGCAAAACAATTGGCGTCACTTTTCCAAATCGAGAAGACGTGGGCTTTGGGCCTTGTAATAGAGTTGTAGTTGATATCCTACTGCTTTGGACGTGTTTCCCACGTCCCTACCTCTTATAAATAGCCAGACATCGGCTCCTTAGGGTTTTGGGTTTTATTTGATTAGTTTAGCCAAGTGCAAACTTGATCCTGCGAGTTGTGCTGGACAGCCACCTTGTCAAGATCGTCAATAAGACTCCACTTTGTTTCGCTTCCAGTTTTATCCGCAATTTCAGATTGCTTATCCTATTGTTCTTGCTTGTTCTTCGGTTGCTTGCAGGAATTGAACCTCGTGTTCAGGTTGATCGTGCCCACGGCAAGATCAATAACCCGCTGGAGTTGGTTTAGCGATTGCTAAGGCGCATCGTCGTCGTACGGTGTAGTCGGATCGTCAAAGTCGACTCTAACAAATCGATCGTGTGTTTCTCATCGAAAGATCGGGACACCCATAGTGCCAACACGGCACCATCAGTTCCAGAATGGTGCACAAAGAGAAACATTGTTCCAAACATGCCGAATGAACTTCGTATATGCCCAAGCGCATTTCGGCATGCGTTTTGAATCTTTCCGAGTCGTGTGAAACATTCCTCCGCGATGAGGACTGTATGGTGCATGGATTTTCATACGAAAACGACGCATAAGATGAAGCCGAGTGTCAATCAACCCGAATGGGCTTCATGTTTGCCGTAGCTCATTTTAGCAAGCAATTTGGGCTCATCCGAGTCGGTGTGAAACCTACACCACAAACGGAACCATACGTCACGCTCGCACCAGAACGAGTACGAAAAGAAAGCTCGTGGCAGACACCCTGAATAGAGTTCATGTGTGCCCAAGCTCATTTCGGCATGCATTTCTGCTGCATCCGGGTCGGTGTAAAACATTTCTCAGCGATAGGTGCCAACGGGTACTGCGAGCTGCGTGCGTATCAAAACGATGCACGGAAGGAAAATGTAGGCCAAACTCCGCGAGTGGACTTTACATGCCTTTCAGCACAATTCTGCATTCATTTCGAATACGTCCAAGTGAGTGTGGAACATCCCTCCGCGACGAATTATAAGGTGTACTGCAAGCTGCGTCACGGACGAAAACGATGCACCTAAACGAAAATTGGTGTCAAACTCCCCGGATGGAGTTCATATATGCCCTATCCCATTTCAACAAGCATTTCGAGTACGTCCGAGTCGATGCGAAACATTCATGCACGGCGGGTCCCTAATGGTACTGCAAACTACACTCATACCAAAACGGTGCACAACACGAAACTCTGTTCCAATCATGCCGAATGAACTTCATATACGCCCACACACTTTTCGGCATGCATTTCGAGTCCGTCCGAGTTCTTGTGAAACATTTCCCCACGATGAGCACGAACGAATACTACAAGCGGCGCCCATTCGAAAACGTTGCGCGGTATGAAACTGAGTGCCAAACACAACGATTGGAGTTCATATGTGCTTCAACTCATTTTGGCATGCATTTCGAATATGTCCGAGTCGGTGTCAAACATTCCACCACGATGGGTTCCCACGGGTAATAGAAGCAGAATACAAACGGAACCGATGCACGAAACTGAACTGAGTGCCAAACGCCCCGAAAGAAGTTATCATGTTTGCTACCGCTTTTCATCATTTGCTTCGAATCCGTTCGAGTATGTCTGAAAGAATCCCCCACGACGGGTCCGAACGGACACTGCAGCGGCAGCCATACGAAAATGGAAATGATGCACGAAATGAAACATTGTGGCAAACACCTCACGCGCCGAAAATGATGCACGGAATGGAACATCGTGGCAAGCACCCCACACGCTGCAACCTTGCACGCCAAAATGAAACATTGCAGCACGAAACGAAAGTGATGAACGAAATGAAGCCGGGTGCCAAACACGCCGAATGCAATTCATATGTGTCGTGACTCATTTAGGCATGCATCTCGAATCCGTCCGAGTCGGCGTGAAATATTCCGCAACGACGAGTTCCTAAGCTGAAAGAATTGAAAGCGATGCACGAAACGAAACCGAGTGCCAAACACCCGGAATTAACTTACGATGTTCGCTTGTGCATTTCAGCGCAATTCTGCATTCATTTCGAATACGTCCGAGTGAGTGCGAAATCCCTCCGCGACCACAAGGGGTACTGCAAGCTGCGTCCGAATGAAAACGATGCAGGAAATGGAACTGGGTGTCAAACTCCCCGAATGGGCTTCACTTGTGCCCTTGCCCGTTTCAGCAAGCATTTCGAGTACGTCCGACATGAAGCGAAACATTCATGCACAATGGTAATGTAAACCACACGCGTACCAGAATGGTGCACAAAGAGAAACATTGTTCCAAACATGCCAAATGAACTTCGTATATGCCCAAGCGCATTTCGGCATGCGTTTTGAATCTTTCCGAGTCGTGTGAAACATTCCTCCGCGATGAGGACTGTATGGTGCATGGATTTTCATAAGAAAACGACGCATAAGATGAAGCCAAGTGTCAATCAACCCAAATGGGCTTCATGTTTGCCGTAGCTCATTTTAGCAAGCAATTTGGGCTCATCCGAGTCGGTGTGAAACCTACACCACAAACGGAACCATACGTCACGCTCGCACCAGAACGAGTACGAAAAGAAAGCTCGTGGCAGACACCCTGAATGGCGTTCATGTATGCCCAAGCTCATTTCGGCATGCATTTCTGCTGCATCCGGGTCGGTGTAAAACATTTCTCAGCGAAAGGTGCCAACAGGTACTGCGAGCTGCGTGCGTATCAAAACGATGCACGGAACGAAAATGTAGGCCAAACTCCGCGAGTGGACTTTACATGCCTTTCAGCACAATTCTGCATTCATTTCGAATACGTCCAAGTGAGTGTGGACGAAAACGATGCACGAAACGAAAATTGGTGCCAAACTCTCCCCGGATGGAGTTCATATATGCCCTATCCCATTTCAACAAGCATTTCGAGTACGTCCGAGTCGATGGGAAACATTCATGCACGGCGGGTCCCTAATGGAACTGCATACTACACGCATACCAAAACGGTGCACAACACGAAACTCTGTTCCAATCATGACGAATGAACTTCATATACGCCCACACACTTTTTGGCTTGCATTTCGAGTCCGTCCGAGTTCTTGTGAAACATTTCCCCACGATGAGCACGAACGAATACTACAAGCGGCGCACATTCGAAAACGTTGCGCGGTATGAAACTGAGTGCCAAACAAAACGATTGGAGTTCATATGTGCTTCAACTCATTTTGCGATGCATTTCGAATATGTCTAAGTCGGTGTCAAACATTCCACCACGACGGGTTCCCATGGGTAATACAAGAAGAATACAAACGGAACCGATGCACGAAACCGAACTTAGTGCCAAACGCCCCGAAAGAAGTTAGCTGTTTGCTACCGCTTTTCATCATTTGTTTCGAATCCGTTCCAGTATGTCTGAAAGAATCCCCCACGATGGGTCCGAACGGGCACTGCAGCGGCAGCCATACGAAAATGGAAATGATGCACGAACATTGTGGCAAACACCACACGCGCCGAAAATGATGCACGGAATGGAACATCGTGGCATGCACCCCACACGCTGCAACCTTGCACGCCAAAATGAAACATTGCGGCACGAAACGAAAGTGATGAATGAAATGAAGCCGCGTGCCAAACACGCCGAATGCAATTCGTATGTGTTGTGACTCATTAAGGCATGCGTCTCGAATCCGTCCGAGTCGGCGTGAAATATCCCGCAACGACGAGTTCCTAAGCTGAAAGAATTGAAAGCGATGCACGAAACGAAACCGAGTGCCAAACACCCGGAATTAACTTACGATATTCGCTTGTGCATTTCAGCGCAATTCTGCATTGATTTCGAATACGTCCGAGTGAGTGCGAAACATCACTCCGCGACGGGTCACAGGGGATCCTTCAAGCTGCGTCCGAATGAAAACGATGCAGGAAACGAAATTGGGTGTCAAACTCCCCGAATGGGCTTCACATGTGCCCTAGCCCTTTTCAGCAAGCATTTCGAGTACGTCTGACTTAAAGCGAAACATTCATGCACAATGGTAATGTAAACCACACGCGAACCAGAATGGTGCACAAAGAGAAACATTGTTCCAAACAAGCCGAATGAACTTCGTATATGCCCAAGCGCATTTCGGCATGCGTTTTGAATCTTTCCGAGTCGTGTGAAACATTCCTCCGCGATGAGGACTGTATGGTGCATGGATTTTCATAAGAAAACGACGCATAAGATGAAGCCGAGTGTCAATCAACCCGAATGGGCTTCATGTTTGCCGTAGCTCATTTTAGGAACCAATTTGGGCTCATCCGAGTCGATGTGAAACCTACACCACAAACGGAACCATATGTCAAATTCGCACCAGAATGAGTATGAAAAGAAAGCTCGTGGCAGACACCCTGAATAGAGTTCATGTGTGCCCAAGCTCATTTCGGCATGCATTTCTGCTGCATCCGGGTCGGTGTAAAACATTTCTCAGCGATAGGTGCCAACGGGTACTGCGAGCTGCGTGCGTATCAAAACAATGCACGGAAGGAAAATGTAGGCCAAATGCCCTTCAGCACAATTCTGCATTCATTTCGAATACGTCCAAGTGAGTGTGGAACATCCCTCCGACGAATTATAGGTGTACTGCAAGTTGCATCCAGGACGAAAGCGATGCACGAAAGCGTAAATTGGTGTCAAACTCCCGGATGGAGTTCATATATGCCCTATCCCATTTCAACAAGCATTTCGATGCGTCCGAGTCGATCACGAAACATTCATGCCTGGCGGGTCCCTAATGGTACTGCAAACTACACGCATACCAAAACGGTGCACAACAAGAAACTCTTTTCCAATCATGCCGAATGAACTTCATATACGCCCACACACTTTTCGGCATGCATTTCGAGTCCGTCCGAGTTCTTGTGAAATATTTCCCCACGATGAGCACGCGACGAATACTACAAGCGGCGCCCATTGAAAACGTTGCGCGCAGTATGAAACTGAGTGCCAAACACAGCGATTGGAGTTCATATGGCTTCAACTCATTTTGGCATGCATTTGAATATGTCAGTCGGTGTCAAACATTCCACCACGACGGGTTCCCACGGGTAATACAAGCAGAATACAAAAGCGGAACCGATGCCGCGAAACTGAACTGAGTGCCAAGCGCCCCGAAAGAAGTTATCATGTGTGCTACCGCTTTTCATCCTTTGTTTCGAATCCGTTCGAGTATGTCTGAAAGAATCCCCACGGCCAGGTCGAGCGGGCACTGCAGCGGCAGCCATACGAAAATGAAAATGATGCACGAAATGAAACATTGTGGCAAACACCAGGCGTGCGAAAATGATGCGGAATGGAACATCGTGGCAAGCACCCCTGCGCTGCAACCTTGCGCCAAAATGAAACATTGCGACGCGAAGCGAAAGTGATGAATGAAATGAAGCCGGGTGCCAAACACGCGAATGCAATTCATATGTGTTGTGACTCATTTAGGCATGCATCTCGAATCCGTCCGAGTCGGCGTGAAATATTCATAGCAGCGAGTTCTAAGCTGAAAGAATTGAAAGCGATGCCGAAAGCGAAACCAGTGCCAAACACCCGGAATTAACTTACGATGTTCGCTTGTGCATTTCAGCGCAATTCTGCATTCATTTCGAATACGTCCGAGTGAGTGCGAAACATCCCTCCACGACGGGTCACAAGGGGTACTGCAAGCTGCGCCCGAATGAAAACGATGCAGGAAACGAAACTGGGTGTCAAACTCCCCGAATGGGCTTCACATGTGCCCTTGCCCGTTTCCGCAAGCATTTCGAGTACGTCCGACTTGAAGCGAAACATTCATGCACAATGGTAATGTAAACCACACGCGTACCAGAATGTTGCACAAAGAGAAACATTGTTCCAAACATGCCGAATGAACTTCGTATATGCCCAAGCGCATTTCCGCATGCGTTTTGAATCCTTCCGAGTCGTGTGAAACATTCCTCCGCGACGAGGACTGTATGGCGCATGGATTTTCATAAGAAAACGACGCATAAGATGAAGCCGAGTGTCAATCAACCCGAATGGGCTTCATGTTTGCCGTAGCTCATTTTAGCAAGCAATTTGGGCTCATCCGAGTCGGTGTGAAACCTACACCACAAACGGAACCATAGGTCACGTTCGCACCAGAACGAGTACGAAAAGAATGCTCGTGGCAGACACCCTGAATAGAGTTCATGAGTGCCCAAGCTCATTTCGACATGCATTTCTGCTGCATCCGGGTCGGTGTAAAACATTTCTCAGCGATAGGTGCCAACGGGTACTGCGAGCTGCGTGCGTATCAAAACGATGCACGGAAGGAAAATGTAGGCCAAACTCCGCGAGTGGACTTTACATGCCTTTCAGCACAATTCTGCATTCGCCATTATCGTCCAAGTGAGTGTGGATCATCCCTCATGACGAATTATAAGGTGTACTACAAGCTGCGTCAGGGCGAAAGCGATGCCGAAAGCGAAAATTGGCGTCAAACTCCCGGATGGAGTTCATATATGCCCTATCCCATTTCAACAAGCATTTCGATGCGTCCGAGTCGATGCGAAACATTCTTACGGCGGGTCCCTAATGGTACTGCAAACTACCGCGCATACCAAAGCGGTGCACAACACGAAACTCTGTTCCAATCATGCCGAATGAACTTCATATACGCCCACACACTTTACCGGCATGCATTTGAGTCCGTCCGAGTTCTTGTGAAACATTTCCCCACGATGAGCACGAGCGAATACTACAGCGGCGCCCATTCGGCGTTGCGGCGGTATGAAACTGAGTGCCAAATACAACGATTGGAGTTCATATGTGCTTGAACTCATTTTGGCATGCATTTGAATATGTCAAGTCGATTGTCAAACATTCCACCACCACGGGTTCCCACGGGTAATACAAGCAGAATACAAAGCGAAACCGATGCACGAAACTGAACTGAGTGCCAAACGCCCGAAAGAAGTTATCATGTTTGCTACCGCTTTTCATCATTTGTTTGAATCCGTTCGAGTATGTCTGAAAGAATCCCCACGACCAGGTCGAGCGGGCACTGCAGCGGCAGCCATACGAAAATGAAAATGATGCACGAAATGAAACATTGTGGCAAACACCACCGCAGCGCGAAAATGATGCGCGGAATGGAACATCGTGGCAAGCACCCCTGCGCTGCAACCTTGCGCCAAAATGAAACATTGCGACGCAGCGAAAGTGATGAGCGAAATGAAGCCGGGTGCCAAACACGCGAATGCAATTCATATGTGTTGTGACTCATTTAGGCATGCATTCCGAATCCGTCCGGTCGGCGTGAAATATTCATAACGACGAGTTCCTAAGCTGAAAGAATTGAAAGCGATGCCGCAACGAAACCGACTGCCAAACACCGGAATTAACTTACGATGTTCGCTTGTGCATTTCTGCGCAATTCTGCATTCATTCGAATCACGCCAGAGTGAGTCTGAAACATCCCTCGCGACGGGTCGGAAAGTACTGCAAGCTGCGTCCGAATGAAAGCGATGCAGGAAAGCGAAACTGGGTGTCAAACTCCCGAATGGGCTTCACATGTGCCCTTGCCCGTTTCCGCAAGCATTTAGTCGTCCGACTTGAAGCGAAACATTCATTCACAATGGTAATGTAATACACAAGCGTACCAGAATGGTGCACAAAGAGAAACATTGTTCCAAACATGCCGAATGAACCCATTATATGCCCAAGCGCATTTCGGCATGCGTTTTGAATCTTTCAGTCGTGTGAAACATTCCTCATGACGAGGACTGTATGGCGCATGGATTTTCATAAGAAAGCGACGCATAAGATGAAGCCAGTGTCAATCAACCGAATGGGCTTCATGTTTGCCGTAGCTCATTTTAGCAAGCAATTTGGGCTCATCAGAGTCGGTTGTGAAACCTACACCACAAAGCGGAACCATAGGTCACGTTCGCACCAGAGCAGTCTGAAAAAGAATGCTCGTGGCAGACACCCTGAATAGAGTTCATGAGTGCCCAAGCTCATTTCGACATGCATTTCTGCTGCATCCGGGTCGGTGTAAAACATTTCTCAGCGATAGGTGCCAACGGGTACTGCGAGCTGCGTGCGTATCAAAACGATGCACGGAAGGAAAATGTAGGCCAAACTCCGCGAGTGGACTTTACATGCCTTTCAGCACAATTCTGCATTCACTTCGTATACGTCCAAGTGAGTGTGGATCATCCCTCATGACGAATTATAAGGTGTACTGCAAGCTGCGTCAGGACGAAAACGATGCACGAAACGAAAATTGGTGTCAAACTCCCCGGATGGAGTTCATATATGCCCTATCCCATTTCAACAAGCATTTCGAGTACGTCCGAGTCGATGCGAAACATTCTTGCACGTCGGGTCCCTAATGGTACTGCAAACTACACGCATACCAAAACGGTGCACAACACGAAACTCTGTTCCAATCATGTGAGCCCAAATTGGAACAGAATTTCGTGTTGTGCACCGTTTTGGTATGCGTGTAGTTTGCAGTACCATTAGGGACCCGCCGAGCATGAATGTTTCGTGATCATTCCTGACGTACTTCAAATGCTTGTTGAAATGGGATAGAGGCATATATGAACTCCATCCGGGAGTTTGACACCAATTTTAAGTTTAAGATCGTTTATCGTCGGGCTGACGCTTGCAGTACACCTGCGACCCATCGCGGAGGGATGTTCCACACTCACTTGCACGTATTCGAAATGAATGCAGAATTGTGCTGAAAGGCATGTAAAGTCCACTCGCAGAGTTTGGCCTACATTTTCCTTCCGTGCATCGTTTTGATACGCACGCAGCTCGCAGTACCCGTTGGCACCTATCGCTGAGAAATGTTTTACACCGACCCGGATGCAGCAGAAATGCATGCCGAAATGAGCTTGGGCACACATGAACGCTACTCAGTGTCTGCCACGCAGCTTTCTTTCGTACTGCTCTGGTGCGAGCGTGACGATGGTTCCGTTTATGGTGTAGGTTTCACACCGACTGGATGAGCCCAAATTGCTTGCTAAAATGAGCTACGGCAAACATGAAGCCCATTCGCTGATTGACACTCGGCTTCATCTTATGCGTCGTTTTAAATGAAAATCCATGCACCATACAGTCCTCATCAGCGGAGGAATGTTTCACGCGACTCGAAAGATTCAAAACACATGCCGAAATGCGGCGGGCATATACGAAGTTCATTCGCATGTTTGGAACAATGTTTCTCTTTGTGCACCATTCGATGCGGCGTGTGGTTTACATTACCATTGTGCATGAATGTTTCGCTTCAAGTCGGGCGTATCGAAATGCTTGCTGAAGCGGGCTAGGCACATGTGAAGCCCATTCGGGAGTTTGACACCCAGTTCCGTTTCCTGCATGCGTTTTCATTCGGACGCAGCTTGCAGTACTCTTGTGACCCGTCATGAGGGATGTTTCGCACTCACCGGACGTATTCGAAATGAATGCAGAATTGCGCTGAAATGCACAAGCGAACATCGTAAGTTAATTCCGGGTGTTTGGCACTCGGTTTCGTTTGTGCATCGCTTTCAATTCTTTCAGCAGGAACTCGTCGTTGCGAATATTTCACGCCGACTCGACGGATTCGAGATGCATGCCTAAATGAGCCACGACACATATGAATTGCATTCGCGTGTTTGGCACCCGGCTTCATTTCGTTCATCACTTTCGCTTTCGCGCCGCAATGTTTCATTTTGGCGTGCAAGGTTGCAGCGTGGGGTGCTTGCCACGATGTTCCATTCCGTGCATCATTTTCGGCGTGTGGTGTTTGCCACAATGTTTCATTTAAGTGCATCATTTCCATTTTCGATATGGCTGCCCGTTGCAGTGCCCGCTCGACCCGTCGTGGGGATTCTTTCAGACATACTCGAACGGATTCGAACAAATGATGAAAAGCGGTAGCAAACACGATAAATTCTTTCGGGCGTTTGGCACTCAGTTCAGTTTCGCACATCGGTTCCGTTTGTATTCTGCTTGTATTACCGTGGGAACCCGTCGTGGCGGAATGTTTGACACCGACTGACATATTCGAAATGCATGCCAAAATGAGTTGAAGCACATCACGAACTCAATCGTTGTGTTGAGCACTCAGTTTCATACCGCGCAACGTTTTCGAATGGGCGGCGCTTGTAGTATTCGTTCGTGCTCATCGTGGGAAAATGTTTCACAAGACCTCGGACGGACTCGAAATGCATGCTGAAAAGTGTGTGGGCGTATATGAAGTTCATTCGGCATGATTGGAACAGAGTTTCGTTTTGTGCACCGTTTTGGTATGCGTGTAGTTTGCAGTACCATTAGGGACCCGCCGTGCATGAATGTTTCGCATCGACTCGAACGTACTCGAAATGCTTGTTGAAATGGGATAGGGCATATATGAACTCCATCCGGGGAGTTTGACACCAATTTTCGTTTCGTGCATCGTTTTCGTCCGGACGCGGCTTGCAGTACACCTTGCAACCCATCGCGGAGGGATGTTCCACACTCATTTGGACGTATTCGAAATGAATGCAGAATTGTGCTGAAAGGCATGTAAAGTCCACTCGCGGAGTTTGGCCTACATTTTCCTTCCGTGCATCGTTTTGATACGCACGCAGCTCGCAGTACCCGTTGGCACCTATCGCTGAGAAATGTTTTACACCGACCCGGATGCAGCAGAAATGCATGCCGAATTGAGCTTGGGCACACATGAACGCTATTCAGGGTGTCTGCCACGAGCTTTCTTTTCGTACTCGTTCTGGTGCGAGCGTGACGTATGGTTCCGTTTGTGGTGTAAGTTTCACACCGACTAGGATGAGCCCAAATTGCTTGCTAAAATGAGCTACGGCAAACATGAAGCCCATTCGGGTTGATTGACACTCGGCTTCATCTTATGCGTCGTTTTCGTATGAAAATCCATGCACCATACAGTCCTCATCGCGGAGGAATGTTTCACCGCGACTCGGAAAGATTCAAAAGCGCATGCCGAAATGCGCTCGCATATACGGTTCATTCGGCATGTTTGGAACAATGTTTCTCTTTGTGCACCATTCGATGCGGCGTGTGGTTTACATTACAATTGTGCATGAATGTTTCGCTTCAAGTCGGACGTACTCGAAATGCTTGCTGAAATGGGCTAGGGCACATGTGAAGCCCATTCGGGGAGTTTGACAAACAGTTCAGTTTCCTGCATCGCTTTCATTCGACGCAGCTTGCAGTACCTTGTGACCCGTCGCGGAGGGATGTTTCGCACTCACTCGGGACGTATTCGAAATGAATGCAGAATTGCGCTGAAATGCACAAGCGAACATCGTTAGTTAATTCCGTGTGTTTGGCTCTCGGTTTCTTTTCGTGCATCGCTTTCAATTCTTTAAGCTTACGAACTCGTCGTTGCGTAATATTTAACTCCGACTCTGACGGATTCGAGATGCATGCCTAAATGAGCCACGACACATATGAATTGCATTCGGCGTGTTTGGCACCGGCTTCATTTCGTTCATCACTTTCGTTCGATGCGCAATGTTTCATTTTGGCGTGCAAGGTTGCAGCGTGTGGGGTGCTTGCCACGATGTTCCATTCCGTGCATCATTTTCGGCGGCGTGGTGTTTGCCACAATGTTTCATTTCGTGCATCATTTCCATTTTCGTATGGCTGCCGCTGCAGTGCCCGCTCGACCGTCGTGGGGATTCTTTCAGACATACCGAACGGATTCGAACAAATGATGAAAGCGGTAGCAAACACGATAACTTCTTCGGGCGTTTGGCACTCAGTTCAGTTTCGTGCATCGGTTCCGTTTGTATTCTGCTTGTATTACCCGTGGGAACCCGTCGTGGCGGAATGTTTGACACCGACTGGACATATTCAAATGCATGCCAAAATGAGTTGAAGCACATCTGAACTCCAATCGTTGTGTTTGTCACTCAGTTTCATACCGCGCAACGCTTTTTCGAATGGGCGCCGCTTGTAGTATTCGCTCGCGTGCTCATCGTGGGGAAATGTTTCACAAGAACTCGGACGGACTTCGAAAATGCATGCCGAAAGTGTGTGGGCGATATGAAGTTCATTCGGCATGATTGGAACAGAGTTTCGTTTTGTGCACCGTTTTGGTTTGCGTGTAGTTTGCAGTACCATTAGGGTCCCGCCGTGCATGAATGTTTCGCATTGACTCGGACGTACTCGAAATGCTTGTTGAAATGGGATAGGGCATATATGAACTCCATCCGGGGAGTTTGACACCAATTTTCGTTCGTGCATCGC